>JASVER010000028.1:269590-451243 GCA_030449065.1 Oceanodroma leucorhoa | reverse complement strand
TCACTGCCTCCTACTACAAGGAATGTTAAAACAGGTTTAAGTGTTTCCATTTGTTTCGCTGTCTAGTGGTTGGAGGCCTGATGAAAGGAGATTTATAACACTTACGCTTGTGGTAGCCTGTTGAAACTTTCCTTTCATGCAGATGACAAAGGTCAGTTCTGTGGGAGCTGAACTATTTTCTTGAGAAAAGCGCCTCTTCTTCTGATGGCTGTGTACACCTGTGACTGAGTGATAGCTGGGAAGATGCTCTCTACAAATTCACAAACCAGCTTGTAGTAGTAAGAGAAGAAAGCTTATTTACATAGTAGTTATGAAGCCAGTGGATATAACTGAGGACCATGGTACCATTTCCTTTGCAATAGATTCAGTTTTTCATCATTTTAACTTATAAAAATATTCCTTCTAGGAAGGAACAGCTCCTTCTCTATTGGATCTTATTGACATTTTATACATTTGTGAAGGGTAACTCTTGAAATTCCTGATGTTTTTTCTAATGGATTTTCAGTGTTGATTCACACTTTCCTTTTTTGTTTCAGTGTGGAAGAGTGAAATTCCAGCAAGGCTGACTTAGTGAAAACTGAATTAGTGTTGATGGCTGGAGAGAAATGTAACTTGATCTTCTGTCTCCAGCACTTGAATCAGGAACTGAAATAATTGTTCTAAGACCCTGGTCGAGTTGCCAGAAAATGGAGTGGTGCTTCTGCCAGATAGTCACCGCAGAAGTGCCAGACATTCCTCCCCTCTTTGAGTTTGGGAGTGTGTGTATTTGAGAAGGAAAATACACACAGGCAGCAGGGGACCAAAATGCTTTTCTCTCTGAGATGCTTGCTGAGTGTGCAGTGCAGTGCCGCGCTGCGGGCAGCGCCCGGAGAGGTATCAGTGTGTGACGGCTGGCAAGGGGTATGTGCACAGGACTCGAGCAAAGGAGTTTTTCCCCCTGATTTTCTCTGTTGAGCAGTGGCATTAGTCACTCTGTCACAGGGCTTGACAGAGGATATGAGGTAAAGCCACCAGAAAGAGGACTGAAGGGCATATCACACAGCAAGAGAAGCTAGTTCAGTCCCTGAAGAAGTCATGGCTCACTGGAAGAGATGATGTTGTCTGCCAACTACTAAGCCCAGCTGCACTGGTTAATGATTCGTGCTTTTAATTGAAACCATTGTGCACTACTATAGCCCTGCCTTGTGGGAGCTGCTGGTGCAATAAATCTTGATTTTTCCATATTAGAAAGCTGTGTTCTTTGGGGATTTTAAAAAGTCTCGGGCTTTTTTGCCCCCTCCTTTTCTGTTGCTATAGCTACTATAATTTTTGTTAACAAAGGCAATAAGTAGTTTGCTGCGCTTAGTTTATGTTATTGTGATTCTGGTATAGCTGCCAATATTCTCTCTGTCCTTTCTCCTCTCCCCTCTTCCCCGCCTCCCTGAGTCAATTCTCCAAAGAAACTGCAGGAGTCTGGGAACTGCTAGTCTCCTGCAGTCATTACAGGGCTGTATGGTGGGGGGGGGGGGGATGAGGCTTCTACCCGTGAATTAGGGACTCAAAAACTTGAGTTTGGATTTGAGTTTGGGCTTGTATATTGAATAAGCAGCTACCCAGAGTTTGGACACTTCCTGCACTCATGGAGTCGCACCGGCTTTGCAGGACAGCAGGAGTTTCTGTCTCTTTCAGTGAAGTCTCATGTCAGGTTACCACAGTATCACAGATTCATTTTTCTTGAAGTATCTTTGGGAAAATTCAAAGTTTATTCCATGAGGAGAATTTTAGCCATGGAATGAAAACATCCCTGGGCGTGAGGAAAGATGGGCTGCTTTCTCTGAGGGATGCAGGGTGCCTTCCCAGCGTGGAGGGGAAGAAAGGGGGTGTATTTCTCTTCCCTCCTGGTGTTTCTTGTTGCCTTTTTTCCTTCTAAAAATCTTTTCACTTTCTTGTTTCCCACCTGTGTTTTTTCTGACACAGTATGTTAGCTATCCTTCATCTCACCCTTGCTCTACTAGTCTTCAACTCTTCTGATGTTTATCTGGTCCTCACTCCTCCTCCCCTTTTTGCCTTTAGTGTGCTTCCTCTGTTTCAGCGGCACAGCTAGGAGGAAGGTTGAGGTTCACTCATTTTGCTGGCACCACGCTTCTCTTCCATGTTTTCTTTCTGTCTGTTCAGTCATCTGAGGTGGGAGATGGAGCTTAGGCAGGCAGGGCACGGACTGCACCCTCTCAGTCAGCCTGCTCACACCCTGCTGTGGTTTATCATCCTGGGAGCACAGGGGGCTTGGTTTTGTTTGTTTTGGCTTAGAATGTGTGGAGTTTGAAGGAGAGGAAGGCAGTAGCCAAGAGGTTCATAAACACGAAGGGAATCTGAATCAGAAAACCACTGTGCCCAAAACAGGTGCTCATTGCCCCAAGAGATGCCAGTTTGCAGAAAGGCAGCCACGGCAGACAAGAGAGGGTGGTTTTGGTGACTGCAGAAGCTGGTGAGGAATGGCTTGTCTCTGTTACTGATGTGTTTACCATTGGTGATAGCCGCATGTCTGGGCCCCACCATGTTTTTGGAGAACTTTAACTTACTAAAGAACATGTCCTCACTGCTTGTGTGTGAGCGAAGTCATAAAGTTACTCCTGGTTAATTGGTAGAGCAATGATATTTGGAAAGATCAAACCATAGATTTCTGAAGTAGAGTAGGAAAAATAGGAGCAGCTCTGGGAAAATGGGCCACTCAACAAGATGCCAGAATGTGGGCAATGGGGTTTACTCTCTGGCACTGAATTTGAGGATCTCACCTCTAAGCAGCTTTCCTAAGACTACAAAAGAAATCCATGTCAGAGCTCATGCATCCTGCAGACATTGCTTTAAGTGCAAGAACATAATTTCTAAATGTAAACAGATAACTCTCCTGAATGGTTCTTGCACAAATCTGTAATAGAGACAACAGACTTACGTGCCATCCCATTTGCTGCTGCTAATGCCTGTGTCCAGGATCACTTCTGGATGTACTTTGGATACAGGGGGATTATGATCTTCTCTGTGCCTTTCTACAGATTCCCTGGGTAACTGCCAAGAGCAAAAGAGACAGACCCCAAGGTTGTTCTCATCTCTTTGTACAAGCCAAGACAGTTTTGGCTAATATTTTCTACTTGCATCTATAAGGTCTCCAGCCAGTTTCTCATCCTCCTGGGATGTTTTTATATCATCACATTGAGACAGTCCATCCAAATTAATAGTTGCTTCACTAGAAGTGTTAGCATTAGCAGCTTAGGTATCATGGACAGGACCTGCTTCTTGGAGATACTGACTCAGAACAGTAACTCGATTACTAGGGCATAGTGATCTAAACAGGAGGAGATTCATAGTAACACCACATATCGGTTCTTGACCTTACTGAGGTACCGGTATCAAAGATCTTCCACTGCTGCTTGAAACTTAAAACAATGTCAGCTTGCCTTCTGCTTATACTGATGAATTTAGTTTTCTTTTACTGCATGGTATTAGAGAGAAGTCAAAGGACTTTGCACAGGACGGCATCAGTAGTTGCCATCAGTTACTTCTGCTGAAGACCTCTATTTTTCAATCCTCCTGACACTCATGAAGCATCCCTTCCACATCCTTCTCCAGATGCTTCTTGCCACCTTCTACTGAAGTTAGTTTTCCTGGTGACATCTGCACTGGCCAGGAGAGTTGGTTATCCTCATACTATCCTTCACTGAATGCTCCTTATGGCCTTCTCTGGGAGCAAAACACTGTTTGGATCTCTGTATAAACTTGGTCCTTAAATGGTCTCAGATTTTCTTCTACTCCTGTTAGCTATCGTGCCTGTTCCTTTCTGCTTAGCACTGGGGAAAGGCAGTTGCACACCGGGTGCTGATCCAGGGCTTTTGCTTTATTGCTCTGACTCGAACAATGCAACCACTTCGTTTCTCTCTTTATTTACAGCTAGGGCCAGCATACTGAAGGTCACCTAATCTCCTAGCAAAGCATGCCTGAACCTGAATATTCAGTGTGGCGAATRACCTAACTTGCCTCACTGGATTTGGGAGTAACATCAATCTGTGTTTTATTTCTCATTTTGCTGCTTTGTTTGCTTTTCCACTAAGACCTCCTTTTTTTTCTCCCCCTGTCCCCACCCCCAGCACATCTATCTTCTCTTTTTCCTTTCTTTTTCAGACCATTTCCTTTTTTTGCTGCTTACTCTGTCAGGGGAGGAGAGTCAGGATAAGGTACAAAATCTGTTTGTCCCTCTTCCCTTCCTGCCACCACTGACCATTTGTCTGTGTGGAGGCTGGAAGCAAAGTGTCTCCCTGGCCATCATGGCCTTTGGTTAGGTGTCTTTCCTCCTCTCTGCTCTCAGTCTGCAGAAGGACTCTGAGGCGAACATGCTAAAAGAAGTCTCGTGGCCTTCTGAAAATAGATGAAAATAGTGCCACCAGCTACAGTGGCCAAGCTGGCCATTTAAACCCTTCGATCTCCATGCTTTTCTCAGTGGCACTGTTTCCCGCATTGTTACAAATAGTCAGTTACAAAATGAAAGACCATTTCAAGGTTTTCAAGCTTTGTGAGCATCAACTTCACTGCTGTCTCTCAGGGTATGGGAGAAGCAGCTCAAGGGTCTGTTTGTGCAGGCAGTGGGAAGCCAAGTTATTCATTTATAGCTCGCTGCCTGCTCTGAGATAATTCACTGGTTATATTCTTACTCCTAAGCATGCCCTTATACAAGGTAATTTGGAAAGTGTGTTACCTACCCTAAACATGTACTAAGAACATCTGCATGGAGAGTTCATGTGGAGTATTTAGGATGCTGTAAATTCTCCTCCGCATACAGACAAGTTCTGACTTGTTTCTGCTTTATAGAGTACGAACTGAGAAATGAAAATTAAGATAATTCGTCTACACTGGAAAGTTAATTCAGGTTTAAAGTGCAATATAATAGAGATTTTGTTAAGCCACCCTCCGTATGGCTGAGTGTACTTCAGACGTTCCTGGATAGCACAGCTTGCTTCTAGAAAAGATGTCCATACACAGAAGTAGTCAGGAAATAGCTCAACTAGCGTAACWCAAGCCATTTACCCAGTCACTTGTAAGAAATGTATGGCAAAATGAAGACTGAATCCCTCCCTCTCAAGTCTCTATGCAGCTGCATCAAGATCCTCCTTCCTCCCATCAGTATTATTAAAACCTTGTACGAGGCATATAACTGCTATTAATTTTTCTGCTTCCACTCTAGTGGTGCTCTGAGTGGGAGCCAYGTGTGTCTGGCAGGAAGGAAGGGATGTGTGCTAACAATGCTGGGGACAGCAGCTTGCTCTGTATTATAGCTGTGACCCGTGTTTTGCCTCCCATGATGCTCTAACGAATCAGAGCCTACAGTAGTTGCAAAGCCAGGATGCTTCTCAGCTGTCCGCCAGACTTTGACAGTCAGCCTTGGGGAAAGGAAGGTTCAGTCATCAGTGTCAGCTCAACAGGGAAGTTCCTTTTAAGACTTACTAAGACTTCCAGCTTAGTTTGTTCACTTTGTGTCTTCCCTGCAGCCTGAGCTCCCAGGCAGTCTGTACTAAGCAGTGAACTGTGCTTTGAATTGTATTGTGATGTTTTTAGGGACTGGTGACACCCTGTGGGAAATACCAAAGGACAGTCTATTTTCTCATGTTCTTTGTGATGCAAAAAATATTAATGAAAAAGAATCTTTGTTCCTTAAAGCTAATCTACTCTCATTCCTTAGTAAAAATTTAATCTGTTTTTTATGTCACAAGAAACAATTCATTATTGTGCAAATGATGTTGATGTTGCAATTAGAGGACTATGACTTCATTGAGGAATAGGCAACAGGAGCGGGTGAGCTCCTGAGACTTGAACTTGTGTTTTCATGCAGATATCCTGAGGATGAAGGGAAAGTACAAAGGAAGAATAATACTGAGGAACTGTGATATATGCTAGGCAGAATTTGTAAGTAGGCTGTTTTCATAGCTATGTCTGGTCGTCACGGAAATATTTGTGTTGCAAGGGCCAAAATATAGATGCCTCTGATTATTTTGTACTAAGCCTTTATTGCAAAATGTGATGACTGAGGGCTTTCAACAAATCAGTGTTCGTTAAGTTTATTATAGGGCTTGTTGAAAGGACTTACCAGATTGTGACTGACACTCAAGTACAGCAGAAGGAAACAAGAAGTCACTTTTCTGTAGTGAAGCCTGATCCAGATCTGAGATGCACACATATTTTGCTTGCCACATGAGAGTAATGGGGATGCTTTGCATCTAAACCCAAATTTTAGTGTATGAAATCTAAAAGTTTTTTTACATGAATTTCTGCTGCATCCATGTCAGAGAGAAAATGTCTTGATGAATGTTTTTATCCTTTTTGTCTCTTTTTGTTTTCAAAAAATTAAAAGCAAATATAGCCTGCATGTTTGCAAGGCCAAAATTGTATTTTATGCACTGTAATAACATATTGATAACATTTAGAGTGCTGTCCACAATCAAAAAATATTTCTRTCTTAAAGAGAAAGCATGCAAATTTAGTTTTAAGTAAGACATCTTTTGAAGGCACTTTTAAGGTACCTTTTCCAGAAGAACCCAAATGAATGGCTGAAAAATCAGCCTCACCAAAACAAAAAAACCCAAACCCAAATGGTTGGTTTTCAGATGAATCAATTCCCCGAACCAGATAGCTGTATGAGTGTGATGGGGTGAGAATATGTGGCTAGCGTAGGCATGAGAAAATGTATTTTTTTAAAAATACAAACCTTTTCTTCAACCTACACAGGAAAATACTAACTTCTGATTCAACAGCAGCCATATATTTTTTGTTAATGTYTCCTTCTCACTTTCCTGGGGAGCAGTCACTTTTAAAGGAACCTTCAGTTTGTTCCAGTTASATTTGTCAATAAATGTGAACTTGTTACATTCAGTGAGAGTTCTTTAAGCACTGATTTACCACAATGTGTCAGAAGAAGTCACAGTGAAGTTACTTCCCTGCTGGTACCACAATAGCTGCAATTTATTTAAATTGGAAGAAAGTCTTATATAGGTTACTAGCTAGATGAAAAGYGGCTATCAGAGACTGTACTAGATGTRGCACAAATCAATACATCTTTCCCTYATGCAGAAAGGAAGAAAGATTCAGTCCAAAGGCTGGATTCAGTCCAGCTTCTTCAGCTGAGATACAATTCCAATGATGTAAGAGAGTAAAGCACAAATAAAATCTTATTGGTCCTTTTTAATACTAATAAAGCAAAGCAAGATAAAGCGCTCTAAGCGCTAGAGAGTTCCCATAATTATATTCAAAAGTTTTTCAAATATAATGTGCCCTCCATAGTCTGAGAAGCATGGTCACCTTAGTATTAGTGAAAATTCCTTCATAAGAGACAAGCGAGTATGCACGGTAGCACTGGTCTCCTTGATTTTTCATGTTGTTTTCCTTCCATTTTGAAGCTGTGATTACCCTAGTAGTGCTGAAAGTAATAGAAGAGCTTAGCACTGAATTCTTGTATTTGGACACAAGTTTTGGACTGCAGTGTGTTTCAAGTGAGGTCTGTTCTCTCCACCGGGTATTGCCTGTTTTCAATTCAAGGGAAGAAACAGCTTGAGGGAAGATAAAGGAAGTAGTAAGAAGGTAAAGAAGGGTGAGGGGGACAGAATGAGGAAGGMGTGAAATAGGCAAGTGGAAGAATTGGGAAGGCATTTTAGGTGCTAGAAAAATAGGAAAGGAGGGTGAGGAGTGAGTGGAGAGCTGTCCTTGCTCTAGGCAGCATGCCTGCTTTTCATCTGCCTGGTTCTGCAGCCACCCAGGTCTACCAACCTATGCTGAGGGGAGGTAACTTCTTTCCAATACGTGCCGCAACATCTGTTTCCTAGTATTATCAGTTGCAGTTCAGTGGGGACTTAACTGCTGAGAARGTGGGTTGGCACTGCAAGGTTGCAATGATAACCAAGTCCATCACCACTATTGATTGTACCTAGGAAGTTTGTGCTGGAAGTAAACTTGTCACCTAGCTGAGAAAGCCTAGCAGAGAGACCGTTCGTTGACTTGATTGGCTGTCTGTGGATTGTAGGAAGGGAAACTTTGGATGAGATTGTGGAGTTAATACCAGTCAGAATCAGTGCCTTTTGCAGTGTCATAAAGATGAGAAGTTTGACAAACTCTTCCTTTGGCTCTGTTATCCACAAACATTGTCACATGTTCTCGATCAGGGACTTGGATATACGTAGCTGTGTGAATGGCTTGATCTTGTTTTCTCACTTAGAGATTACGCTAGAGCATAATATGGCTCAGGCATGTACACATTGCTGATAGCACAAGGTCTGTTTCTCCAATCTTTAGGACTAGCCTTGAAGGCAGTTAATTCTCGTGTCTTGCAAGAAGCCTGTTGATGTGATCATAGTTAGGCYATCTGCGTGCTGTAAAGAGTACACTTGGGATAAGATAGTTGAATTAATACTTTCTGAGYATCTCCATGTCAAGTCCTTGCTGAGCAGGTCATTTAGCTCTTTATGTTAGTTTGTATGGTATTGCRTGGCTAAACTTACAGTGGCCCAGCTTAGAGAACAGGTATACCTGATAAAGGCATGTAGTTCTTACAAAAATGTTCTTTGGAGTCTCTACAGAAGCCCTCTCAAGGCAGAAATCTTTAAAGATTTTATTGGACTTTCCAGTTCATCAGAAAGATGTTCTGGGAGGACATAATTTTCTGTTTTACTGGAAGGGACAAGGCAAATTGCCACAAAGCTAAGCTGCAACTCTTAAACAGAAGTTTAGCTATACAACACCTCTTGAAATGTGGGCAAGATTTCCTTAAAGCATTTGGTTTAAAACATTAATATGTTTTTCTAAATTCTGAATGCCTAGAGACATTCTGCTGCAGCTACTGTTAAGACAAAAATAAGTAGACCAAATTGGTTATTATTAATAATATATTCCTAAGAGTTTGTCTTTATTACAAGGTACTTTTTCRAAAGCATGAGTTTGTCTTAGCAGCCTGTAGTTCTTCCCTGTAATGCCTTCCTGTTATGTCTCCAGGTCTCTGCCCTGTGGGGCAGACCAAAGCAGTAATATTTCCTCATATTTTCCAGATCCCAGGTCAGTGGAATTTCAAGAGGAAAATCATCTGCCTTAAAAGGCTTCAGAACATATGCAGATCTCAAGAATCCAAATTATAAATTATAATGATTGCAGTACAGATTGGTTCAGTCTAGGGCAGTTAACGTAGGTTAATCTTTGCAATACGTGAGACAACAAGGATTTTACATACAGTGAACTGTCACCGACAAACCTCTCTCAGAAATAACAGCAGAAGTCCAGAGCAGAGAAGTCTTATGAATGCACTTGACGACCTTGCTGGACATGCATATTTTCTTTGTAGAATTTGGACCTGTGTTAGTGATAATGCCAGGAGAGAACTTGGGAACCTACATTCAAAGGCTCCCTTCTCAAGTCATTAGAAACCCTGCATATATTCGTCTTTGCCACCTTCCTAACTTCATCTGCTCTGTACTGCAGCCTGGGTCCCAGCAAATGCCTGGCTGAGAGGGCTGGAGCCACGAACGCATTGTCTTCTGCTTGTGTGAGTTTAGTGTTCATCAGTAAGCAGCAGAATCTGGATTCTTCTTCATTAGGCTGCCAGAGAAACAGTGCTAGTGTTACTGACACTCAGAAAACTGGCTTTGAAGCATTGCAACATACTCTAAGGACTTTTTATTGGAACTGTATATTTAATGGAAAATATGCTTTAGAAATGAGTGCAGAAGATGGCRTGCAATGAATCTGTTTTAAGTCTAAGTAGGAAAAAGGACCATATGGATAGGAAGAGACATTGAGCATCATATTAAAAACAACAAAAAAAMCCCCCAAGAAACAAACAAAAATCATGCGTGTCTGTTGAGCTGAAGAAATTTCAAATGAAAAGTCCTCTTCTGCTCCCATTAACAGAATGGAAGATGGAATGATTCAAATTATGAAAGTCTTTTCTTTAAGACATCTGTTGATCTAATACATGTATAAGACATCTGAGCCTAGGCATGAATAACTAGGCTCAATGTTATTCACCTTACACAGAAGGAGAGGAGGCAATCCGTTCTTGCAGTGCAGGAACTGATGGATACATTGTGGGTAAAAAAGCAGAAGATTTTCTTGAGACCTCAAGAGGCTCTCTGATAGTACAAATAAAGCACTCTCGATTGCTGTAACTTTTCAGGTGTTTGCTCCAAGCCTAGCTCTAGCCCTGAGCCACTTGTGAATGGGAGTGGGCTGAGGAACAGCTTGCACTGTAGTGGGACTGGGAGTGGTGCTTCCAAAGTGTTGGGATGCTTTAGGATATTAAGAATAATTTTAAACTGCAGGAGGGAGGAGCATAGGATTTACACCTCCCCTGCTAATACCTGTTAATGGAATTAAAGAGTCAATGATGCTGTAAGGTTCACTAGTACAAAGTGTGATGGTTTTCAGTGCTCTGTCTGTAAAAAAGCTCCAGGCCACACTTAAATTTGTACCATTTTGGAAGTAGAAGGAAACCTTTAAGAGGAGGGGAGATGGTCCATAAGGAATATTCTGTTATTGGGGCTTCCTGCAATGATAAAAATCTGTTAGGAAATATCTGCATTGCAGCAGCCATTTTCAGTCAGGATGATGAACCTTGCCTGGTASTAGCAGCAGATCTCATGTTGTCATCGCACCATTTTTTTATATTTGTCTGTCATCTTTACTCTTTGATCCTGCCAAATGGTTTGTGGAAGTTTTAGACAAAATGGATGTAATAATGAAGAAGGTCCAGATTCTACCATCCGGACTCCTTAAATTATCCATTTGAGAATTGTCCTAGTGAAATTAGTGAGACCATGCCTGGASTAAAGTACAAATTATGGCTAAATAAGGGTTTCAGAGTAATTATTTACATTTACAAATAAAACAGAATTCTGCATTTTTAGGCAAAGTGTAGTTAGATGGTTAACCAGGCAATGCGGAATCTGTGTGACATGACTATTTTTGGATTTGTTTTTAACAGTATGTCACAATACTTGAGAGATGTTGGTTTTCATTGCTTTGTGAAGAATAATTTGCAAATACTGTGATGGAGAATGCTCTCACACAAGCCCAAGGGATGTGATTCTTACCGTACAATGAGTCATATAAACTTACAGGGCTGTCAGACTAGTTCGAAGGCTCTGAAATAACTTGCTACATGACCATAAAATTTAGTTTAGTTTTTTTCTCTGTCTCTGTTTTGGTTTGGGGGTTGTGTTGTGTTGTGGTGTTGTTTTTTTTTTTTTTGTATTAAGCCCTTGCTTCCAGGCACCTCAGTAAATTGTTGATTGACTATTTTTCTGCATGTTCAAGTTATTTGGACTTTCTCTGCATATGCTGGGATGATACCAGCATCACCTGCAGTAAAATATTCATGCAAAATAAGCATTAAAGAAAAATTGCATAGAAAAGTCCTTTGATATCACCATATATACCAGAGTCTCAACTGCATGGGAAGAAACACACTTATGTCACTAAATTTAACATATCTTGTGAAATTTTCTTTTAGAACTCAATTCTTCTTCTGCTTGAAAACAAGCCAGTTTGGCCTATTTGACATTTAAGGTAGCTTTGAAAATGTGGGGTTTAAATAATCACTTTTTTTTTATATTGACCACAATGATTTTTATCAAGCTTTTGGGAAGCTGAAATTTGAGAAGGGCAAACCTCCCATGAAAAGCAAACACCCTAATGCATATGTATGCATACTTTTTTTTCCATTGGATTTTCGGTATGGGAAGAGTGGACTTTTAGTGTGCTTTTATGTTGCTGTTTTCTATCTTTCTTTTCTTTTTTTTTTTTTTTTTTAATGTGCAAAGTCAGTATCCCATGTTTTTGAGGGTCCATTCAGCTTCTTTTGGTCCTGAACAGAAAAGCAAGTCTTGGAAAATGAATGTAACGCATGCTAACAGTTGTTATTCACCTTATGCCACATTTATATCTCTTATTTTTCTCATCTTAATTGCTAACAAGTGATTCAGATTTAACACAGTAAAGGCATTGAACTGGTGAGTGGAAAACATTAAAAAAGCTGGTGGCTCCCTGTGAAATGCACAGTCCTAGAAAGCTTGGCCAGCATCAGCGCGTTTCCTTTCTCGTCCCAAGCAAGCCCTTTTCCAATTGGAACAGGCAGTTCTTTACAGTCCCGTTATCTTGATAATGTAACACTAACAATAACACTGAGACACTGGAGGAATTTGGGGAGCTTCAGTGTAGAAAAAATGTTACAAACTGGGGATAAAAATCTCCGCTTAACCTGGGAAAATCGATACACACAAGACAATCGGAGAGGGGCAAGTAGACCTGGAGTCTGTGGTCAGCATGATTGACTCTGCCTCTGGAGCTGCAACCCATGGGAGAATTTCAGACTTTATTTGTAGCAGAACAGTTTGGAATAAAGTGGTTTGGAGAATGTCCTCCTCACCACGATGGGTCTGTTTGTACAAGAATTTTGTGTGTTGTCAGTACCCAGCTTGCTTTTAGCATCACATTACAGTTGGCTTCTCAAGCAGTCTGGACTTACTGTGGGTTTGAGTAAACAAGAAGTTTTGTAATACTCCTTATTTTTGCATTAACTATGCCATTAATGGTTGTAAAAATTGGTAGGTCTGGTCAGACTCCGGGTGGCAGTGCTGCAAACCATGGTAGATATTTTAGCCTATAGACTAAAGAGCATCTCGGAAACCACCCAGAGTGCGTGCCAGCAGAGGTTACCCCTTTTACATCCTTGGGTTTACATCCTGGCCCATATCCGTATCATTATATTCTCCCTTCAGTCGCAGCACGGTGTTCCTATTGCGACAGAGTGATGAGGGCAAAATAAATTGTGGTACTGGGCTGTTTCTTTGCTGGTATGCAGCAACATTACAGAAGTAAGGCCCATCTTTTGGGCATTTAACTGGATATATAGGGTTTTTACCATGGCTGAAATTAAACTGACAGCTTTTGGGTTATTACCAAATTACTAGGAAATAACTAGGAATTAGTAATGATTATATTACTTGAGGTCTTAAAAGTCTCCTAGGACAGTTTTACTTAAAGAATCATGGGGTCAATAGAGAAAACCATTTGTAGATACTTTGATATCAAAAGCAGATTTGAAAATTATATTCAACATATTTGCTATTGAGTATATTTCACTATTAGAAAATATTTTCATAATAGAGCTGCACTTTAAAATTGCGAAAAGTTTCTTCGTTCCTTGGAATAGCTTTTGTGTGGCCAAAATGTCAGTYATAGCTATGGTATTTGCAAGTATCTCACAGTGCAGTTACTGGATTCTCCATGTATACTGATGGATGGAAGAACCACACCAAACCTGTGATATTTTGTGAACTTGGTATCAAGCTCTGTTCATCAGACATGCCACAACCTGAAGCATACACCTAATTCCCATAAGATACTTCCCTTTATAGCACTGGGCTCTTACAAACTTGGCTGTGGATGTGAAAGAGCAGCAGTAGAGAGGTGGGGTTTAGTTTTTCAGGATCATAACTAGACTGATTGCATTTTATAGAATGAAAAGCAGCCCGGAGTCCTGCCTTTACACAGCATAGTACTTCTAGCAGTCTTGAAGGTTAATTGTCATTCGGGCTTGTTGAAGCTTAATCGACTTTTCTTCTCACAGATATCCACATTTCTAGAAAGCAGAAATGACCATGACTGCCAACAAGAATGCCAGTGTCAACAGCAGAGCTGGAGGGAGTAAAGGGCCTCAGGACACTCTGGATAGGTAAGTGGTGAACTGCAGGTTTTGTAGATTCTGAGAAAGGTTTGTCTGTGTTTGGAACATAATCTCTCTGTTCAAAGGTAAGCGACCTCTATTCTGACACAGAGAGAACTTTGCTGGGCTCAGAGAAGTTTTTGGTAGGGGTTGGAGGAACCGAGGTATGAAAAAAGGTCTGCTTCTGGCATATTTCTGTAGAGCGGTTGCTGCTCTCCAGCTGGTTACGATGAAAGTGATTGCAAGGAAGGACCTGTGTGGAAGGCACCATGTAGGCCTCAGGAGGTTTGAACTAAATTTCTTGGCCATATGACTGCATGTAAACTTTTCTCCATTGCCGATCTCCAGTTTGTATTTTGTATTGGTTTCTGTCACATTTTCTCTGCTGTATCTGCCTTGACAGATGGTGRGCAGAGACTGCCTCCTGTTGCAGGTCAGGCAGTGAGTGTGAAAGGGCCGAATGTAAAGTACAAGGCTCATCTCTGTTGCTTTGCTTATTTGTTCTCCTTTCTGTAGTGTTAAGTCATTTACAGAATAAGTAGATCAATGTAATCATTCACAGCTAGGGCAAGACTGTAGCCAAGGACACCTTAAGTCCCCAAGCCTGGCAATCCTGAGGGAATCGGTTGGTTTAGACTAGATCAGAAAACAAAGGATGCTTGCAAATTTGTGCGTGTTTACTTGTGGCTAAGAAACACTATCCTAATAAAGTTCCAGTCCATCAGAAGGCTGTGATGTGACTGCACGCAGTGATGCAGATGCCTGTAAATAACAAATACCTTTCACTCATGAGTTAGTACAGTGAAATGGCAAGAAGAGTAGAGTCAGTTATGATTCCCTTGTCTTTCAGTTTACACTGATCAAAGGCAGTATTTTGAGGACAAGAAGTTTCCTTTGGGCAACTCTGCTTTGGAATATTGCTTTGGTATGCAAGTAAACAACTCACCTGCACCCAAGTTCACATATCCATGTCAGARGGAGCCTTGTTCTCAGCCACAATCTTTGTAAAGTAACGCTGACTGATTCAGCCTGTGGCCTTTACACAGGACAAGCCCGGCGGCTCCTCTCATTCTGGGACTGACAGTTGCAAAACCCTCACTTAAATCTGCGGTCCCACTAGGGCAGCCTGCGTATGCTTTGACTGAGAGCCATCGGATAAAAGAACCTTTATGAATGAACCGTTTGAACACAGGAGCAAAGCTCTAGACTTTGGATGTCATCTTAGTGAGGTGAGCAGAAAGCCACACAAACTGTGCAGGGTCTTTCTTCAAACACATGAAGTGTCTGTTGATGTATCTCTCTGTCCTTGCTGTAGCATTTTATCCTGCTCTCCGGGGGATTCTTGCATGGGTATATTGTCCTATTGTGTTTTGAGGGGCTGTTCTACACTACCTTACACAATAACATGCCAATGTCTTCATTTTTCTTGTGTTTTGGCTCAAAACAAGACTTTAACCCCATTATAAACAGCATAGAGTAGGAATGTGCAAATAACTTGCACTGACCTATGAAGTCTCTGTACTGCAGTAATACCTCTGTGGTAGGTACTGGATATAGAAACAAGGAAGACGCTCTTTGCCTTAAAAGTTCAACTTGTAACTCTGTAAGGCATTAAGGARGCTGCAGTAAAATGGGTCTGTGCCCAGAAATGAATGTTGTAGAGGAAAAAAGCAGTGGAGGTCCTATTTATTTGTTGGACACTTTGGGATAGGAGCATGGGTTATACCAATGTCAACGAAATGCTCTGATCACTTTGGCCAGGCCAGGAGCATCTGTTCTAGCCATACCTGACTGAGGGTACCACACCTCATAAGCTGTACCAGGGTTACGCCTAGCTGGCGGCGGTACAGTATGTGCATAGGAGAGTTATACTGGGAGACCTTTGCTGTTTCAAATACATTAGTAAAGACTGTGTTGGAGGTGAGTAAATCACAGAATTACAGTTTGATTTTTATCTACTTGAAAATGAAATGTCAGAGGCAAAAAGTCCCTGTATTGGCAGCTGCCAGGTAGAATAGCCAGCATAGATGGAGAAGTTCAGACAGAGAAATTGAGGAGAGYTGGCTTTGGTCCTAGCAGGGAGCTGAAGGTCAACTTGAAAGTGACGTTGAATACTGGCTTGGTTTGGCATACCTGCCATTGTATTCTGAACTTTGCCAACCACAAACAATGGAAAAGGAAAAATATACAATAAATTCTGAGATTTTCAGGATGGAAGCAGTGGAAGGGATTTTTTTAACAGTTTGTTTAWTTTCTTTTTTATTTAAAGGAAAACCTCTTGTTAATGACACACCTCTGTTTTTGCATTTAAACACTCTGGCTTTATTCTCAGTTTTGGTTGTCTTTCCATATTTCATGCACATATGGCTGCCTCTGCATTGCCTTCTGTATCTAATAACTTATTTCTCTCCTTCAGCTCTCTGTCACACCTTCCCACTTATCTACACACATTATTGAATTGCAATAATTCCAGGCAGTTTTCCTGAGTTGGATGAAATGGCCTCATCCTGATTGCCAAGGGRTAGGTTGGCCTACAAAGTAGCGGTGAATTGATAATCAAGAGCCTTAGGTAGAACCCTGACCCTAGTCCTGTCTCTGCTAGTGACCTCCTTTGTGGCATTGTCACACCCTTCCCATGTTTAAATCTTTCATTAGGTTGATTTGCCTTTCTTCCTCCTGGTGCTRTGCTCCTTTCACTTTTTAAATTGTGCAGTTGACTAAAGATATAGATAACCAGCATCCATTCYAGTGTCTTTTATTAGGCATATTATGCTGTGTTAAAGCTCAGCTGAAACGGACTCGATATCCTAGTACGCTTCCCAGTTCGTTAGTTTGTGCATTTGGCATCTCTTAGTACAAAACAGTAAAAACATAAAATAAAGGGGGGGGAGGGCATCTAGAGGAATTTCTAGATATGTATTCATATGTGGATATTAAAACCAGATCCCTAATGATATCTGGCATCCTCAGGTTGTTTATCATCCTTCCATCAGTGTAGACAGATTGGTGCTGGGAACTTGGGTCTAGACTTTAGTAAACTTTGGACCTACTCTTTTGTTTTAAAATCTTTTCCATTCTGAACAGCTTAGAAAGTACTGTGGGATACTAAGTTATTGGATAATAACTGTCAAATAAACTGTCTTTGCTTATCATCACCATCTGTTTTGATTAGAATTTGTCAGGAAAAGATTTTGTAAGTACAAGTATGGACCTGAAGCTAAGAAAAATCTTTGAGTTGCACTTGTGTGACAAGTGARGAGATGAATTGGTTGTCATGCACCAGTTCTCCATCCATTATTTKGCCTTATGTAATTCACCTGTCTTTGTGAAACCCTGTAAGAGGATGTTATTTGAGTCAACCATGAGGATTCTTCATTTTAGTCAGACTGTAAATCAGCGGAGTAAGTGCTGGCATAATAAAAGTTTAAGGCTTGCGGGATTTATTGCAAACATGTTCAAAGATCCATTTAAACTGAACAGTCATTGTCTCTGTTTAGTGTGGGATTTGACTGGAGATTTGGAAGTCTGCAAATGTGCTTTCTCTATAATTTGTGGGGGTAGAGTTTCAGTAAGTGCTGATACTGGCATAACACAGGTGTATTAGTCTCCTGGTGGCTAAGACATCTTTTTAGTGTTATTTTCTTGTCAGTCCTAGTTTTGGTGTGGTTCATTATTGCAAGACTCAAGGTGTGTTTCAGTGATACAGTGTCACCATCTGGTTCAAACTTTTGTGATTCTTTAYGGGTCAGAAGCAAAGGTCAGTAAAACCTATAGAAATCTTTCTAATTACTTTGGCTGTGAATCAGACCCTCGTAGATCATGGATTTAAATTTTAATCATAAAAATCTTCAGTGGAAAGGAGATGCCTACAAGTAAACATCTATACAACTGCATGCTTTGCAAGCATGAAGATTCTTGCAGTAACTAAGATTCCCTTGGTCCTCACTGGAGTGTGGATCCATTGGCATGAGGCACCACAGCCATTTTTCCATCAGAGCTGTGCTAATGGCAGTTTAGGAGATGAGGGAAAGACAGAGAGCAGACTGAGGACATTATTTGGGAGGATAACCCTGAGTCTCAGGGTTTCTCAGAGAAACTGACTGTGGGATTCACAGGTTTCTGCTGTGAGCACAGGAGGGGAAAACCTTTGGATCTGAAGAAAGTGAGGTGATTTAAATAAACATCCACACGAATTCATTGAAGTTATCTGAAGTTCATTCGTCACTTGTTACAAATGGATATTTTTGTGTGTCTTAGGTGAGACAAACTTGACTGTGCTCTGAATATTGTAGAAAGATGACAAGGGTGGTCAAAGGTATGGAACATTTTCACTACAAGGCAAGAATAGGTTGACTCTTCATCCTGGAAAGGAAAGGAGTGAAGGGGAAGAAGGGGTAATAGAAGTCTCTGAAATGATACAYGGAACAGAGACGGTAAATAGGGGGAAAAAATCCCTTTCCATTTAAGAACTAGAAGATGAGGTTGACAGTAAGTTGAAAAGAAGGTACTTCTCTGCAGCGTGTCTTTAAACCGTGGAACTTACTGCTACAGGATGTTGCAATCAGACGAATTAATGGAAGAAAAATCTACCAAAGGCTTTTAGCCACAGAAGCCAAAATCTGTGAGTCCACAAGTCTTTAGGCCTTTGACTGTTAAGCTGTTTAAGTATCACTGCATGTTCATCTTGCTCTTACTCTCTTCTCTAGGCACCTGCTAACCATCACGGTCAGTGACAGAGCCTGGACTAGGAATGCTCTTTGGTCAAAGCCAGTGGGGATATTCTGATGTTGTTTGGAACAAGTCAATTATAGGAAGCAAATATTGGAGAGTTTGCAAAAGGATTGTTATACTTACAAAATGAGACTTTCTGGCTTTTGGTGAACTTCAAGGACACAACTTTAATCCTTCCTTGTGAGTCACTGATGTGAACGCCAAGGAACAGGAGGTTAGGAAAGCACCTTATGTGTAGCTGAAGGTGACTTCTTAGCAATTCTGACAGGAAGCAGCACTGTGAAATCTTATTAACGCTTCAACGGAGACAAAGGAGCCCATAGCAYGCTTGCAGCTAGTGCGTGACCCTTTTGCATCAAATGACTACTTGGTTTGATTGCACCATACTTAAGAGGATCAGTGAACTCTGAGGAAACCTTAAGAGAACAGAAGTCAAAGAAAAGGCATAGTGGTGTTTGTAGCTCTCTTCCCACAATGTGACTTGCTTTCCCTTAGCAAATGATTTAATATTTATCTGGAGGCTTCGTGTTTTATGCAGTAACTTTATTTGAATTAATTAATTTATAAAGTATTTGTCCTAATCTTGTGTTTGCTTCAGTACAAAGGTAAATGTAGAAATGACACTACCAGCTCTGTTTGACTTAAAAATCACCCCGACACTATACTGTATTAAAACAGGCCTATAGGTCATGCTCTTATGAGGTCATGCTCTACTTCACAAAATACAGGTTTAAAACTTGTAGTCTGTTTAGTCTAACAGAGAAAATGAAAAAAAAAATTCTGAACAAAATAATTATATATTAATGTGTCATTATATCTTAAAATTGCAACTTAGTTTGAGATGCTAGATGTAACAAGCACCAGTCCAGAGCTGAAAAATGTTTAGAATAAGTGTGGCTACATAACTTCTGTAAGTCATTCCTAATGTCTTCACCTCTCACYAATATGCCATCTCTTAACTCAGGATCTCAAGGCATTTTTTATACACTTGACTTGAGCCTTCTCACCTGCTGCAGTATACTACTGGAGTACAGGAAGTGTTTGTTTTTAGAGGAGCGCATTGATTTACACTTGTTTATCTGAGGGTATTGCATGACGTGTAAGTAATTTCAGAATTTGGAGATACASACTTCAATGTATTCGTGAGTGAGTGACAGAATTTCCCTTTACTTTCAACATCTTCTGTGGCACAGGCTGTGCCCCACGTATGAGTCCCACCTTGCGAGCTGGGTGCAGAGCTGGAAATAGTAGAACTGTGCTCCTSCCAGGCGGTGTTGCCCTGGTATAGGCTGTGTTGGAATGAGAAACAGTATAAATATTAAAAGACACATTTTTACTATAGGATAGGATTTTAAAATAAATTATCTAATTAAAAATATTTAAAAATATGAGCAGTGTCCTTCTGCTGTAAGCACAGAATATATCCCTGCAAGCAGGATYACTTAGACATTGATTTGATGTACTTTCTCAATTAATGGCTTTTGGCTAAATTTCTTTTAATCTGGAAAAAAATTATACACATTAATATCTATTTTTGTAAATGCAATACTTAATGTAGACAAAAAATAGGAAAACATTTTGATTAGTTAAGCAATATATACGCTTTACAAGATAYGTCAGAATAATGTCATTACAGTTATTCTCAATTTCTTGAAAAGCAAGTAAAGGTGATTGTTCTCTAATTTCTTACAGAACAGTACAAAGTCTGTCCCATGTAAAGCACATTTAAAATGTGTGCATATGAGTTCCACAAATCAAGACTTAGCAGTGAGCTTTTGAAGGCTTAAGCA
This sequence comes from Oceanodroma leucorhoa, assembly GCA_030449065.1. NCBI lineage: Eukaryota > Metazoa > Chordata > Aves > Procellariiformes > Oceanodroma > Oceanodroma leucorhoa. The sequence continues at coordinate 430,999 of JASVER010000028.1, read as the reverse complement.
CATTTGTATACCATTTACAATGAACAAAACTCAAGTTTGCTGCAAGCAAGCATTTTACTAGTGTGGTGACTTTAGTAGTATACATAGAAGGACTGCCACAATGAGCTAGAACAAACATCTTTTTAGTTTAATGTCTCTGGGCTTGATTTGGGAAGATAGCCAAAGCAGAAACTGATCCTAGTTCCAGTTGTGCAAAAGGACCATGTGTCTKAGGAAAACTATTCTCAGAGGCTATGTGTCTGAGGAAAACTACGTCACCGGAATCATGTGTTTCGTTGCGGATTGGATTTTGTGATGTGGGCTGTCGTCTTTCCACTCAATCTCACAGGAAAGGTGTTGTCCTCACTGTGTTGGAGAATGTTCTCCAGCTAGGTGATTATGATTTAATGACACGATAGACTGAGGGTGGTGATGCCAGTGGGTCGTCATCAAGGCATCAGAAATTTGTGCTAGCAAAGGATGACATCTGCAAATTGCTGTGAGCACGAAGTTGGAAGTTGTGAAGTTCCTAGTGTAATAATGTTCATAAAACTTCTCCTTTCTAAATACTTTTAGTTGAATCTTTGAATCAAATATACTTTTGCTTGATTAAAACCGAAATCTGATCTCTGAGTTGCATCTCTCTCCTTGCCTGGGAAGAACTGAGCTGGGTACCCACAAACCTCTAAATACAGACTTTGGTTTTTATCTCCCAGCAGTGTGTGAGGCCATTCCTGCTGTCACCAACAAYTGGTCAGCCCCATTAGTCTAACATGCATTGAGATATGTTTGCACTGGCTCTGTGGCTCAGACCTTCTTCAGAATTTAAGTTAACAGAACAGAATTTTAATTGGCAGGAGTGAAGGCAATGGAGATGCACCACATAAACCAAATKACTATCTGGACTAATATAACTCTAGAGGTACCTAAGGAGTGTTTCGTCTGAATTGTTTATAATTCTTTAAATATCAAATAAAATAATGACTTCCTAGCCAAGTGAACCCATGGGGTAGTGTTACGTCCAGCTTTACCATGAGTCCAGGATTATTCGCTGTTGTTCATAGGTAAAATCTCTGCTGGAAATTCAGAGGGAAGGCTCCTCAGGCTGATGCGTTCACTTGCTGCTAGCTAAACCAGAGGCCAGATCTGGACCTGCTTCCCCAGGGCCTCAGCTTCTGCATAGCCATCATCAGACATGTAGAGGGGAGGCCAGATGCTGATGCTCCTCTCTTGCAACAACAGGTCTTTGCATGTGCTCTGTGCTTTCTTCTTGCTTTGGGGTGTTACAATGACGGCAGGAGGTGCAAGGCTGTGGAGGATTGATTCACAGTGTTGGCAGAGCCAGCAGAGTCCTGGAGTGGTATTCTTGTATTCGGCTTCCAGTATCCACCCTGATTCTTTTGTTTGGGAACCTGGTAAATAATCACTGCATTTGCGTAAGCAAACAAAACCTCCGTTTGTTTTAACAGCAGCGGTCTTGATGTTTGAGCATGACAGAACACAGCAAAGCGGGGCTGTGTAGGAGAAGTATTGCTTGGGTTGGTTACTAGGAGAAGTATTGTTTCAGGTTGGTTACCTGTCCCCATCGTGCATATATATCCATGCTCAGCTACTTCATGTGCACATCAAGGTCTTGTGCTTTATTACTGCGTTTCTCTGATGAAGGCAGAAACAATAAGAGCTTTAAGAAAAACCTTAGTTAAAGGAAGACTTGATGTCCGTGTTTCAGCCTTAAAAAAGGCACACTTCCAAAATCACTCCTAGTCAAGCCATATTCAGTTTTACAGCAAGTATATATATTTAGTTATTTAAAAGTAAAATTAATTCTTGGTCCTCATTAATAAACCCAACTGAAATATTTAGTTTCCTTTGAAGAAAGAATTATGTGGTTGTGGCCTGGGCAGAGGACTAGAAATATTTTGCCTTAGGAATTGAGACCTTGAGAATTCTTAAATAAAAGAATGTGCRGATATGTCCGGTGTTGGGGTTAAGCAGTGCTCTGCTGCTGTCAGTGCTGGAGCGTGGGTGGCAGAGACAATTTTTCGCTCTGCTGGCTTGTCCTGGGAGTGCTCTCTTCCCTTTCCACAGTAAATTTTTCATTTCAAAGGTGATCTTGTGTCAGGAGAAAAACCTGTCTGTATAGGGAGAACTGTTGTCTTCAGAGAGGCAATGCCCGTGCAGTACTTTTCTCCCATTTGGAGAGATTGGTTCAAGGATGCAACTCTAGTGCCTTTTGCTTGCTGTTACCTGATATGTAACAATAKGATTTTAATTTAATTCATATAATTTCAATCTTTCTGCTATTGTAACTCCCCACCCCTAATCAAACAAAAAACCCCAAACCAAACCAGTGCCCTTCAGCTCTGTGTTAAACTGTAGACACTATCCAAATTTATTGTCACTCATCCAGATGCGGTCCAGTCTGCCTGCACTGACGAATGAATTATCTCGCGACTAATGCAAAAGAGCTGTGTTCACCTCCAGGGCTGGATGCCTCGGGGAGCAGATAAAGCAGGCCGACACAGAACAGCTCCCTCACMATTACCGCGACAGAGCGTGGTGAGGGAGGTAACTCTGCATCCACCACGATGAAGCTCTGATCCTGCTGTAAGAAAAATATTAATAGAATTGTAAGAAAAATATTAATAGAATTGTAAGATAAACAAAGTGAATTTTTTGTATTTACATATTTCATGTAAATACACATTTAAAGCTGTGATATTTATTACATGTCCTGAGTTTTCTAAATGGAGAGCATTGTGAAGAAAGCAGTGACCTGGATGTCAAAGGATGCATCTTCAGCTCCCTGTGTAGTTCTAAAACAGCGAGGTTTTGGGCTTATTCRAAACTAATGTGTACAATTTTTCCAGTAACTATTATGTGTGATTGCCATTGTCTTAGCATAATTATGATAAAGTATTCTCTCATCTCTTATTCTTTCTTTGYGAAGTATGTGGACAGCGTGGCTGTTCAGTGATAGAAAAGCTGCTTCTTTCCCTTTTGTGGATGGCTGCATTGCAATTACAGGTGAAAGGCTGTCTCTGCCTGGGCTCTACAGTTAATTGCATGGTTTAAAGGAGTCCCCATAAAACATTGGTTTAGGTAGCTATTCTATTCTTCACACTTGGATAAAATTTTCTGTGTGGATGATGTTCCCATCCACGCTTAATAGAAAGTTTAGTGGGATGTTTGGATGCCAATTCAATTTGTGTTATAATGATATGCCGTGGGAAAAAATGCTGGTGTGTTTGCTGCTGCCTCAGCTGTATGCTGAAATGCTTACCAAAATAATCAACCAGGAGYGGTGTGTCTCAGTGAAAACCTTGCACCGTGCAGGTGTAAATGCAGAAAACAGCGACAGAGAAGGCAGCGGGTCTAGAAGTGGTTGATGGTTTTGCACAACTTCAGGGAGATTTGTGCATGGTTTGGTAGGTTAGAGGTTGCTGTTTCATGCATATTTGGGTGTACAAGTTCTTGTTTTCAAGGGACTCTGGTGGGGGAGGAATGAGACCAGCTTGGAAAGGAGAGTGAGCTACGTATGCCTAAAGCAGGGAGCCAAGTCTTCGTTTTATACATTTTAAAATAAAAGCTGCTTTTGGCCCATCAGTTGTGGGATAGCCTGGGCTAAAACAGCTCCCAGTTTTCCCAGTCAGAGCAGCCCTCGGGGACTCTGGTAGAGCACCAAGAGGCCAGTGGCGTGAGTTCAGCTAATGTGCTCTGGACATGTCGCTGCCTCTCCCCGCCGCCTGCGCCAGGCACCAGAGGTGGCAGGGCCGGCACCGCTCGCCTCCCGTGCGGGAGAGCTCCTGGCACCTGAGCGTGGCTTACGGCAATGAGGCGCTCCGCACTGAACTGGTGRGGTGTATTTTCCTGCCAAATGTATTTGCCTACTGCTCAGAAATACTAGTGAGAATCTTTTAAGCTCTTTATGAATTTGTGAAACAAACCCCGTAGAAAATGTTTGTTACTTTAAAAAAGAATCAAGTTTTAATGTTTTGACAGTGAGCTTGAGAATAGGAAGAATAGTGGTTCAATAAAATTCTGCTAAGAGTAAGCAATATACTGTTATTGGAGATGAGACACTCATGATGAGACACTGCTCTTTCTTTTTTTCTTTTTTTTTTTTTTTTTTTTTCATTGATGTTTAGAAAACAATACAAATAAACTTCAGCTGAACAACTGTGGAAACTAAATAACTGATGTGAAATATCTTAGCAAGTATTGTACTCCTTTAAAAGCAGAAACAGCTTGAACTGTGCAGCTGACAAATTTTCAGCAGGTCAGTTCCCAGCAGTGCAAAGTTACATTTGGTTCAGAAAGGAATAAAAGCTATTATTTACCCTGTGAGGTTGGAGGTGCGTTTGGGACACAGAGCTCTGGCAGCTCAACTCTGAACTGGGCAATGGGAAGTGGGAGGGCTCCTACTGTCAACAGGAACAGAAACATCACCAGTGGGAACAAGTCAAAGCGCTGATTCAAATGACCCTGGAACTGGGAAAAGCTTCAATACAGGCTTTGACTTTATTGCTGTCCTTTATCTGGGTAAGCAGCATTGGTGGGGTGCTGAWTTCTGATGGTCTGATGTGTAATGTTCCCCCTCCCTCGCCCTGCTCAGCAGTGACCTTGGGAAGGTGGATCAGAGAGCGTATGTTTGAAATCTCTTTAGTAGGGTTGCAGAAATATTCTTGTAAGCACAGTGGTYTACAGGTGTAAGAGAAGAATGGTTTGTGAGATGAGGTAAGAGCTTCTGATTAGATCGGGAGATGACAGAATTGAAGAAATGGACCTGCTTTTGGATACATACTTTGGACTTCCTCAAACAATTGATGGGGGCGGCTGGATTTTGCTATTCCATTTCTGTTGTTGGCTATTTTGTTTCAGTTTAATTTTAGATGTCTGTTCAGGAAGAAGCATTACTTACTTTACATGCACTTCTCAGTTAAGCAAATCACTTTTTCTTAGATGGAAGYTGTGTTAATATATCCCTCCCATTTGCACAGGTTTTTAAGAAAAAAAAMCCCCAAATTTTCATAGCATTTTGCTTCATGCAGCTTCAGATCAAGTTTGCTTTATTAATACTTGGAGGCTGCAGGAATGTTCCCTGGCATATTACTTCCCATTGTAATGTAATTCTCATGGCACTTTGAATGCTTTACACTTTTATATGCAGCAAATCACACATCATCATTAAAATTGCCTTTTCTGTTAAGGTTTATATTTGCTAAGAAAACTGGAAAGTAACTCAAAAATGAAAAGTAACAAGTCTTYTAAAAAGCAGAGAGTTGTGGTTGCCAGGTTAGACTTAAAAGTGGCATTTTTAATGCAACTGTGTTCTGTTCCAGTACAAAGACTACTTAGATTAACACTGCAATCTTTATTTGTTTAATCACTAAATTTCATTAGTGTACTCAGTAGTACTAAGACCTGAACTAAAGTGTTATATATTTTTGCAGCAAATTTTTACAATGGCATGGTTTTGGAAATGTTTCTGATGTCTTTCTAGTGCTTTTACTGCACTGAAATGTAGTGAATAAAAGCAATGAGCAAGATACTTGCTAAAACACTTGTGGGAGTCCCCATCAATGCACTATCAGAAAATCAGAGCAGGAATCTTATGTGAAATTGTTTTTTGGCTGGTGATAAGAAGTGAGACAGAAGTCCACAGGGGATATAGCATAGAAATCATGTGCAAAACATTTTTACATCATAATGCCAATATTTCAGTTTCTCTGTAGGAGAGCAACACATCTTGATTATTCTRCTGTCACTGTCAGCACAGAGCCAAGGATTTGCAAAAGTGTGCCTGTAGACTTTAGCTATGCATAGGACTTTTGGGTCATCCATCTTTATCTTTTGTGTTAGATGTGGCTTTTTCAAAACTTTTGTCATGATTCACATCACACACTCAGAGATACTATTTTCATTTTGCACAGTTTCTACAGTATGTAGAACTGGCCCTAAAATGAGGTCTTAAAATAGAGTTGTGCCACAAGGGAATGTAATAAACATCCACCCACTGGAACTGTTGAACTACGGGCAGCAAGGTGCAGGCATCTTGTAGGATGAACTTCAGTATTGAAAGCACAASTAACCATAACAATAGCAGAAGATATGATGTTCCTAATAGTCAAATATCACCCTGGTTTTTTTGTTTGTTTTATTTATTTATTTATTCAGCCAATTCATAACATTCTGTTGTAGTCAATGGGAATGTCACTTTCTATAACAACCTGACTGCTTGCTTTGGGAGCCTAGTTAGTTATTATCCAGATATGGGAATTTTGTCCAGAGTGCCCAAATGTTACTCTTGAAGCACTTTGTTAAAGCAATATAGAATAGAGTTAAGAAGAGGGGAAAAAAAGGAAATATTTTATGATTGTCATATTAATGATGAGCTTTAATGCATATGTGTGTTAATATTTTATTGAGGGAGCTGTAGAAAAACCATGGAGTAAATCAAAAGGATTAACTTGTTTTCTTCTCTCCTCAGCTATTGAAAGAAAATATTAGGATTGCAAAGCCAGGTAACTTCTTCAGCGTAGGCCATCCACAGTAGTGTGGCTGTACAGCAAGTACACCTTTATGACAAACAATTAACAGCAGCTGATAGATGGAGATGGCATTTTGCATTTTGGAGTCATAGAATAAGCCCATTTTGCATCAGAATTTCTCAGAAGTAATCTTTTTCCAATCCTGAACTGTGAAAACAGGATTCATTGCAGTGGAAGTAGCGTAGAAATGCTTGTGTTTCAAATCCTGCTAGCAAAATATCAGAAAGTCTTTTTTCAGCTAATGCTGACAGGCAGGTGGACTGCTGGTACAGGGGACGTCTGTGGATTGGGATGGGGTAGTATTGACGATGTTCAGGTATGGGTAAAGTCAGTTAATCCTCCTGTTATCACAGCGCAGATAACTCCAACTGACTCACCTTCTTTYCTCTGCAGCAGGACGCTTAGCCAGGGAAGCAGCTGTACGGTTGCGCAGCAGCTGAGGCTGTAAGAGGACTTGTCAGTATAGACAATTGAACAAATGCCCTGTAATCAGRCTGCTCTCACGTGAAACCTCTACCCCCTTGATTTGCTGCTGATTTGGAAAACCACTTTATGTCAACATAGGCAAATAGGGAAGATGGCAGATAGCCTGTGTCCGTTTGAAACTGTTGGCAGAGACCTGAAAGCATTTTAATGTGGATTTTTAACCTCTCCCTTTCCTGTCAAACAGTACTGTTACCCATGTGGACTTCAAGAAGTGTGTTGAGTCTGGCAGACTTGTTCACTGTGTCTGTGTGCATGTGGTTGGGTACCTGATACAGCTTCTATAATTTCTTTAGCAATAGGCAGCTGGATTGCCTTAGTTCAGAGGTTCAGGAATGAATTGTAAACTGTTGCTGCCTGCAACTTTAAAATAAAAACCCAAACAAAAGAAGTTTTTTTCCAAGTCATGGGCAACCAGGAGGAAACTTCTGGCTTGCCAGATTTTTGCACACCTGTCCCTTCAAAGTCAACGTGTCAGATTGCAGCGAAAGGCTTTGCTACTGTTAGTTTTGTTAAACATTAATGCCAGTTTCCTCCCTTTAAGCATACAAAGGGACAGACGTTTGACACAYGCACTCAGACCGTGTGCCATTTGTTGCTTGACAAGTGAAGCAGGCAGCGTTCAGGAAGCACGGAGGCTACAGCAGGGCACGAGGGACTGAGAGCAGAATTCCTCCGTCTCCATTCTGTATCTTTCCAGGAGGGAAGAGCTTCTGAGTAAGTCTGGGTTTGGTAGGCTGAAGTGATCACAGTTGTGTGCTTGTCAGAGGCGTGAGAGGAGGAAACTAAATAAAGCAGAAGAGCATGAAGTGCCAGGGCAGTGAACTCTTCAATGTCCTTTCCTATAACCAGTTTTGCAGTAGATTGGCTTTCTACTCATAGGCAGGAACTTGACACCAGCCTTCTGCTTACTAAAGATAGCAAAAGCAGTAGCTTTAATTTCCAGAGTTTGCAGCTCTACTATAGGACAAGGGACTAAAACTACTTTTTACAGCTCCTCTCTGCCCCTCCTCCCTCTACCCCTCCTGCTCTCAGATAGAATCTAATTTCTGTGTGTGGCTAAATGCATTTTTCTTGTCTAGTCTGATGAGATTCCATTTTTTCCTCTTTAATTTTAAAGGCATTTTTTAAGTTATGCAGCAGTATTCATACCCATGCATTCTGCCACTGCTCTCTTTCCCCCCAGATATGCCCCTGGATGACTGTATGTGAGGAATGACACCCTTTTTTCTGGCATACTGGGGGTGCATACTTTAGACATACTAAGCTAAATTTGGGGTTATTGTACRGAAAGTGTTAGTCCATTAGGGAGAGGCCATACTTATTTATACATAGGCTGAATATGGCTTACAACGACTGTGCATTTCTAAATGTTGGCCAACTGCTGAGATGGAAACCTGATGTTAAATGTAGTACTGCTGGCATACTTTTGTGTCTTGTGTTGATTTTGATACCTGGTTTCAGTTTTTTTTAATATGTTTTCTAAGAAGCTTACTTTCTGGGGTATGAGACAGCTTTTTTTCCACTGAATAAATAGCAGAAGTCTTACGGGTTTGTGCTTTTCAAGAAAAAAATCAATATTGCGGGCCAAACTCTGCAGGGCTCTGAGGGATGTAACTTAGGGTCAGAATCTGGACTTCACTTTGTTGMTTCAAATATTCATTAGTTGAGAGCCCATGGGTTACTGCAAGGAGTTTGTTGTTAGTTTTTTTAGTCTTTAGAGAGCAAATATTTTCACAGCTGATGAGCTTATAAACATTACTAGTTGCTTTTTCTTGCTGCCTTATACACAGATGTTGGTATTGCCTCATTTGCTCCATAACATCTTCATTTTCTTGATGCTYTGCCTGATACTATCTATGTATCTTCCTGTAGGGACATGAGGTTTATTTTTGGCTCTGTCCTGAAAAGTCTACTTGCTTTTAGTTGCTCTAAGTTAAAGTTTAGTTGCTCTAAATTAAGTAAAACTTGCAGTTCCTTATTACTGTGCAGCATTCCTGTTGCATGTCAGTGGTAGCAAAATGTTTTCATCCCCAGGGTTATAATACATGCAAATTCCCACTTAAGGTATGAAAAGTAAAAATGTGTTGGCCAGCTCCTTATAAAACCTAATAGGTCAACAGAAGAGCGTAAAACTAAATCCACAGTTTTATAAGAAGCCAAGGCCTTGTGAGAATGAAATCTTTATAAAAGGATATATAATCCCCCAGATATTATCCTGATTCCAAATTGAGGCTTGAGATCCCACAGCTCTTGTAGGTGTGGTGATGAAATGTGGTCTGGGAGGCTCATTTCAGCTGGGTGAGTAATGTACACGTTTACTTTACCCTTGATCATGGTGAAGAAGGTGACAAGGAGTGTCTTTCCCTGACCTAACTCTGCTCCTGTTGACAGTTACCGTAAGTGAAAAGCAGAGAGAAGGTAATGTCTGAATCTTTTGGAAAGTTTCCTTTAGATCATGTTTTTGAATACTGGTGTGTGCAGTGCTTGGGCACTGGCTGATCGCTCTGTTGTTAATATTCAGTGAAACTAGTTAGGGCCAGATGTAGCCTTTGGTCAAGTTAAATTTGGCCTTGTCTGGACTCTTAGGTAAATATGTATGATAGCAACAAGCATTGCAAGTCATAGTTTGAGGGTTCCCCCCTCCCCCCCCCCCTTTTTTTTTTCTTTTCAGTTTATATGTGTCTTTCAACAGATAGGGGAATAAATAGATCAAAGATTTTTTTCAAAGCTGTRTTCAACTAAAGAAACCCCCCAACAACTCTTGGCTGGCAAAGTCTTTCATATGACACTCAGTTGTAGGTATGCCCAACACATTTCCTTATTTTCCTGGCTTGTTTAGCCAACCAAAGTAGAATGAAGCTTACAGTAACCAGTCAGATACAGTAACCTAATTTAATTTTCAGTGCAAATGTTATTTAGACTGAAACTTTATTTTTTGTAAGTGTGCATTTGTGCCATGTCAATGCCTTAAATCTTCCATTAACAAGTTTTGCATCAGTTTTCATCTTTAGCAACTTCTCTTTAGTAACTCTTGATTTGTGCTGACATAAGCCAGAAGAAAATCAAACCCTGATTCATAGATATTTAAAGAAAGTGAATGAAAAGGGGCCATCAGTGAAACTGAAAGAAAATTCCCTCTTAAATTCAAGCAAACTATTTGATTTCTTCTTAATCTGTAGAAATCAATGCACACTGTAACGTGTACCAAGGGTCATGTTTGTCTGTCACAGCTGGAATTTATTTTGCATTCCATAAGGTCAGAGCCACTAAAGAAAATTATGATGATAAGAGAGGCCAGGGTTGTAAACCTTCAAATCTTTCCTCCTTGAGAGGCAGGATGCAACCTCCAAAGATAAGACACGTTGTATACTCAATTAACATGTGCAGGGTAGACACACAACACTCTTAAAGTGTATATTATGTTATTTCACCCGTAGTTATGTTCCTTTGCTCCCCTCACCATAGCGTCCATAAAACATAGAGTGTGTCTGTGAATGTCAGGAGGTGCAGCTGTGGTCTGTTATATAGGTTTGGATGGGTTGTATAGGATGATATGAGGGATGTCAGCTCACAACTTACAGGTCAGCATAAGTCATGGCAGGCAGTGGCACCTTCTGAAATGCTGTTTGTACCCTCAGTCTGTCCTGATACCAAAACTGTGCTGCAAGTCTGTACTAGCTGTTTCTTCTGAACATACAAAGTATTGAGCATGTATTTCTGGTGTTTGAGAAAGCAGCAAGTGTCCATGTGTTTCCTTCCCTCTCCYTTGCTTTGGCACCTCCACAAGTCGTATTTCTCTTATCAACTGGTTCTTCTCTTTTCTGCTTTTTCAGGTGCTGAAAAAAAATCCTGCATCTAATTTTGTTCTTGCAGTTTTTCACATAAGTCATGTACTGTGAGAGAGATATTACTAGCGCTCCCATCTGCAAAGTCTGTTATGAATGTTGGACTTGTTCTTAAAAAAGAAAAAAAAAAGAAGAGAGTGTAACTTTTGTTAGGAAAACTGTTATGGCCATCTTCAAGGGTTGCAATGAATGTCAACATATGGGTGAGAGACCACTGTCGGGGTGCAATCGCATAACTAAGTGACTGGGAAGTTCACAGAGGAAGGTAAATACCCTTTATTACGTTGGAAAAATAGTCCAAGTTTTAGGCACAGGGATCTTTGGAGATTTAGGCAGGTGGAAATCCACTCTTCTAAGGGACAAAGGAGAGAGGGTGAAACTTATAAAACGAAGCTAAAGATGAAGAACAAGGACGCATTTCTCTAGTCTTATCATTGTAAGAGTAATACAGTAACAAACAAAAAGCTRTCAGACTGCTTCATCCATATTACAGAAACATGTACAAAAAGTGCCCTTCAGAGGACAAACGAGCTTTCTTAGCGTCATGTAATCTGGAGCGTGCTGATTGTATGCCATTGTTTCAGCTTTTTGCTTACAGAGGAGAAGTTTGCAGAAAGTTGAACTGAGTTGCTGTAGTTGTCTTGATGACAGGATGGCACCCAGCTACTGGTCAAAGATGAGACCCCTCAGAGGCCTGAGCACTCTTTAGATAAAGTTTAAAATCAGAATTACTCCTTATTTTCCCCTGCCTCAGATAGTCCATATTACATAGAATCATAGAATAGTTTGGATTGGAAGGGACCTTTAAAGGTCATCTAGTCCAACACCCCTGCCATGGGCAGGGCCCCATCCAACCTGACCTTGAATGTTCCCAGGGATGGGGCATCTACCACCTTTCTGGGCAATCTGTGCCAGTGTTTCACCACTCTCATTGTAAAAAATTTCTTCCTTATATCTAGTCTGAATCTACCCTCTTTTAGTTTGAAACCATTATCCCTTGTCCTGTCGCAACAGGCCCTGCTAAAAAGTTTGTCCCCATCTTTCTTATAAGCCCCCTTTAAGTACTGAAAGGCTGCAGTAAGGTCTCCCCGGAGCCTTCTCTTCTCCAGGCTGAACAACCCCAACTCTCTCAGCCTTTCTTCATAGAAGAGGTGTTCCATCCCCCTGATCATTTTCGTGGCCCTCCTCTGGACCCGCTCGAACAGGTCCATGTCTTTCCTGTGCTGAGGGCTCCAGAGCTGGACACAGCACTGCAGGTGGGGTCTCACCAGAGCAGAGGGGCAGAATCACCTCCCTCGACCTGCTGGCCACGCTGCTTTGGATGCAGCCCAGGGCTGCATTGTGGGCTGCGAGCGCACGTTGTCGGCTCATGTCCAGCTTTTCATTGACCAGTACCCCCAAGTCCTTCTCGGCAGGGCTGCTCTCAATCCCTTCATCCCCCAGCCTGTCTTGATACTGGGGGTTGCCCCAACCCAGGTGCAGGACCTTGGACTTGGCCTTGTTGAACCTCCTGAGGTTCACATGGGCCCACTTCTCAAGCTTGTCCAGGTGCCTCTGGATGGCAGCCTGTCCCTCAGGCGTGTCAGCTGCACCACTCAGCTTGGTGTCATCTGCAAACTTGCTGAGGGTGCACTCGATCCACTGTCTATGTCATTGATGAAGATATTAAACAGTACCGGTCCCAATACGGACCCCTGCAGGACACCACTTGTCACTGATCTCCATCTGGACATTGAGCCGTTGACCACTACCCTCTGAATGCAACCATCCAACCAATTCCTCGTTCATTGAACAGTCCATCCATCAAATCCATACCTCTCCAGTTGAGAGAGAAGGATGTTGTGGGGGACCGTGTCAAAGGCCTTACAGAGGTCCATATAGACGACAGCTGTAGCCCTTCCCATGTCCACTGATGTAGTCACTCCATCATAGAAGGCCACTAGGTTGGTCAGGCAGGACTTGCCCTTGGTGAAGCCGTGCTGGCTGTCTCGAGTCACCTCCTTGTGAACTACCTTAACAATTCATGAGCTTCAAGTGCATGGCAGTCAGGCAGAGTTGGGTCGGATAGGCTGTGTTCAGACAGGACTGATGTTGAGGTTGTTCTGGATTCGCAGAGATAATGCAGGAGCTTCTATTCTGCTGGATTTTTAAAATTAATTTTCTTTATTTTTGTTTTATTGTATTTTATTTTTATTTTATTTTAATTTTGTTTTAATTTTAATGATTGATTTTATTTCCTATGCAGTGCAGTAACACCAGAAGCAGCACAGACATTTTCAGATCTTTTCAATCACTTTGGTGTTATCCTGTTGTGACATACGGTATTTTCTGCAGATGTCTCAGGCCTCAAACTTGCTGGGTTGTGATATTAGTAGTTGAAATGATGACAGAAATTAAGAATGCCTGTTTAATAGCAGACAGATGGATAATGGCTTTCAGTTTTATAACCTGCTCTTCTAGGATGCTTTCTCACTGTGTTAAATAAACTACTTTACAAAACCAGAAAACTGGAAAAAGCAAAACTCTACAGGAGGACCTCACTGGACATTGGCAGCACATTGGGGACCAGGGCTAAGCTGGTGGGTCTGGAAGAAAAATGTGGATACTGGTAGGAGAGGCAAAGAATAGATTTTGTATTTTTTCTGAAAGCAACTTCTCTGAGTGGATGAGATTGAGAACAGTTGTTAAAGATGGGATGGAGTCCTGAATTCCCATTCTTTTTCTGTCCCTGTTAGATACTTATTCTTAGGTCTATTTGAAGAGGCTTTGCGTGACCTAGAAGTTGATTTATATGTAAAGCAGGGAAAGCAGGCTTGGCTGTATTCTAGATTAGTGCGCAGTCAGGACTCATGACTTTTTGGCTTGCAGTTCAGTTCTTTTCTCTTTGGGTATGGAGTATTTCAGTAAAGTATACAGTGACCTTGTAAGGTTTCCTGACTTGTCAGAGCAGAAAAGGGATGAACCTGGTTTACAACAGCTTTTCCAAACCAGAATTTGAGACTTGGAGCTCACCAAACCCAGAATGGCCTCAGATATGTTAAAAACTAAGCATCACAAATTATAAAAATAACTTTTAACCCTTCCCAAATTGTGTGCATGTAAGTGTAGAAAACTTTCATAGCTCTGTCAGAATTAGTTCCACAGAGTTTATTGCTTTGAGATTCCAGGGCAGATAAACAAGCATGTTGAAAAATTACCTGTGCTTTGAAAAAGCAAAGCAGAGAGCTTCCATATGCACTGGGATTTTGAACAGTCATGTTTAGACATGCTGCTAAAGAAAAAGTTTCAAGGACTGGCAGTTCTTAAATAGACAAATAAGAGCTTGTGCATTCTGCCTGATTTAAGAAAATGCTATCACTTGTGTTGCCACTCTCTCTACAACAAAACTCCCAAGATCTTAAGAAAGTAAGTGAGACTTAAACATGCTGAACTGTTTCCAGATCATAATAAAAATAAGTAACAGTGGAGATAGAACAGTGGAAATATCTACTGCATAAATTATTATTCAGAACATGTTATGCAAAAAGAGTAACAGTGAGGGAGGCTTCCATATTTCAACTTCGAATCATATTATTTTTTTGAGGGGAAAATGAGAGATGGTCCTATGAAACCAGTGCTCTGTACTTCAGTGGAAAAGAGAGAATGGCACTCTCTGATATTTCAGTTCTTCCTTTTCATATTTTTTTCTGTGTGCAGTCAGCTTCTGATCACTTTGGCAGAAGGTACAGAGCAGGCTAGTCCATCTTCTGTGCTTTGGGTAGTCATTTGTATCTGAACAGAGGGGGTGAAAAAGGCTTAAACATGGCATTGCTTAAAAGCCATCCTGCACTTGCCTTGTAACAGAGCAGAAGACTGCCATAAATCTAGAGCTGCATGGAATCTAGCCCTCTCAGTTTAGATAATTTCACAATTTCCTGTTATCTTCTTCACCCTTAGAAATTTCTTGGCAAAGGCATGTAGCTAGTGCACATTGATTGATCACATTTTATTTTACAGTCATTTGTCAGTCAGATTTTCTTGCTGTCTTTGCTTTACAGATCCAGGCTAATGCAAGTATTTAGGATCTGATTCATCAGCTTTGATTTATTTGCCCCTTTTTTTTCCTACAGTTGTAGAGCATAGTTGCCACTTCATGTAATTTACTTTGGCAGAATGACTCCTGAATTTCGCTGGTGTGAATCAGACGTTTTGCTTCTAAGCAGTAAAAACACAGTTGTACTGCAGTCAGCTGAGTTTCTGTGTACTTCTCTTCATGAACCGACTGCAAAAACCCAGAGGTTTGGAGGGGTTTTATACGCAGGAATTCACCACAGCACTCTCGCGAATGCGTCCCACGATTGTTATCATTAACTCAGTACTTCTTGGGAGCACAGGAACTAGAGCTTTTAAAAAGGGCACACAGAGCTTGATCTCTTTTTTGTTCCACAGTCCTAGTGGCCTATCATTTTGTAGCCAGTTCTGATACGGTCTCAATTTTTATTTAAATGGAAAGTATCAAAATGCATWGGGGAAAAAAATTCAGAAGTACAAACAAAAATAATTAGTGTTTCTATTTTTGTTCTGTCTTTAAACATTTTGTGATATTCATCCACTTTGATTTTATTGCCTCATTCTCTCTAAATGCTGGGACTTTTCCATCACTAGCACACGTTCATGAGAGTGAGCCTATTTCAAACAGTCTTATAATGCAAATTCATTTTTCAGTTTGGAAAGTATTTTCTGTCTTGTTTTTGTCACAATCCCAAAGTCAACAATAAAGAGAGAAGGTTATCTGGAATGAAGATTTTCAGGGATTTTGAGCCATGCTCCTGGTGAGAGCTCAAAAATCATAAAGGGTCTGGTGGAAGAGGGGTTGTTCTGTTGCTACTTACAYGACTTTCCAAGCGAGAGGCAAGATATGACAAGTTGTACTACTTACTTCATTACCAAGTTGAATCAGCTCAAAAACCACCTTACTACTGTGTGCCCAGCACTGAGTGTGAAAAGTTCACCTTCTTTACTCACCATAAGCTCTTATTTAGATTTAAGATAATTAAATATCATCTGTAGTTATCCACTTGAGTTATGTAGAAAATGACAATACTGTATGCTATGCCAGAGTGCAGAATATATTGTAATAGAAAGGTTTACTGCCAAACAAAATTGCATTTAAATTCAGTAGTGCAGAAGGTCCCTTTTGTCTGGTCTTAATGTTCCCATAATCCCTAGTTACAAGGAGTAACAATAACATTGATTTTAAAGTCCTTTTCTACTCCTGGTGCAATTAATACACTGAAAGATTCAATTGTCCAAGCCTAGATGCTCATTTATATTTGAAAAGAAAATGTCAAAACTCAAAGTATCATCAATACATGAGATCCTCTTGGGCCATCTCAGCTAAGCAACAAAGCCATTTCATACCATGTATTTTGGTGATGGTTGTACCTTTGACCCTCATGCTAACCACCTAGTAACCCAGTTAGACCAGTCTGACTACCTGCATTTGTCCCCTGAACATTTGCTGGTGCTGCCTTACAGTAATGCCTTGCTGAATGCTTTGCAGCAACCGCTGTTACTGCCTTTCTGTCCCCACTGGTGAGGACGTAGCTAGGGGTGAGGAAATGAAAGGAAATGGCACAGCATCGCAAGCAAATGATGCTGGATCTTTGCTTCTCTGTCCAGTGGTTTGTTTCATAACTCATTTCAAAATGTAACCAAACCACTAACTGGTAGTGTTTGATAGCTAAAAGTGGACTTCTCATAGCTCTCTGGAGGAAAGCGTAGAGGAAATTATTCCTAGTTCTTGGATACAGAGAGGAAGAGGGAGTTTTTTGGGAAGTGTCCCTCAACATTGCTTCAATTAAAGTCATTAAGGTTTTCTGGCCTTCTTCGAATTACTCTGCTTTTTTGCACCTGAAGAGGCATGACTGGAAGATTGGTGTACTGCAGTAGTGTGTTCAGGTTTTGTTTGTGCAAAAGTAGTGATTCATAGCAGGAGCTTTCACAAGCATGTGTCTGACAGAGGCAGAAGAGTGCTTTTCTGTTTGTTCGCTGGGTGATTTCCTGACAGCAGTGCCCTTAGGGTGGTGTGAAACTGTACCAGTTACAAGGAGCTGTCAGTACTGAAACTTTTCAAAAGTGCTTGTTTTGTCCAGGTCGCAGAAGTAATGACACAGGAACACGGCTCTAATTTGAGCTTCTGTTGGTCTCTATACATTTTCCCTCGTCTGCCTACAATGTCAAATGAAATTCAAGTTCAATGGAAATGAATACCATAGCAAGCCATTACATCCGTTCTCAGTAGTGGTGCATCGCAGTGTGCATGGTGCACTTGGTTCCAGTTAACAGATGAGCAGGGTGTGCTTCCCTCTCGCTTTGCCTTGCTCTGGGAAGGATGGATCCCAGTATTAGCACTCAGGCTGACTGGCACCAAGTAGGAGCTGCTCTTAACTCAAGGGACCTTTCTGTGCTGCGGAACCACTCTGTTGCAGTCTGGCCGTACAAGGCTCTGCTTTCAGGTGGACATGTCCTGTCTCTTGCTCAGTTAAAAAAAATGTACATCTTTATTTTTGTTTCTGCATCCTGAATTATGGGTAGAAGTCAGGTCTGAACCCACCATACAATCCATTTTTAGTCTGAATACAAAAATGCAAGTACAGTTTTTTAATGTGGTGAGAAGTTACACTTGCATGGGAGAAAATACCCTTTTGAAAATCCAAGGATCCAATAAGTTAAATCTTGTTCTCCGAGTTTCTTATTTCACTTGCCTTTCAACTATTTGGAGGCTTATACTGGTTGAAGATCTGGACATAGATAAGCTCATCTGGGCACACAATAAAATCCCCAGGATTTAGGGGTTTTTCAACATTCAGTTATAAAGATAATTTCGGTTTTTCATCCTGAAGTCTGAATAAATCCATTTTGTATCCTTAGTAGCCAAAAAGACTAAGAAGATGCCAGAAAGGTGTGGGCTTTACCATTCTTTCCAATGGAATGTTAACAATGGATATCTGAATTAGTGCTTTAAACGATCATTTTTGTGCAATCTCTTGCTTGAGAGAGAGGTTCTTTATTTAAGGAAATGAAGATTATCATTAATCATAAAATATTATTAATTTGTAGTGTCATGTGAAATAATTTGAAAGTTGGTAGCTGAGCATTTCCTAGCATTCTCTCTTAGAAATTTCCTGAGAATTTTGTAACTACAACCTCAGTTACCTGAAATCAGGGCAGCTTTAGTGTCTGTATTGGAGCCCTGCTGATCTTGGGATCCAGCTGAAGATGGATATTCTAACAATATAGTGAATGACAATGTGTTTCTTCACATCTTTGAGAAATGTTCTGTATTGTCCATTACTGAGAAAATGATGATTTTTTTTTTTAAATTAATTTTGCTGCTCTTGCAAAGAGAAATTTCTGTTGCTTTTGTTTCAGACCTCTCTAAGTGTCGGCTAGAGCAACAGGAAGTCTCTAGTCTTGTGTGGCAGGCCAAACCTGCTCAATACACAAACTAACATGCTTACAGTCACAGCTGATTGTGATGTTGTTATCATTACTCTGAAACAGRCTAGGTTGTCCTGATGAAATGGCACAATGCCCTGAGAAAAATCAGTGATAAGCAGAAAACCTAAATAAAATACTAAGAAAGCARTATTTTCCTAGCAAAAGGGGGGAGAAAGTCCTGAGGAATAAAAACAGTGCTGTGTGACTTTGCATGATCTCACCAAACATCAGTGTTACTGCGAAATGACGGGATCTCATCAACAGGAGACTGGAAAGACCCAGTACCTTTTTGTCAACATGTTTCTTGCTCTCTTTTCAGTAAATGGGCTCCCAAGCATGAGCATGTTGAAGTGGGAAATTCCCTGGGTCAGAGAGCCAAAACCTGTCTTATTATTCTGTAAGTGTTGATTTAAGCAGGGCAGACAGGATTTGCAAACCTGAAAGATCACTGAGCAGCTTCTGCCAACTTGTCTTTCCTCAGCACAGGATGATCTGTGGAGTCACTCCTGGCGCTTCAGGAGAGTGAAAACGGTGCTGTGGAGTCTGAGCTGCTTAGCTCAGAAGTCAGAGCAGGGCAGTGGGAGTTAGGAGTCCTRTAACTTTTTCAAGGCAAGTCACTTAACCACCCTCCAGTGACCTTTAATACCTGGTCTGAAATGCAACTTAATATTGTTGTTAGTGTTTATAAAAAGCGTGTGGATCGTGGATGCAAACTCCTCAGTAAATGCACATTCTTATTATCCACTGTACTCTGACTTCCAAAAGATGTAACAGCTCCACTGTTACCCATGGGTGTTCATTGGTACTGGTGAAAGGAGATACCTGTTGATACTAGCCTTTATTAGAGAAAATGATAGGAATACGTACATCAATCCATGGAAACAATATCTTTATTTGAGAGCAGGAGAATTACAGTTTTTATAAATTAAAAGTGTTTTCCATGTTTGGATGAGAAAAAGAGAAACGGGAGAGAAGAGAAAATCAGAATTTGAAACTCAATTKTATGTGGAGTTCAAAATCCTACAGAACGTCACTGATATTATCAGTTTTCTCCTCCTGCGGGTAATTCTGCTCATTTCTCRGGGAGCAACTCACAGCAGCAAAGCTAAGCATGGTCTAGAGGGCTGGAAACCACCTCTCAGATTCCGTCTGCTCCCTTCACTGTGCAGCAACGAGTCCCACCAGGAAGGTAGTTTCAGGCTCTGTGACCTGTTTCCAAGACATTGTGGGCTTCTTGGCAGGCGATTTGCCTTTGAGACTGCAATTCACTGCTGACTTGCCAGYGGTTTGAGAGCTGCTCACCTAAAGGCTGCATGTTGGAAGAATACCCTTATCAGATAGGGAATCGGAGCAACTTATTCCAATGTGATCTGTGAAATGCTCATATTCTCAAARAAATGTCATTGCCCAGAAAGAAGGTGCTGTTCAAGTGAATTTGTTAAGAAATCTAAACTTGATTCCATGGTCTTTATTTATGCTGATTATACATAATACCTTGAAGGTGTATGTGTAATGATATGCTTTGTAACGTGCTGCATGTATCATGTATGTAGAAAACTTCAATAAAAACATTTTGCTTTACAATCTTTGTATGGAAGATTGCAAGTTACTTAATTATTYGTCTCTGTCCAGTAATACTACTATTAAAATCTATGGAACTATTGTGCCTTGAAAAGAATATTCTTGTAATGGAAGTAGGTTTCTTGGGGAAGGACCATTTTATTATCCACTGATCAGCTTTTGGACTTCTTTTTTTTTTTCATTCTGTTACTTGCCACTGTCTTAGAGAACGCATGCCTGAAGCCATACGGACAAAGCTTTGTTTCTCTTTCACGTTGAATTAGTCCTATAGCTTCTATCTGGATTACTTAAATTTACAGTAAAATGCAATTTAAAGCAGAATCTTTTTCTTAACTATGGCATCCCAAGTACTTAACAGCATACACCTCCAGAGGGCCTGTTGCAACCCCGATCTTGCACAGGGGAAGTGAGTGGGAGTTTTGTAACTGAATTGAGGGGTTTCAACATTGAGCCTTAAGTGCAGTTACCTTACCGGGGATGTGGGATTTAAAAGAATGGCTCATATCTCTAAGAAGAAACGTTTTTCARCTTCTGCAGGTTATGCAAATTATGCTTTTCCCCTTTTCCTCCTGTCCTGATGAGTCAACAAGCCTTTTSCTGACAGTGAAACCAACTGAAAAGATGTTTCTTAGACTGTAAGGAGATGAGGGACTATGCCTATGGTRTTTTCTATATAGTGAGTCAAAGGCAGAAAGGATTGTCAGCACGTCCTTCACCTCTGCTGTCCCATTACTGACGTTACCCCAGTCATTTTGTATTTTATTCTTGCTATTGTCAATACAGATTATCATTTAGAGTCTAATAAATAAGTTTTAACATGCTAAAGCATTCCACATGGCCTCTTTGCMGGGTCTGTCCCTATCCCCTAGCTGAATCCTGACAGTGGATTTAGCTAGCGTGCAGCTTCGAAGGCTGCAGTGGAGGCCGTAGTCTTTATATGTAAAATACAATTCCACCAGCTGATACCTGTTTCATTGAGAGAAACGTCAGTGCGGCTCTGGAGCAGGCCTGCATGACATGCTGGAATTAGGAGAACAGGATCTCAAGTCTAAGCTAAAGGAGTGTTAAGATAAATATAAAATTTTGACTTTGTGGCATTAAACTGAAGAGATCGAGATGAGACAGACAGGAAAAATGAAGAATCAGGGCACCCCACCAAGACTGAGGCAGCTGATTCAGGTTGCATCTTCAGRCACTGTAAAGGTATGTAGGCCTAGGTAATTCTAGGTAATTCACTACAAACTCCATGCTGCAACAACCAGCCAAAACCACTCATCACCTGTCACCTGCTTTTGATCTTCTGAGATCTCTTAAGACACCTGTCTGAAGCTGTATAGAATAGCAGAAAATTTAACTTCTAGGATGAAAAGAGTATATTCTGACATGTATCTTTTCTGTTCTGAGATGAGGAAGCTTTAAGCAGTTGTTGGTGGAGTATTTGCCATTGTCTTTGRCATGAGATCTCTTGTTTCCTATGGGCACATTTATTTTTCGAAACGATGAAGAAACGGAAGTCACCAAGCAGCGCAACTTCTGTGCCAAAAAGGCTTGATTATCACAGGACTCTGAAAAAGATACAAGTTCCCTTTTGTGATAATTTGATCATTGACCTTTTCAGACCAGAACTTTACTCTTTTGTGATACTTCTGAGCTTTGCTTGCAAAGCATCCWCTGTAGGAAACTGGGATGAAATCTAATAATTTGATTTAGGATTGTGTTTGAAGGAGAAGAAAATATCTCCTGTGTCAAAGTAAATTTTTCAGAAATTGTCTCAGTGCTCTGGACTTTCGGATTAATGCACGGAACTTGACACCTGGGCGTGTAGGYATTGGCTGGCTGTTAGGGAGAAAACTATAGCAGCAGGGATCGTCTGCATCTTTTCAGCCTTTGCTATAGTGGAGACATTTGTTCCCATGATTTCTTTTGGTCAAATASTTCTTCTATTTGCTTTTATGTGTACAGGATGGTTTATAAAAAAAATAACTTATTGTCCACAGTCTTCATAGAACAGGAACTTGCATATGCAAGGCATTACTTYTGGATCTTTCCTCTTCTTTCCATAGTGTTTCCATAGGAACAGAAAGGTTGCTAGGGCAARATGTCAAAGGAGTCATGATTATTTCTGCTATGATTTGTATGTATGTATTGTGACAGAGCAGTAAAACCCCTTTTTTTGACATGATTCTGGCTTAATTTTCTTATTGCTGGCTCATCACTGATGAGCCAGCTGATTAATGTGTTGTTTAATTTCCTTTTGTGTTTTTGTTCTTAAAATTCTTTACAACAATGTATGAAAYCCCAGTAACAATGGCTGATTTTGCAAACCATGGCAAAAATTTGTTCTGAGGGTTTTTTCCAGGGTAACACTGAGACCTTTCTGTATAGTTTATATTCTTCAACATATACTGTGGGCAGATTAATATGTTTTTTCAGTCTGTAATATTCTTTCGATAAGAAATTACTTCTCTTCTCTTTGATAAGGAGGATTTAATCTGTTGGCCACAACATCAGACCAAAGACAAAACAGGTCTTCCTTTTGCTGTTTTATTTAGTTTACTGTATTCATTGGGGATTTGAAATGCTGTGGCTAAAATACTGCAGYGGCTGACTACAGAGGTACTTTGCTTCAGATGTTATGAATTAAAAACTGATAGTTTTTTAAATTGTTTTGCTCACTGCAACCAGTGTGTAAACTGTGCTCYTTTTTGGTCAGTCTTTCCCATTTTTGCTGCAGTGGGAATCTTCTCCCTGACAATTCCCTTTTCCTGCAGAGGGAATCCTTAATCTGGGAGGCCAGGGAGCTATTCTGCTGGAGGTGGTAGATGCATTCAAGGCCATAGTTTGCTGTGAGAATCTCAGCTGTCGTTAAACTCAGGAAACTTGGAAGAGCTGGGGGTGAAATACAGGTGAGAAAACTGGCTTTGGACGTGCTGAATGCTCTGCTCATCAGCTCATCACTGACATCAGTTAATTGCTGCCACCCCCTGCCCCCRACTGTGGCTGAATGGTATTTGTTGCCTTAGTGATGCTTTGGGGTAGTTTTGCAGTGTGCAGACATCCTCTGCTTTACCTGCAGCCAGAGCAACCAGGAGAAATTTGGCAAATAACTCTAGTTTCCCCAAGGACTTGATTTTTTTTATTTCTTTCTGCTTCTAGGTGTCAGTCAGTCTCTCCACCACCTCTTTTGTCCCCGCAAAGAAGCCCAGCCTATCCCCTCAGCGATAGTGAGGACTCTTGCCGCTCTACTCGGCTCACCAAAGTCTCCAACTCCAGACTGCGCCTCAAGGACTGGAGCAGCCGCACGTCTACGCTGCGAAGCACCTCCACAAGCCCATCAGACACCGACTCCCCGAGCCACCCTCTCAAAGCCGTCAGTGTGGGTGCTTTGGATAAAAGGCTGTCCGTGTTCAAGGCCGAGGACCAAAAGGAGAGTCCAAATGAGGCTCAAGATGGGGAAGCAATAGGGAGCCATCCGCTCGCCCGGAGCACTCTGTCCTTGGGCACTGCCACCAACTTGAGGAACCTCTCCCTCAGTCGGGCGAGCGTCCGCTCCCAGGCGCTGGACATCAGGCAGAAGATCACAGAATGGGAGTGCCGCCGGGAGCCGTCCCCCAGGATGGGCGCGTGTGTGGACAAGAGGGATGCTGGGGAGAGGTCGGGCAGTGAGAGCTGCCCCAGTGTGCTGACCTCTCCCTGCAGCGAGAAGACGTTCGATTTCAAAGGGCTCAGAAGAATGAGCCGAACATTTTCCGAGTGCTCTTACCCAGAAACGGAGGAGGAGGAACTGCTGGACAGGGATTCCTGCCACCGGTTCGAAAAGAGACTAGGCAGGAGCGAACCTCCTTCTGCCGCTTTCCTCAAGGGCCACGGGAGGAAAGAGTCCTCTGCCGTTCTCAACAGAATACAGAAGATTGAGCAGGCACTGAAAGAGCAGCCTGGCAGAGGCCTCCCCCAGTTACCAAGTAGCTGTTACAGTGTTGACAAAGGGAGGAAAAAGTCTGTGACACTGAGTACTGTGGAGGGACTGAGTGAAACCCTAAGTGATAGCAAAGGAGGGAGTGTTATTTTGGGGAGTGAACCAGAAACACCTACTGAGGCTGAGAAAAGCAGTAAGTCAAAACAGGGGGTTACTGCAAACTCGGCTGGCCCTAAACTGCTCCTTGAAAGCCCGGCTAACACCGCAGTGAATCCTGTCCCCAAGCCCAAACGCACCTTTGAATATGAAGCAGACAAAAACCACAAAAGTAAACCAAGCAATGGCCTACCTCCATCTCCTACACCTGCTGCTCCTCCTCCCCTCCCATCCACTCCTGCACCCCCCGTGACCAGAAGGCAGAAGAAAGAATCGCGCTTTCACCGAAAATCGCAGAATAGGTAAAATTCAAGGAAATGTCTTGTGCTCGATCTTCAAATAAATAAATGTGCTGTATTTTTTTAGTAACAATATTTTAAATTCTCCCTCTAATGCAATGCTTTTGACCTGAGAAATGCTAGAAATTGCGTGCAAGACAAGTATTTTTTTCTCTGGGCTGCACTGATGGGATGCACTGGTACAATACCTTTACATGGCTACAGTTTCGGAATTCTCCAACCTGCATTCTTTGATCCCTGGAAAAGGCTCTAGGTCATGTGTGCTAAAGGTTATCTCGCTCATTTTGGCACATAAGCCCTTACTTGAGATTTTTAAAGGAGCATAATTTCATTATCCTCTTGTAGTGGGACCATAGCTGCTCTGTCATAGTCCTGTCTGCCTGCTCACTGCAAAACATACCTGCAGAGGGTTTGTGTTTCCAAAGCTTGTTACCATAGCAGTTGTGTCAGTTTTATGCAATGTTGATGATTTTATTTAATTCAATGCTTAGAAATGTTGTCCTAAGTTACTATCAATAACTGTAGAGGATTAATGCTGAGAAAAATATGTTTTAGCACAGAAAGGCCTTTATATCCTTCCTGAGTTAATGATGAGCAGAGTATATGGCTACGTTTCGCCAGCAGTCTGTGGAGCTTGGCTTGTTTTAATTACATGATTCCCCTTGACTTTTTGGAAATGGTACAACTCATTCTGCTCACCGCTTAGAAAATTGTAGGCATAGTTGTTGTTAAAAATTCAAAGTACGTCATTTTTAACAAGTTCATCTATCTGTGCATGTGTACCATACACTCTCTTGGTATTTAGTGATAAGCTTTGCAAGTAACTGCTAAATAGCATCTCAGATGCACACTATCAATTCAGTATCTGGTGCTTGATGTTGGCTCAATTAATTAAAAGTTTATGTCAGCACAGCCTGACCTGAAGTATGCTGAGGCAGGAAAAGGAGACGAGGAGCCTTCAGATTCTGTTCTTTACTTTCAAGAGACACCTGCTTCTGAAATGCATCAAACAGCTCTGCTGTGCGTTGTTTCTCTGAGGAGGGTAGGGGGGGAGGAAATGTGGAAAGCCAAGCTCTGATTAGCAGTGCTTATCTTTGAGTTCTGGCAATAATCTCAGTTAGAGGAAGTAAATCTAGATTTTAACAAGAATTTGTGAAATAAAGCTGACCTCATTTTGTTCAGCACAGCATTTCCAATGTACAGAAGACAAACAATGATTTTTGAATGTTCTGCTATAAATGATAGCCTTTATTGGAAAATTAAGGGGCAAGTGGTAAAATGGTCTGTGTCATGGGTGGTGGAGGGGAATGAATAACAGGAGATTAATCTTGCACGGAATCACTGTGTCACCTGTGGCTAAGTGATTAAAGTCAGTCCCTGAGTACACACTCACACTGAGTTTGAGACCCTACAAGTCATCTGAGAACCACAATATTTTGTTACAACGAGTTTGTGAGATGAAGTTTTGAGACTTCTTGAAAGAAGAGGTACAATTCATGCTTGCACCTACTGTTCTGCAGGTTCAGTCCCCTGTCATAGCAGAGTTAGACAACAGCACGTGGTTCAGCAATGGAGCCTCAGTTCTGGGTGGGGCTAGTAGGTACAAGCCCAAAACAAAAGCAGTATTTATCAATTTAAGTTGTGATTAGTGGAGTATAAGTTGTAGGATTTACAGTGTTGTTATGTGTACCTGATGATTCTTGCAAATCAGTTTGACGTTGTACAGGGTGGGTTTCCATTTGCTTGTAACAGCTTCACCCTACTGTAGTTTAGTGATTTTTCTGGACTTACCTCTGATTAATGATGATCTAAGTAAGTTTAAATCAACATCCCAAAATCGCAGGTTTGCCGTCTGACTTCAAGGCTGGGTGGAAATCCTTTATAAAATCTTTATTGTCTTTGCTACTGTCCTTCCTTTAGTTACAGTGAGGAGAATTCCAACATTTACAAAGAGCTTGAGACCATACAAGTCATCTGAGAATGACAGTATTTTGTTAGTTATTGAAATCTCAGTCTCTAAACTGTTCTCTTTTTGAAAACAGACATAATTCATTATGTCTTCAGCCTGTAACTGTGTGTTTCAGATTGAACATACGCGTGGTTTGCACTCACTGGAATGTCATGAGAATGGACTGTGGATATTTATTCTTCTAATATTTTGGTCAAAAACACTGGTTTTCTTTGTGGTTGCTAATTCAACATTATAGTAAAATGGAGGAAGTCTCTCGTATTTGCTTGCTAGCATACAGCCAGTCTGTATTCAGAGGACCTGGAGCCCATGGTAGCTTCTACACTTCAGATTGATGTGAGGTGGWTGTTCCTTAGCTGTTGGAGATCCTCTGGCACAGACACAGCGCAGGAGAGGAGTGTCACAGGATAGGTGTGGGACAGATGGACCACAGCTGAGTGCTGGTCCACAAAACCATTCCTATAGTGGACCTATGCAGTCTCACTGCGTTGCCTTGAAATCTATGAGAGTTGGATATTTAACTACTTTAGAAAGTCTCATTTCATACACAGGTATGTCTTCAGTGCCTAAGCATCTTTTATAACTGCCAGTAGGTGCAGAGGAGCRGATGTCTTGATCTGAAACACACAGCTTGTTTCTGCCACGTTCCTGATGTGCATAACACAGACCTGGATATTCTTAAGATTAGAGAAAGGAGAGAGAGGGGGSTCCTAAGCCTGCCCCAGACCCATAAGTCTGCTCCAGCAGACAAATAGGAAATGCCTTTGTCAAATGCAGTGTCTGTATGATAGTCACTGTATTGCCTGTTGGGATACTCTTGAGCCAATTAACAGGCTGAAGTATGTCTCATGAGACTCTGCCACTGCCATATGGATATGCTGTCAACATGTTTCCTTCCAGCTGGGGAGAAGAGGAAAGGGGGTTGATGGCAGGAAGATTTACTGTTCATCTAGTTTGGGTATCAATGAGTGAAGTATGGCCATCAGCACAGTCTCTGCAAGCCTTACAGCACCCCGGGATTTGCACTCCGACCTGAGCCTGTTTTTCACACCATTTCATCCTCAGTACTAAATCAATCAAATGAATGCTAACCCCGTACAGCTGGCAATGCAAACCATGCACCTCCCGACTTCAGTGTAGATGTTGCCTCAGAGAACAAGTGCTGGGCAAACTGGAGAGTGGGGAGGGCTTGGGCTCCTCTTCACCCAGAGCTGCTCGGCAGCACTGGGACAGGTGTGGGTGAGGGGCGGTTGAATCGCCTCTCCTTTGAGTACCCGAGTGGGAGACAAGTTGTATGRGTTCATCTGACCCAGCTGCCCCTCACCTTCCTGCCAGAAAGCCCGAACCTTCAGGCCCCCAGCCATCAGCCYGGGCTGCTTGTCTACCCCAAAGAGCCTTAACTTCCTCCATGCTTTGTCCTTTGCTGCCGGTGCTTGACGCAGGGTGTGCAAGGGCTGACTTTCACACGAAGTCTGCCTTTGGCATTTGTACACTGACCTTTATGCGGGAACATATCTGGAGGTTCAAGACGTGAGTGTTTTCAGTCTAAGGGCTACGTCTCCCAGAGCAACCAGTGGAGGAATGCTTTCTGGAGAAATGTCTTTTGCTTGAGGAGAGATGGCCACATGTTTCTGGGGCCCCTGGCAAGAGCAAAGCAATTTCTAATCTGAGGACTGTGCTGCTAACTTACTCTGTAACCTTTGAAAAATATCACATACTTTCTTGGTATTTTCTCCCTGTCCGCATAATGGAGATAACAATACTTCCAACCTCATAAAAGTGTCACAAATTGCTATACTAAAGACTGCTGTGAGTACAGGACTTGAGATCCTCTAAAAGTTAGTCCTTAAAGCATGATGTGTAATTTTTTTGTTGGTCATTTTATATATATTTCTTAGCAGAAATAAGAATAATATATTTCTTAGCTCAGCTAAGTTTGAGTCATTTTGCATTCTAGTTACTAATTACTTATTGTTTTAAACTTTAGAAAATCCTTTGAGTTTGAGGATGCGTCAAGTCTGCAATCCCTGTACCCTCCCTCCCCAACTGAAAATGGGACTGAGAGCCAGCATAAGTTTGGATCCAAGAGCACTTTAGAAGAAAATGCCTATGAAGACATTGTCGGTAAGAACCTGTTGCAGTACACGGGCTCACAGCGGGATATTGAGCAGTCGTGGTCAGACCATGTATTGTTGAACACATGCCCTATGCAAGAACGTTCAGTGCTGTCAGTAAAGAGAGATTAAGTAGAGGGTAAATGGGTTTGATGCATCAGTGCAAACATAACTCTCAGTCTGCATGCAGGAGGTCTTGATTCCTTTGGACTTCATCGGGTGGTATTGGAAACAGACTGTTTGGTCAGCTTTTTGCCATGCTTTTCAAAAACCAAATCATTCTTTTTTGTTAAGGCCTTGGCTTGAAGCCTTGAGTGGTGTAAAAATGTAAAGAACTGAACTTGAGATAGTGTTTACAGAACTATCCAATAGCAAGATTAACCTCACAGGCCTTGTGTGGTCAGCCTGAGCTTTTCAAGACTCCTGTGTGGACTGCCAAAGCAGTTGTTTGTAGCCCCGTTTCTGGTCTCCCCTAAGTCCCAGTTGCTGGTTAAAGAAAAATTAATTTCCTTCAGCTATACAGCCATCAGGAATGCACAACAAAAACGCTGTTTTGATTAAGCTTCACAAGAAAAACATGTTTCTTTTGGTCTTAGAAGGAAATGTATGGCCTATGCATACATTCTTTTAACATCAAAAAAGTTGTTATAATTACTGAAAATTGGGCAGCGCTTCAGAGCACAGATTTTCCACACAAGTGATGACTATCTGCATTGTTTTTAACTCTTTCAGTGTTGTATTATTACAACAGATACAAAGGGTACTTCATTTTACTTTGGACAATGAATCTTTATCTACTGTAAACTGGAGGGTTACCAAGATAGTCAGGGGCCTTAGAGCACGTGTCCTCTGAAGAGACACTGACAAGCTGGGCTTGTTTAGTCTGGTGAAAAGGGGGACCAGAGGCACTGTAATACTGCTTACAAATGTTTCAAGAGCAAACGAAGACGATAGAACAAAACTCTTCTTGGTCATATCAGTTGATACAGCAAGGAACAGTGGCCACAAATTGCAGCTTGGGACTCTTTGTCCTTATACCCAAATTCTGTCTCTGGCTTGTCTGCCTCAGTGAAAACAGGAGTTTACTCTTTCCATTTTCAGCTGTACTCTCCCTCCATGCCATTCAAAAAAATGCTTTCAGAATACAAAAAAATGCTGCTGGTCAGTGTCTATTAATAAAAATGAGAGCTTATGTAGATACTAAAAAGTTTTTTTCTGTGGAGATTGTCCTTATATGATCATTAGCCTTCTCCATGAACAGTCAGACCACCGTGCAATTCACACTTGAAAATGTATTGTGCATTAATTACAGTGCTCATCTTTGCTCAAGACCTGTCAACATGCTGCCAGATGTTAGGTGGTAACGCTACTTTTCCTTGCTTTGGTTTGTTAAATATCAAAATAAAATGTGCAGGACTGATAAGAGGCTTTCTTCAAGTGAGAAGAAATCTTGGGTTCAGTAAAACAAAATCATAATGGGCTCTTCCGACTCATGGGAACTATAAGCCAGCTCCCTGCAGATTATAATTTGGGCATTTTGGCAGGGCAGTGGGAAGAGAATGCAAAATTTCAGATCTGTGGACAAACACAAAACTTCATTGTTTTGTACTGCTTTTTAACAACCTCTTTCCAAAGCATTTTATTCAATACAGGCAGTGCAGGGGGAATACCAAATCAGTGTAATTCTTATAAACTGTCAAGCGTGATTAAAGACAAGCCAAAGTAGTTTGATCTCCGGCTTTAAAGAAACTGTCGTAGTTTTGTGTATCACATCTGCATAATTTATACCAGTAGTGCTAGACCCCAGTCTCTAAGTAGCACTTCTGTACTCATGCAAACCAGGTGTCTGTAAGAGTGAGTTTATTTTATAGATTTACATCTGCTTCAAAGCTATAAAGGACTCTGTCACTGCTGCTTTGGGTTTTCTTTGCAAACAGTTGCCCTAGAGGTGGTGGTGGGTTTTTTGCCTGTACCTGATTGAATCTCCTGCCTCCCTAAAAGCTTGTAGGTGGTCAAAACATTGTCACTGTAGTAATAAACTTAATGGAGTGTCTCCCCCCACCCTGTAGAATTAAAATTTTAATGCAAGTAAGTGTTAAAACACAAGGGAAAAAAAAAAGGCTGTGAATCTTGAGCAATGCTCTAAGCACTCCACAGTGAGACGGAATCATAAAAAAAAATTCAGGTTGGAAGGGACTCTGGAGTCAGCTGATCCAAACTCTGCTCAAAGCAGGGCTAGTTTCAAAGTCAGATCAGGTTGCTCAGGGATGTGTCTGATTGAGTTTTCAAAATATCTTAGGAGGATGGTTCCACTGCCTCTCTGTGCAGCCTGCTCCACTGCTTTAACCTCCGCTGTGAAGAATTTTTTCTTGATATCACTGTGAACGAATTTTTCTTTCTATCTAGTCAGAATTCTCCTTGTTACTATTTGTTGACCGTTGTGTTTCATCCTTTCACTGTACACCTCCAAGAAGCGTCTGGCTCCGCCTTTTCCATAACCCCTTCTAGGTAGTAGAAGACAGTGGTTAGGTTCCCCCGCAGACTTCTCTAGGCTAAACAGTCCCAGTTCTCTCAGCCTTTCCTCGTTTATGTTGGATGCTCCAGCCCCCAGCCATCTTAGTAGCCTTGCTCTAGACTATCTCCAGTCTGTTGAAGTCTGTGTGGTAGTGTGAATACTCCAGATGCGGCCTTGCAAGGGTGAAATAGAGGGGAATTACCGCTTCCCGTGACTTGCTGGCCTCACTCTTGCTAATGCAGGCCAAGGTGTGGTTGGCCTTCCTTGCCCCGGCGTGTACTGTCGCAGGGTTATTCTGACCCAGGTGTGGGACTGTATTTGTCTTTCCTAAACTTCCTGCAGTTCCTGTCGAGCCGTTCCTTCAGTTTGCTGAGGTCCCCCAGGACAGAAGCCCAGCTCTCCTGTCTGTCACTGCGTGCCCCAGCCCAGTGCCCCTCAGCAGGACATCTCTCCCTCACTGGAAAGCAGAGGAGAGCTGTGGATAAGTTGTGAATTATCTATCAGAGGATATCTTCTAAAAAGCATATCTAATGTTAGATATCTACAAGATACTGTGCGGGGTACTGAGTGCTCTCACTCAGACTAGTGCAATGATCAAAATACAGCTTCTAAGCCCATAAGTGCTAGGACTAGAGTAATTGATTTTTTGCTTACTACATGACYTCCTCATGTGATGCACATGCACACTAAACCTTTGTCTTTCTCCTGGTGCCCTTACACTGTTTCCTTCTTTAATGACCAGGACAGTGATGAACTGCTATGGCTAGTTTATGTTGTTTGGAGAGCTGACTTTAAAAAAAAAAAAAAAGGTTTTAAGGTACATTAAAACCAAAAATGATTGTGCTTTGAAATCCACTTACATCATGAACCAGATGCTTTGTTTAATTTTGTAATATTTTTGTACACTTTAATAGATGAAATATCTGCATGTTAAGTTCAAGACAGGTATTGGATTGGAACATGRTCATCCATTCTGCATTAATCAAGAAGCAGTAGTATAAAGGGGTGCACATTCCTAATATTAATCAGAGCTGTATTCCATGTGCAAGGAACCATGTGGACTTCATTCATCTTCTGTACTAGCACTCACAGGAATGTGGCAGTCGTAGTAAACTTAACATTGTTTTGCTTCTTGTGGTTTTCAATGAGTCTTTAATCAGACCAAAATTGATGTGGCTTTATGAATCCAGTTGGGGAAACCATGCTTGGCTTTGTGTGAATTCAAGAAACTATCATAGTATTAAGAGATGTCTGAGGCGGTTGCTTCTGCTGTGTTTGTGGACAACAGTATTTCCTGTCATATGTACCATATGGTTTCAGTTTTCCAGTCGGTTCCCCTAAATGCAGTTGAGATATTTGAATATTGTTATTTAAGGTCTGGTGTGTTTGAGGCATTTTTCACCTGACATCTAGAAGAAAGCACTTGTTATCATCTCCAAAAAAAAGTTGAATGAGTAAAGTGAAGGCAAGGTTAAAGGCACAATATTAAGTTTAACTTGAGAAAATCTAGTAAAACCATGTAAATTATAGTTTGTGTTTGTAAGAGAAATTGCACTCACAATTCAGAAATTAAATATAGTGGAAGAAATCTTTGACAAGGCAAGCCTTCTTACTCTGTTTGTAACTCCTCAGAGTGCTGGACACAGTAGAACAGGTGGAGATTTCCTCTAAGAGGACACTACACAGTTGTGTAGGAGACCCGTTGCTCAGCTGGGCTGTGCGTGTTGTATTGTAGATTGAGAATGTTTAATCTAATGTCGCACAACTCCATTTGTCCTGTCCAAGCAAGAGTCATTTGCTCTTATAGCTGTCTGGCCCTCATTTAAAACATTTTTTTTTATCAAGAAGAATGAAAGTGATTAAAATGCTTTTCCTCCCTGAAAATCTGTGACTAGCAGGTTTCTTGCTTCTCTGCTGTTTTTGAAGTCATAGGTGGACTATTCAGCACATAGCCCAGGCGTATGAGTATCAGATTATTCGCCTTCTAACAGGTGTAGTCTCTTACTGGTGCAATAAGAAGAGCAGTTTGTATAAGAATGGGTTTATTTCAGCCACATATGTTACAGAGAGGTCTTGCCCCAGTAAGATTCCCGTTCTGACTGGCTCACATGCAAGACTCGTGCCTGCTCACTAAATTGCAATAGTCCAAAACACTCTTAGAACTCTGTTAACTAACATGAAAGACAACGCTAATGAATTAACCTCTTTTAGAGTCCTCAGATGGGATTAGGCTGTACTTTTCTTTGGGACAAGACTGGCTTGACTTTGTGGCTGGAGCTCTCTCGAGTGGTCACTGTCCCGGGTTGCAGTGGACAAACCATGCTCTGTCCGGCTTGCCCACATGCATTGGCGTGTGCCTGGCAGCTTGGGGTGGCATTAGCCCTTCCTCTGCGTTGGTTGGCAGGCTTCCTGCTAGGCCTTTTCCCAGTGCATAGATCTGCCGGAATCGCTCCAGGGCTGCAATCGATCTTTTAGTTTATTCCTCTCCATCAGATTCCTGTGAGGAGGAATGTAAGTGTCTGCTACTGCCCTGGGGATGTTTTGGTGTTTCACTGGCAGCAGAGTCCCTAGGAACACAAGGTCTGGGGACACCAGCGTATGCCAGTTACGTATAGCCAGGCCTGGTCTATGCCAGAAGTTAGGTGGTGTGCCAAGGCATGATAGGTGTCAGTGCCAAAACTTGTTAGAGCTGCTTGGTGGCAGGTCCCAGTGCTGTGTAGATCACTAGGCCATGCGGCTCTCCTTTAACTTTGTGGTTGATACAGTCAGCAGCATGGGGCTCCTTTGTTCATTAAATGCAGATATTTTTTCAACTGACATTTTAGGATGTACTGTGGAAAACAGAGTCCATCAAATACCCACTGGCTGAGGAAATGCTCTTCTCAGAGACACTCCAGCAGCTGGAATGTGAACTTTGGCAGATGGATTAGCTGTTAAAGAGGGACGGGTAACCTGGGCAAGAGAAGGATAGTCAAAAGTGTATGGTTCAGGCAACTGGCACAAACTCCTGTGAAAAAAACTTTCCTCCAGGCAATGCCACASTTATTATGCAAAGTTAAAAGTTGAAATGTTTTTATTTTAAAGCTGGGATTCAGCAGTTGAGTTCTGGYTCTGAAAGAGCACGGGCCTTTGGATCTGGGGTTTTGATATTGTCCATGGTGGTAGAGGCCAGCTTGAAAGCTTGCCTTGGAACTCGGTTCGTTCTTCTCCTCATTTCTCCCTATCTCTACATCAGTTTCTCTGTGGTCCATTGAGGAGACTAGACACATTCTTGATGGGGTTACAGGCTTCTTCCCAGCTCAGAAATAAATGTTCAGAGGCAGAGCTTGGTTTCAGGCCCATCTCTGGTTATATTTATGTTTGTTGAGAATAATTGACGAAGCCAGTCAGAATGCTCTTCTGGAGTCTGTGAAGCTCTCAGTCAGCAGAGTCAGATCATTTCAGATGGGCTTTAAATAAAAGGTGATAGTTAAATTTTGTGGGAAATCTGTCCGGAGGGGGAAAAGTGAGAAAAGGAGGCAAACAGCAGAACTGAGACAGTTGAAGGAGAAGCAGCTGCTGACAGCTACAGTGTCTGCTTTGACAGCTAGAGCTGAAGCAGTCTAGAAAGTAAAGCAATAGCTCAGAAACATTGCTGTGGAATCTCTAAAACCAGGATGAATTTCTGAATGGGATCTTACTGGTGGGCTCCGTTTGGGAGGGTCCTGCAATCCATGGTCCAAGGGGCAGCTGGCCCTCCTGGGGAGGGTTTCTTATGCACCCTTCTGCTCTCTGGACCTGTTCAGTGTCACGTTCAGGAGATTTTGAGCCCTTTCAATAGCTGGATACTTCTTTTGATGAATATTTTTTTCACCTTAAGAGGAGTTAAACTGATGATAGCAACTTAATCACTGTGCTTCTGGAGGTATGTAACTGAACCTGTTACAGTTGACACCCAAGGTGACTGAAAAGTGAAACAATTGTTTAGCTGTTTTCCTCTGTTGAGTTGAGTATCTCACTTCAGTTTGGGGAGAATCAGCTTCTTGTTTACTTCTGCACTATAACAGGACAGCTAGTCTGGGTTTGCATGGGCCTTCTTCACAGACAGAGAGTTGAGTGAAAAATAAATCATTATAAAGCCCCAAACCAGTCAGATTGGTATCAGGCCTAGAAAAGTTCCTTTTTTTTTTTTTTTTTTTTAGTAAAATCATATCTACATAAGTCTTGTATACAGGTTTCAGGTAATCACTCAGGGAGCAAAATGTCCTTCTTTTGGTGTAGCCATCTCTCCTTAAAATTAGTGAAGGCCAGGTTGTTGTTGTACTTGGGTAAGTACAGTCTTTTCCAGAGAGATGAGAGCGGATGAATCTGGGTCTCTCAGCTATTTCCCAATACATCAGAACTCATAAGAGAGGAGATGGTGCAATATGTCTCAAATCAGTGGAGTGTCAGGGCAGCCTAACCCAGGTGGGTGCCTGAGCAGTTAAAATAGGCAGGTGCAGACCTACAAGCAAGATCCTGAGCATGGAGGGAACGTCGGTGGCTTAACCTTCCCTGTGGAGTCCAGAACAGCATGTCACTCACTCCCTTTAACCCTCCTGGTAAGGCACCTCGTCTCTCCTAAACTGATTAGTTGTTTTGAATTCTGATGTAAATTGGACATAGTGCATGTCATATAACAAATGGGATGATTTAGCTGTTTTACTGAATCCTCCACTGTGTGTGCCAAGAGCTGCAGAAATCATGACTGAGGTCCAGTTGGAAATTGTTCCAGCTTGACATTGCTTTCAAATTAGAACATTTGCAAAGCTCTTCCAGTAAATGTGGAAAAAGGTTAGAAAGACAGCGAGCTGATCTTTCCAGTAAAATCCCATCATCATGTGCCACATTATCACCCGTCATGCTTTTGTATCACATTATTGTCTGTCATATTATCATCTCACATCAAAACGGTTGTACAAATCTAGGAGAAACTGGAATTGCTGGGCTGCTGTGAACCTGAAGCAAACCTGGAGAGATTGCGCCTCTGCCAGCAGTGCTGTGCTAGTTGCTTCTCTGAAAACATTTTGGGTTTATAGTCAGACCCTTACGAGGAGGTCTCTGGGTAGTTGTTAGTCAAAGACAGAGATAGGATCGGTACAAAATGATGGTGCAGGCAGCGATCAGGGAAACGTATGTTCCTGTCTTCTTCCACGCCCTAGTCTGCCTCTCACAATCTAAAAAGCATGTGAGTTTTTGGAAAGTGTAATAGTAGCACTTTTAATAATAGACAGTGTAGGGTAGTGGCAGCCAGAGCACATTAAATCAAGCAGTATCCATATGGACCTGTCAAAGGAAGGCCAGATGCTCTAGCTGTCTGATCCTGTTGATGATCAGCCTGCTGCTTTGTTGCTACATTGGGATACATGGATTTCAGTTATTTTTAATAATCATCTCATGCTTTATTTAGATCCCCATTTTTCTGTGTGGAGTCTGTCTCACAGCTATACCATCCACTACAACTACTTCTGACAGTTTCTGTCAGCTTTATCGCCTGTTTTTCTAGTCAATGCTGCAGGTTAGTAAAACAGAGAGTAAAATGACATGAGGCTGCTCTCCCAAATCCTAGTTTAAATTCACAGAGACTGTGTTGAAGTCAGCAGGGTTAAACCTCTGTGAAGTGCAAGTAGTTCAGGCATGCTGATGCTGTACTGTGCTAACAGTTGCTCATCAGATGTTTTCATGCACATGATTTTGGACTGAGTGTTAAATGGATGATTTTTGGGGTGAAATTTCTTACTCATTTATCAGCCATGCTTATTCTTCTCCATCTAATGCTTCATTATGATTACAACATTATAATGTGTCTTATCTGTAATTTGATATTGAAATAGTTCCTCTTTCTACAGATTCCTGGGGTAAATTCCTCAGCTGAGATGCACAGTTGCAGCCTCTCTGATGTTGAAACAGCTCATCTATGCACTAAAGATCTAAGCTCAGATACTTTATGAGAGTGTGGAGATTTTGTGGTTTTCATCCATTTGATCTGAACATGCTCGTAAACATCCCAGTGGCTGAGTTCTCCTCCAGCACTGGCAGTGTGAATCTGCATTTGTGTAATTTTATGAATAAAATGAGTAATGCATATGCAGAACACACCTGGATTCTCACCATTGAGCAGTTCTTTGGACTTAAGTGCCCAGAGATGCTGGGGAGCTGTACGTCTGCACAGCGCATGAATCCTGTGCTGTTCCCTCATGCGGTGCTTGCACTCAGAGGTTCATTCCCATTGCTTCCTCTTCAACGGCAGCAAAAGCAGAATTCCCCAGCCACCCTTCTCTGCTTGCTTCTTCCTTGCCCAGTTGTATTTTGTCTTAATCTTCTGCAAGGGTTTGTGATTACCAAATGTGCGTGAGGTGGATGAATTGGGCTATGTCTGCAACTGAACAGAGGTCATGGGCAGAGGGCAAAAAAGGTAGTTCAAGAATTTGTAGGTGCCATTAGAGGTGTGCCATTAGAGTGCCATTATGTGTGGAAAGGAGTTAATGTTGCGTCTTGCATCCGTTGTTACAGAAACACTGCAAAAGGTTCAGGGGATAGGTGCCACAAGTATCAGAAGTTCTTACAGACTGCTCACTTGGGTGCTTCTACTTGTCTGTTATTCTGTCCTCATTCTGCCTATCCAGGCCTCTTTTTCTGCCCATTTATTGCCACCGTTTCCAGCTCCTTGCATCTGGAGGTAAATGCTGCTCTTCCCCAAGTCTCTCCTGGGATGGCAGCTGAAGCTTTCATCTCCCAGTTCACTATAATGTAAAATACATTAATTACCCTATATTTTGTGCACATGCTGTAGTATGCAGGCAATGCACACTTTGTCATTTGTGAGGTGCTAACTCTGCCTAACTCAGCCGTACAGGGGGCCTGGCTTTCTACGTAGCCAGCAAAGAAGGCGGTAGGCTCTTAACTTGGGCATTCAGCATCACCCTCTGGAGACCGTATCTCCTCTGCAATCATTGGCTCCTAATTTAGGCACCCAAGTTAACACAAGTTGATGAGCCCTTTCCCTTACTGTATACCTGCTGTTCGATTCTTCTCGCTTCCTGGCAGTGCGAAAGGCAGGAGTTATAATCAGCACTCAGTGAATCACTTCGTTCCTCTGATAATTATTTCTCCCATCTAGAAAGAAATTATGGATTTCCCTGCTTCCAGCCATTTATAGAGAAGTGTCTGCCTGCATTTTTTTTTTCCCCTCAGCCTTACTTTTCACTCCTTTCTCAGCGTGAGACAGGCTTGCTGAGTTTGCCTCTGCTTCCCATTTGCCACGTGTGAGAGGCTGCACAGAGGAACATTGTGTGCTGCCTCAGGACTTGGTGGGGCTGACTCGCAGAGCATCACGGAGTGAGGATTTGCAACTGCTGGAGGAAACTCATCAATGTTTAAGCTCAAGGCACTGCATTCCTCAGGACTTTTCTAAAGATCACTGGTTATTTTAACTTTTTTTTTTTTTTTCTTTCCCTTATGGACCAATCATTAAATTGCCTGTGAGATCTTCTGAAGAGAAATGTCGTGTAGATAAATGTCCTGTGTTAACTCAGCAGTTCGGTATGTAGAATTCAAGAGAATGGGAAACTTGAAAAAAAATGCTTATAAAGGCAACTGATCTGGAAGTAGGGAGGGTGATTAGAGACAGTATTTGCCAAAGGCTTGCTATTTCATGTGACCATATGCATTCTGGGGGTCTGATTCAGCTTCCTTTGAAGTCAGTGATAATGTGCTGTTGTCTTGTGTGGCAGTTGGATCAGCCTCATTAAGGCAAGCCTGGCCTCTATACTGCATAATGTTTCTCCTTTTGGCTTCCAATAGAGACATCCATATGGAAGGAACAAGGATGTTTCCTTGCTCTTTCATTGTAAATGTGTTTTCCTTTTACAGCAAATCCAAATGAATGCAAAAGCACTGCAGCTTGCAGATTGTGAACATTCCTTGCCTGGGTCTTGGGACTAGAGAAGTGATGGTGTTGAGGAG
The DNA here is from genome assembly GCA_030449065.1 of Oceanodroma leucorhoa. NCBI lineage: Eukaryota > Metazoa > Chordata > Aves > Procellariiformes > Oceanodroma > Oceanodroma leucorhoa. The sequence continues at coordinate 392,123 of JASVER010000028.1, read as the reverse complement.
GAATGCAGAGATCAAAGCTGCAAACCTCTGAGCTAGYCCAGCTATATGGAAGCTTTCCTCATTTTTGTGCTGCAGCAACAGTAGCAGCCACCAGTGCAGCCCTTCCCCAGAGCCTCCCTCTGGTGTGGGACCTACATCTGCTGGTGGCCATCAGTTCCCAGGTCTTTCTCCCATGGAAGGGAGTCACAGTGCAGAGTGATAGGGTTAAATGCTGCTCTAAGGCAGTTCAGGGTACCCTCACACATCTTTTTAGCTTGCTTGCCATCTTGGGTTTTTTGTGTCTTGTCCTTCCTGCTCTTGGCACCCAGAAACCGGTCTGTCTGGGCTGCCTAGTGCTCTTTTTGCACACCACTATCTGGTCTTTTGGTCTCATCCACCAGGGAGAGGCCATACCCTAAAAAGTGGTGGTTGTCAAAGGTTTGAAAATTACTGAAGACCTAGACAAATAAATTATCTCTTCCAGTTCACTGGCTGAACCAAATACTGGGTTCAAATGCCAAATCAGCAAAACCAGGTTGATTCAGATTGCTTAGACTATTTCATTATCAGAGATTTGGTGGGGGAGTTAATTCTTCAAAAAAACCAACCAAACAAAAAAGAATAGGTGAGGCATATTTGGTCTTAAGGCATCATTTCAAAATGAAAAAAAATGAAAAAAAAACCTGAAATAATTTGATTTTTAAGCAAATAAGAAAAATTAAAGAAACAAGTGTTCTTAAACAGCAAGCCAGTCATCTGAAGAAACTCTCTCAGCTCTAGGGAAAGGGTTAAAATCCCTGTGGTGTCTCCACTGACCTCCACATTACACTGAAGAAGAATTTAGCCTGAGCTTTCTTTTGGTAAAAAATCTGAGTCAGAAAAGCAGCCTCTGCTCATGGTTCCTTGCTCCTCCCTCTCCTCTCATCCAAGACTTATCTGGGCCTGTTTCTATACTTAGTATTTTAGGTCAACATCAGTAATGTTGAGTTTATCTGGGTTCAAGCAATTCTGTTTTACCTTGTGTCTTGGAAGGAGAATCACCCTAAAACTTTTAAATGCTTTACATTTTAAAAAAGGTTTCTTTTCAACTGATGGGCTTGTTTGTTCTCAGGAGTTTGGATACTATTCAGACTAATGTAATAACATTTGTTTTCACAAGGAAGCATATGTTTAAGCACTGTCTAATGTAGCCGGGTATTTTGAAATCTGTTAATCCATTCTAAAATGCTTGCTTGACCTATACTTGACTTGGGCTTACAGGAAATTTTATTATGCTAGTACAGTCCAATTAGCTGTGAGTAAGCAACAGCATTTTGCAAAGTTGACCATTTATTGTTGTTATGATTATCATATCTAGAACTSTAGAGTTTACAAGGAACAGAATTAGTGTGCAGTATCTATTTATTTTTCTTCCTGCAGAAGGAATCAATCAGTTCCATAGTCCTCCCAGAACATTTGTAGCTTTAAATTTTTGTAGGAACATTTGTTGCTTAAGATTTATCCTGTTCATTGCATTAATCAAAAGGTCTTTCTTTTAAGTACCCCATGGACCTGAAGGTATTCTTTCCGTGCGGTGTGTGGATTGACTATGATGATAGTGCAGCCTCTAGAATCAGATTCCCTCTGGATGAAATAATAAGCTGTGATTGCCAATTCAAACATTCTTCAAGAGCAGCAGTTATTCAGGCTTCTAATTAAAACAAAGCTAAAACATTCACTCTTGTGCTTATATTTGACTAGAAATCTTAGTATGCTGCAATACCAAAGCAAAACTGTATTTTTACTCGTATTGTGAATATGTGAACTTGCTAAGCAAAAGCTCTTATCGCTATAATTGATGAATCAAGCAGTCTCATGCTTCCAGGCTTAACAATAAAGTAGAAAGCACAAACTACTTTTGGTTTCTTTTGTACAATGAGGAAATGTAATATTCTGTCTAGAACAAAAAAAATGGTAGTCAAATGAACTGGGTATTAATCCAGGCCTTGCTCTCATTGAAACTACCTATGCCTCAACTGGCATCTCTGTAAAAGCGGTGACTATTTTCTGTAACAGTGCGAATAATAAACCATGCTATAGCTTTCTGTTTTCAATTCTTAAGTGATACAGTATGTAGTAAAATCTGAATTTCTTATATTTAATAGCTTGTATTGCAATATATCTTGTACTAAAACCATGAGTTTGAGAGTCATCTTTAGATACAAAACCAAAAGCAAGTTGGTTCAAAAGCTTTGAACTTCCTGCATGTTCCAAGTTTCTGCAAAGTCAAGTCTTGAATTAGAGTAGATCACGTTTTGGGGATGATTTTCTGTGTAAGTTGGTTGGAAAACTGGAAGGACCCTGTGTTTGAAAAACCTGAAGTTCTAAACCAGTTGCTTATTATGAACTGTTTGAAGAAATAGATACAAAATGTTTATTTTACTGATGGCACTCATTCATCTTCATGCTTCTTAGTTCAGTGAGAGGTTTAGTGAGTTCAGAAGTTTTGAGAAGACAGTGGGTTATTCCACTGGTCCTTAGGCTGCTGAAGGGTGTTGGATTTCACTTAAATCTGGACTATAAATTTTGGTTCTGCTTTTCAAATGCTAAAAATTCAAAGATTGCAGTCTGCTTTTTGATGTATTTTTCATTTATGTCATATTTAGTGTCTAACTGTTCAAGCCTCTATATATTACTGGCAGGATGAGTTTCCTTCTGGGCGATATTAATTTTGCATAAATTGAAATGAATAGCTGCTCAATTAGAAGGCACAATGTATATTAAAGAACACTTTGAGGATGCAGTATGGTAGGGGCAGAAATTCTTCCCTCATCTTTCACACTTTCCAATCTTCTCTCTTGGCACTGCTGAGCTGAAGTGTTTATTCTTTCTTTGCCTTCTCTCAGGGGAAGAGAAAAGTGAAGGTAGCATCAAATAAAAGTTGTCTTATTGTGTGTAAGGGTGGTATGTTGAGAACAGTTATTTATTGCTATTCATTTCACCCTGTGAGTGGCTGCTATAGATTTATAAAATCTACTGATACACTTTAAAGTAGTTATGTGCCTTAGCTTTTATATATCAATAAATTTTCCACAGCTGTGGATGCTCAGAAGCACATCTTGTGAAATCTTTGCATTTTATTAAAAAAAAAAAAAAGCAGTAAAAAAACCCAAAGAAACTTGTCGACCTCATAGCCAAGTTCTCCTCCAAATACTTCCAGCTGCAGCTAGAGGGATGAGTCATGCTGAAAGCCGAGGAGCTTTTCTAAAAGCCTTTCACTTGGTTCACATGATTTTTATTTTTTTTTAACTTTACATTCCTGTCTGTTTTTCTTTTCTTAAAAAAAAAAAAAACCCAAAAAAAAACAAACGCGAAGGCGAGTCACCCAAGGAAAACCCGTACGAGGATGTGGAGCTGAAAGGCCGTCACGCGGGCCGAAAATCCCATCAGCTCTCTGAGAATTCCCTAGATTCTTTGCACAGGATGTGGACGCCACAGGACAGGAAATACACATCACCTCCCCAGGTAACAGCGTGACGGCACAGGTCTTTCTGTGCTCGAAGCTTATTTAAAACTTTTGCAAGGAAATCAATTGTGGCACAGGAGGAAGAGCAGCCGTACCGAATGATAGAGGGTATCTGGAAAAGGAGTGCGATCAAATGCATAAATCATTGCTGGGAATGCTCTTGTCAGCTGTAGCTCAGCTTCTCAGCGCTGCGCTGCAGAAGCTGATGGCTCTTTGTGCTCATTACGGCCTGATGAGTTTAAGCAGAATCCTTCCACTGGTTGGTTGTGAGCTGAATCTGGCCCTAAATTATTTGTATGGCTGCACCTCTTTGTGAATTGCTTCCGCGTTTGCTGCTGGGATTTTAKTAGGGACAGGAGGGAAAAAGTCAGCTGCTTAATCTTGCCCATGTATTGTTACGTGAGGCCTATTGTGACTTTGCTCATGTGAAGTATGTAGCGTCGCATATTTTATTGTGAAATGGAGAAGGCCAAGTATGCCCCCTCAATAAATAAATGAATAATAAAATAATCAGAAAATCCTGAGTGTCTGCATTTAACAAGGCTGTATAAGTTGTGTTTACAGCATAAAGTAAGAGACCAGGAACTCTGCAGACTTTCCATTTTGTATGAATTTTCCAAAGCGGTCTGTTTTTTGTGAATGCTATGAAATGCCAGGTTGCTTTGTTGTTTATGGGATCATTGTRTTCATAATGAAAAATATAAATTTCATCACATACTTAATTTTGAGATTCAAAACGTCTTTTAAAGGAACTTTGTTTTGCATTGAATCAACAGGAAAATTTGCAGTTGAACAAAAGGTCACAACAATTTACATTTTTTTCTTGTAAAGAGAGCTAGAACAAAACTGAATACATTTTCTTTCACTTATTTTGTGCACATGTGAGCGTCACAGTCCAAGAAACAAAAGAAGTATCACCAGGATTCTTAGTATGCGCCTAGCACATCATTTGTAAAACAGGAGTGTTTTCAGCAAAGCTACTGAAAAAGGAACAAGTGGAAGGTAGTAATCAGGCAGAGTAAGGAGAAACAGAAGCTGCAGCCACGAAGATAACCTCGTAGTGAGAGACATACTATGCATAACAATTATCTTCGGCTGTGTGTGTGTTAACAGGAATTGTGTAGCATCTAGAGAATCCAACAGGGTGTACCATTAGGGTAGGAACCGTATAGGTCTGTAGTAAGATACTGTCCACTGTTCTCTCTGTTTTACACAGGGTGACCAAAGAATATACAGATTAAAATTACTTTTGTAAAGTCGCTCAGTAAATAAGTACTCTCTGATATCTTCGCAACAGGGCTGTCTTTATTCTGGTAGCTTCTTTTTGAAATGCTGCCCAGAGTTTCCTGCCAGGAGTCAGTCCTGCCATAATTGCGCTGTCATTGTGCTGGTATATAAAGTGAAGAGACACTAAGAGCAGGTCAGCTATGGGCCTGGGTAATTCTCCAATGACCAGAAATAGAAAAGTCTCAATTTCCTGAAGAATGGCAGCTTTGGCAATGATTTATCACCCCATTTTTCCAGCACAGCAACACAGCTGGATTAGCAACATGACTTTTCAGTCATGGATGATGATAAACAAGATGGAAGAGATCATAAGGTCAGCAGGCTTTCAACAATCATCTCCAAAAAGAATTCCTTTAATTAAAGTATAGACTGCTGCAGATTTTCCTGGCATGCTAACCTGTGGTAAGCAGAGACCTCAGAAACACTGGCTTGTGGTCATTTTGAATCCCACTGTGTCTTCTCCTTTCCCATTCGTTATTTTCAGTTTTTGAAGTCATCAGATATAAAAAGAATGTTTTATTGATGACATTGTATCTGTGATGCAAAACCCACACATACAGAAACACCTATGCTTAATCCCAGATAGTACGGCACTGTAATAAGTAAGCCCTCCAAGTAGAACAAATGGGACATTTATTACTGCAGGTTTATAGCTTGTAATACTGCTAACAGAATATTAGCAAACGCCAACTGACAGCTGTTTGACAGAATAGTACTTTTTTCTAAACAGGCTGGTTAAGCTTCTTACAGTGTTTGTGTTTGGGAGGAGAAGGCAGGGACCTGGCCTTGCCAGCCTGCCGGTTAACCTTCCTGAGAGCTGGGCAGAGCTGCTCGAAGGACTGCTCCAAAAGAGCCCCAGTTTTTTAAAGACAGCTGTTACCTGGTTCTTAATCCTGTCAGTGAGATTTTCCCTTCTCCCTGCAATGATAACAGTTTTGTGTTTTAAAGGGAATTCTTTGGGAATACAGGACAAAGCTGTAACCACGCCTCTGCACACTGACAGATCTTAAAACATCTTAACACCATGGAAATACAGCAAGCTTGATTTTCTACTTTCTTTCTCTAGGATAAAATAGCAACTTCAGTGGAATTGCTCTTGATTTTCACTACTGCAAGTGAAAGAGATGGATCAGGCCCATCGGGTCAGTGTTCTGGTGTCAGCCAAGCCTTTAAGTTAGGTTTGAAAGCTCATCGAGTTGATGTGATGTGGGTCCATGGAAATGCACCAAAGCCAAAAGTACTATTGTTTTCTTTGAACTTTAAAGTCTTAGATATTGACCCCTGCCTCTTCGTTTTGACCTTAAACCCTCTCTTTGCACATATGCTGCAGAGCAGTGTCTCACCTGGCATGATATCCTTGTGTAGCCACCATTCACTCACAAAGAGGTGCTTCTGCACTAAATGTTGCTGAGGAGGGGAAGAGCTCAAGCTGTTCTTGTTCTTGCAGCTACCTTCAAAGCCCAGCAGCCAGTCTCTGCGCATCGGGAACTGGTCAGAAAGGAAGAGCCGCCGTTTACCACGGCTGCCCAAGCGGCACAGCCACGATGACATGCTGCTGCTGGCTCAGCTTGGCATTCCCTCCTCCCCTTCCAGCCTCAATGAGGACAGCCTGAGTACCACAAGCGAGCTGCTGTCTACACGGCGGGCCAGGAGGATCCCAAAGGTACTGGCAGGGTGATCAGCCTTAYGCTGAGGATAGGTCACCTGTCTGCAAGAGCTTGCAAATTCCTATCCAACCTTTAGCCATCACTGAAAGCTCGTTTTGTATCCTAAAGGAAAACTGAGATCAAAACAGAAATGGTAACTCTCAGCAGCCAAGACATACTCCTTTTTTACATAGAGCTGTACTGTGAAAATCCCTTCCCTAGAAGTGGGTAACTCTGCCCTGGTCCAAGAGTAGCAAACATCTGATTGCCATCTTTGCACAGAGTTGGTTTTAAGCCAGTTCTGTTTTCCACACTTTTCTTTAAGCTCTGTGGGCTAGAGCATTGTTGTATACCTAACTTTATAATTTTGAATGGGTRATGGCCAAGCAACTACTATTTATAACATGCAGCAGCATCTGAAGTGTTTTTTTTCCCCATCATTTGTTTAATGGTCTCAGGAAAATRACTATTATTGGCCTAATATGTTTCCCTTCAGTTACTCACAACCTCCCCCATCCTGATAACCCTGTTGTCTTGATGGATTTGAAGTAAAAATTAATTTTCAATTTTTCAAGGAGTTTTCCRATTCAAAATGGGATGTGAAAAAAACCCAAGCCACCAAACAACAACAAAAAACCCCAGCAAACCTTTTCTAGTACAGTAGCAACAGAGGGGGGGAGAACTGTCAATATATTTATTTTTGGCTTGTGAACAAAGTTGATTTTTACTGTATATTCAACTCTTTCCTGTTCTTATTAGAGAGCATATTTTAAAGTACATAGCTGTAAATACTGTGAGTAGAGGAAGATTTTTATGTTTCTGTCAATTAGTCTGAAATTCTGTCTAARCAGGAAACAAACAAAAAGGAGGAAATTAATCCTACATCCTTAATATTTACTATATTTTTACTTTCTTGGAATATACTATTTTACTGCACAAATGAGCATACATCTGTGAAGGAGTTACAGAGTAACTTACAGAGTAGCTTACTACTTGGTTTTGAGTAAAACTTGGAAAGTTTGGCTGTTAGTTTTGTACCCAGCTTTTTTTTTTTTATTTAAGGGATAGACATTCTCCTTATATGAAATTATGTTTTCAGCATATGAATGTTCATAGTTTTATCATAAAACTCATGATCATTTCTATTTTTGACCACTCTAGCTCCTAGAATCACATATTACTGGAGAATCTAAGGCTTTTATCGAGAAAATGTTAGTTATTAGAGGGAAGAACTCGAACCTGAGAAACTCCTGTTCTGTACCACCCCCAGTGATGCTTTGTGAAGCAATACCCAAATTCTTTAAACATCTGGGCTTTCCTCACCACAGTGCAGGTATTTTACCCCTGGTGAAGTAGCTCAAGCAGACAAAGTGCCAAGCAGCACAGTGAAGGGAGTGAAAAATCCCAGCAAGGCCCCTCACTCCTGGTTCCTGATGCCTTGTTTAGTGCTTACATGCAGGAATTTCTGGGTGGGCAAACACGCTGAAGCCGGGCAGGATTTCATCCTGCTGGCTCTGCTGTRGTGCTGTGCAGCTTCCCAGCGGGCAGAGCCAGGCGCACGGCCGCAAGCAGCAAAGTTCCAGCTGAGCCTTGCTGGTGGGTTGCACATGGCTCAGTCAGCATGTACGGACAAAATCCCTAATACTGCTTCAAGCAGGAGAACAGGCATTTTAACACTTCAAACTGTCCGTTCTGGGCCAGACCCTGTTCCTCTGTTGGAGGGGTTGCATGAGTTTTTGTTCCACTCTGTGCTCTGTTACTGACTTTCTACTGTGTCTACGGTGAATTAGTTTCTCTCACTGAGTTTATGTGTCTCTGCAAGCTGAGGTAAAACAGCTTTTGCAAATTGTRTTATAGTTCTATGAGTAATGATGCTATGGAATGAAATATACTATTCCTGACTCATAAAAACATTATGAAGATTAATTGCTACATATTTATGACTCTCTAGAAGTTATAATATTCTGTTTAATTACGAATTCTTAGTAATTCCAACCTCTTGTTGAAGGCACTAAGCACAAGTTATCTCATTGATACTTTCCATCATCTCAGATTTTTTTGGATAGACAGTTATTATCTGCATTAGCCCTCCTGARGGAAATTGTAAAGATGATTACCAGGACTTAAAATTCTGGCTAGTGCTGGTTAAAGCCAGCTAAAGCCAGTACTAGTAGCTAACTTCAAAATACTTTCGTAGATAAGGATAAGATTGGAGACAGTAGGTACAGCACCTCTGAAGTAAGGTAAGTACAGCACGAGTTGGAAGGGGGAGGGAGGAGAAGTCCATATGGGCCAGATCCTCAGCTGATACGATACAGCTTCAAAGCAGCTGGTTCACTCTGTACCTGAAAAGGCTTTAAAAAGTTAGGGCCATCTCCTTCTGTGCTTATTTAAACACTAAAATCTCAGTTCAGAGAGGTGCTAACACACATGTTACTCTTATATTCAAAATAAGAATATGATCTTAAGGTCCATGAGAGTTTGGCAAAGCTGGATATGGCTAATGGATTGCTGTTACTTAGACAATGCAAGTGAAGAGAGAAACAGTAGCGTAGAGAGAGAGGAATGAGGTGGTAGAGGATAACAGCTACTTTTGAATCCTCGGGCTAATTGTGCTTTTATTACAAATGTCTACGTGATTTTTGAAAATGGGATTTAGGTTTCTGAGTTATTTAATTGTTTTTTTAAATATATCCATAGGTAAAGGAGTGAGATTCAAAATAAGTGACTCAAACAAATGGGATTCAAAATAAGAGAGATAAGAAATGCACTTTGAAATAGTAAAGGCTTTGGGCGGTTCAGCTGGCCTATCATTCGTGGTCAAATTCTTTCTTTGGATAGATTAATTAAAAATCTCCTAGCAGAAAGGTGTTTGGTCTTACTGATTCCTCATTTTCTCATTTTGCAGCTTGTCCAAAGAATCAATTCCATCTACAGTGCAAAAAGAGGAAAAAAACGATTGAAGAAACTTTCTATGTCCAATATTGAGACAGCATCCCTACGAGGTATGACACAAGCATCACGGTTCAGTGAATCCATTTGAATGTTACAGGATTAAGAGATTSCATTCTTTCCTCCACATCTACCCCAGGCTCTACTTTGTTTAGAACTTTCTTCTATGAACAATGATAACTTTGTGTCTGCAAGAGGAGAAAATGGGGATGAGCTAAAAATAACCGAGATTCTCAGCATTGTCTATCCTATTAATCCCATGATCAGCTAGACTTATCCAGCTGCTTCTTTAGTTCACTTTTTGAGTAATTTGCATCTATAGGTTTTGTACAAAATTCACAGTTTTGACCTTGTAATTCATTCATGCTTTTTCCTGGCATGCTGAATATAACTGTGCTTCAGACTGCTTCTGGAAAAGGAGGGGCCAAAAAGAAATTCAAGCCATGTTTGTAGTAGGAGTACAGCTTTAATGCAAGTGCACCTCAGAAATACATCTTGTTATAAGGTTACTCTCACTCAGTTTGGTGAATTTTGGTGATTGAAAATCTGCCCAGACAGACAAAGCTCATAAGGCTTACTTTGACTTCTCAAATGCTGCATAATTTTTTTTTTCAAAAAAATTAAAGTCTGAAAAAGAAGTGGAGGGGTTAAAATCCATTTTCCAAATGGCACATTCACCTCTGTAGCTTAGCATAGATGGGGGTTCAGTGCAACCAGTTGCTGTAATGGAGAATGAATTTTGCACTTTCATCAAAACGAAGCTCGTATTCTCAAGCAAAATTGAAATTTAATCCAAGGAAAACACAATCTAAGGAGTCATTCAAACTGTTTATTTCAAGATGTTTTAAAACTGAGGAGAGAGCATGCGTGGATCACAAGGCTTAGTGTGAGACGATTTTTCTCAGTTTCACCATGGTAAACCAAGTTTATGTTTGCTTTGGTTTTGCATTAACTGATCCCTCTATCTCCTCTGCAGATGAGAACAGTGAGAGTGAGAGTGACTCAGATGACAGGTTTAAAGGTAAGGGATCAGCTTTCAATAACTTCCAGTCAGCCACTGTCACAGACCTTATCAACGTACATTCTCCTGCTACAGCACGTTGTTCCTGTCCATGGCCTATATTTTCCTTCCTGAACTATGCTAACTCCATTACTGCAGAGCTCACAAAGTTTCCAACACAGGAGCATGAATGTGGAAAGCAAGGACAAAATGAGCTGTGAGGATCTAAGAAGGATTTGGCAACTCTGTCATATAATGAAGAACAGGACCTTTGATAGATTTGCTTTGTCAGCCACTTCACAGATGCTGATGTTTTCCAGACTGACTACTGGGTGCAAACTTAGAGGGATGAGATTGGATAAATATGCTCTCTTCTTATTCATACACTGCTTTAAGTGTTTACAGCTAGCTGCTGTTGGAGGCAAGATTCTGGGTCTGATCCAGTGTAGCGGTTCTTACACTCTTTTATAGGTCTGCAGTCTCCAAATTGTAGAAATTCCTTTATCAGTGCACAGCACCTGCACAAACTTTGCTTGAGCCAGGCCAGTAAATTAGTCCCTCATTTTCAAAAGTCCTGATACACAGAGAGAACTATAAAAAAGTTGAAGGCAGCAACAACAGATTTGATTACTAAAAACCTATCATGTTGTTAGTAAGTAAGGGGGAAAAAAACCAAGAGTGCAGAGCTGTGGTTATAAGATAAGGGGCAAGCATTCCTGTCTGTCTACTGCAGATGTCACCTGCTTACTCTTCATGCAGGAAAACTTGCTGGAAAAAATTTTCTTAGGGACACAGATTTGTTCCAGATAGGTGGTGGTAAGACCACCCAAAACGGGCTGTATGCAACATTGTATAGTGATGTGTGGAAAAAGAGTCATTGCTCCTTTGTAGACAGGTACCAGCCCAAAATCACTTTCAGTTCTGTTTCTCTTTGTGTCAAAAAATATGGGGTTGCTTTTGCTCATAGCCCATGAAACAAGACAGACAGGGCCTGGCCTCTCTCTTGTTATTGGGAGGATATTCTGATTTCACTGGAAACTGGGAAGTTTTTTCCCCCATTGTTGTGGAACGGAGGATCTTCATTCTGACGGCTCACTAGCCAATTGCTCCTGTGTGACCTTATATTTACACTGATGCTCTCAGGGCATCCTGTGCCAAAGATCCAGTTGTCACGTGTAGCGTGACAGGATTCACTGGGTCCCTATCTGTTGGGGTGGGGTGGGCTCTTTGGTTTCACTTCTTGCAAATATGAAGCACGGGCCGGCAGTGTGGGTCTATCTCAAAGCAGGATAAGGCAGGTTATTTCTTGGGAATTAGCTTCCCTAGTTGTGCTGTCACACCAAGACCCAAGTGCTTTATCAAAATAATTTTTAATTTTTGTGTTGTTGAACCAGTTGTATGACAGCTGGCCATCAAGGGATTTTCCTTTCTTTCTGTCAATTAATTACCCTTGTGATCAAGTGCTTGTGACATCTTATTTCCCTACCACAACGGACAGTCTGCCTTTTGCAAACTGTGGGCAGTGTGAGTGAATATAGCCTTAAGGGATTGACATGCACAGAGATCCTTGTGGGAAGAGGTGGGGAAGAGCACGCAGGAAGCTGGTTTTACTTAGCTGTTTTCACTTACTGGCCTACCAGAACTGGTAATGATGTTACTGACTAGTCCRCCATAGACGTCTAGTGACCAGTCACTGGATCGAGGCATATCTTTGAATCAGGACTGGACATGACCATGAATCTAAGATTGCCCCTCAATCGAACTGGCACAAGCAAAGCAATCCCACAGGAGGCAATTCCCACCCCTTTGCTTTCCTTCCCCCTTCCCTGGAGATCATTCCATGGCTTGTATGGACTATGCCTGTGCTGTAGWGAAGGAGAAAATATGCCTTCAGTGGTTCTTAGCATAAAGCTGTGCTATGTAGAGACAGGTCACAGAACTGTTTTTCACCAATGTAAACCAGGTCTAAGTCAGGCCAGAGATGTGTCACCCTGGAGGCCCTAGTGCATTTGCACACCCACATAAGGGCTTATAGTCTAGTCTTATGTTCAAAGAAAAAGAAGACCTTTGGCAGGGTAACAGTTATGAACTGCAAATTATTTCAATGACTTAGTGTCGCATCACTTCAGTACTTGGAGAGAGTTTTGATTTATGGGTGCAATTAGTGAGGGAGACTACAATATGAAGGTTTGCTTTTGAAAGGAGAACATGCTTGGAATAATAAGCTGGCAAATTGAAAGTCCTTTGTGAATGGCTGTGGCTCACACATACACATTATAGTCCCAGGTAACAATCTGTCTCTTTTTTTTCTGTCTTTTTGTTTTTTTAAATGCTAGCTCATACCCAGCGTCTAGTACACATCCAGTCAATGCTGAAGAGGGCTCCAAGTTATCGCACCCTGGAACTGGAGCTGATTGAATGGCAGGAACGGGAATTATTTGAGTATTTTGTGGTAGTGTCACTGAAAAAGAAGCCCTCTAAAAACACTTACCTCCCAGAAGTGACATATCAGTTTCCCAAGGTAAAAGAAAAATTCTTACATACAGTTCATTCTAAGATCAATAAAGTGAATAAGTGCGAAAATTAATAGAAATCTATTTTTTAAATGGAGTTAAACATTCAGCTTTCATAATTTTTCCAAAGCAATCTGTTTCAAAGTGAAGGGCATAGAGAAGGTGACTGAAAGCTTTCCCTGTGTACAAATTTCTCTTTTCCAGTACTGGAGAGTTTGGCCTGATGGTGGGTACTTTAAAGACTGTGTTTAAATTCAGTTTCTAAATATTTCACTTCTAACTCATTTTGGCTATATTAGGATTTGTTCCAAAACTCACTGAAGTCAATGGAAAAACTTTTGCTGATCTATGGCATTTCTCTTGTGCTCTTGCAGCAGAAAGGAGTTTGAGTTAGGACTGTGTTTTAAGTGGCCATTGTGCAGCAAGGGAGTTTCGGGCAAATTAAAAAAAAAAAAAAACAAAAAAACCAACCACAAACAAAGAAAAAACCAGCAGTGATTATTTCTATTGTACTAGCATCTATAAGCCTGTCCTGAGGTCATGCCTCACTCTGCCAAGCACAAATAAAGAACAAGCTGATGGGCCCTTGCTCCTCAGAGATCATTAGTAACCCCCCTCCTGAGAGGTGCTGTGAAGCTGGCACTAACAGTAACTGACTGAGCCTCAATTTTCTCCCCTGCAGTTAGAAAGACCAACCAAGCAAATGCGTGAAGCGGAGGAGCGTCTCAAGGCTATCCCTCAGTTCTGCTTTCCTGATGCCAAAGACTGGCTCCCTGTCTCCGAATACAACAGGTAAACTCTCCGGTGCTCCTCTGCTGCGCAGTGCTGACGGAGTGCATCTGGAGCAGCCACAGGCTCGCCGATGCCCAATTAAGGAAGTAGCAGTTTGAGTCTCAGCCACTTCAGGCTCAAGCAGCTGTATTTAATTTTTTGGGGTTTTTTTAAGTTCTGTATTGTTTTTCTTCCCTRTTCTGCCTGGCTCATAGGCATGTGTGGCTGAGGGGTTTGAAGGTTCCTCTTAGTGCTAAACCCAAAAGCATAAATGGAAGTATTTAAAATAAATCTTAAAAAGGACAGGGCCCTGCCCACCACCTGCTCTAGTCATTTACCCCACAATGCTTGCCTAATGTTGTATGACACCTCTTGATTTGGCTCAAAGCAATGCTGTTCTGAGAACTTTTTTGGAGCTGAGCTCTGTGCCAGCAGAGGAGCCCTATCTTCCTTCCCTTGGAGAAGGCCAAGGGAAGGGAGAGCCAGGCTTGCATTTTCTTTTTCATTCAAAAGAAACCTCAGAAAATGTATCTTTTCTTTTCCCTGCATTGATGTGTCAGAACCTGTTGATCTGAAGATGTAGAAATAGTACATTAGGCAGAAGGGATAGAATCATAGAATGGTTTGGATTGGAAGGGACCTTTAAAGATCATCTAGTCCAACCCCCCTGCCATGGGCAGGGACATCTTCAACTAGATCAGGTTGCTCAGAGCCCCGTCCAGCCTGACCTTGAATGTTTCCAAAGGTGGGGCATCTACCACCTCTCTGGGCAACCTGTGCCAGTGTTTCACCACCCCCATCGTAAAACATTTCTTTCTTATATCTAGTCTGAATCTACCCTCTTTCGGTTTAAAGCCATTACCCCTTGTTCTGTTGCTACAGGCCCTACTAAAAAGTTTGTCCCCATCTTTCTTATAAGCCCCCTTTAAGTACTGAAAGGCTGCAATCAGGTCTCCCCAGAACCTTCTCTTCTCCAGGCTGAATAACCCCAACTCTCTCAGCCTGTCCTCATAGGTGTTCCATCCCCCTGATCATTTTTGTGTCCCTCCTCTGGACCTACTCCAACAGGTCCATGTCTTTCTTCTGCTGAGGACTCCAGAGCTGGATGCAGTACTGCAGGTGGGGTCTCCCCATATTCCCCTAGAATATGATTTGGCTTTTCAAGATGCATGGTCTGAGATGTGTGTAAATGATGTAAGACCTGTTCAGAGTGTGTCTAGAGGGACTTTCAACRATGACAAGGAACTAGCATTCATCTGCAGGAATTACTGTAACCAAGAATATGTATGGAACTTTTCATTGGCTTACACATGGCCCATGCAACATAACCATGTTATTTCCTGTGGTTTTGGGCTGTATTATTCAGTACATGGAAGCACCTGAATAGTGAGTTATTGATAACACTGAAGGAGAAGCAGACGACTGTGTGGGCAACATTGGTGTGAGAAGCACACAGCCCTGCCCACACAGCGTTTCACCTCTGCTGCTGCCGCTCTCCTAGATAGACCTTTCATGAGCCCATGTTTGTGAAACAAGATATCCCTCCCATATACAGCTATAATTATATAAACCCTGGCATTCCAGCACAAAGAAAAAGTGTTTTATATAATGCCATTTAAAACTTGCAAAGCAGTCAGGAATGTTTCTCAGTCCAGGCACAAATTCACAGACCCATCTCTTTACTGGTGCTGTAATTATAGCCTTAAATTGTTGTCTTACTTCTCTRTCACAAATGGTACATATCCTAAACAGGGATATAAAATGAACTGGATTTTGGAAAACTGTGTTGTGTCTGGATTAGAAAATGATTTCTCTACTCTTAGAGAATATCTAAGGTTTTCCCTTTAAGAACAAAGCACAGTCCAAAGACAGGATCTAACTAAAAGGTAAGGGAGATACAGCATTTGAATACTGCCATCAAAATCTGATTCTTGTGTTCCTTCTGCAGTACAAAGGGACTGCCATGTCACGGAAATTCAGCACCCATGTCGTGTTATAATAAGATAGCTAGGTTGTCCACAACCGTGCAGATATTTTTGCTCTACTGCTGATGGAATTTGTCCACAGAGTATGTTCAGATAATGGGCAGAGGGAGAGAAGACGCTCCAGTGGGTAGAATCTCTCACTGGATAAGGCAGTATCCCTTTCTAAATGATCTACCTCGTAGCTATGCTGTAGTTCTGATAGTAAGATCTGGACAATTTATTTTCTTCTAGTGAGACCTTCTCTTTCATGCTGACTGGGGAAGATGGGAGCCGGCGATTTGGTTATTGCAGGAGGCTGTTGGTAAGTACATCATCTTCACCTCAAAATGCAGAATTCTATTAAACAGTATCTCAAAACTATAGTCTGAACTTTGAGGGTGTCTCTCATGGTTTTAAAAGAAAACAGAGTTACTCTGAAATTTGGAAATGTAAGGAGCTCAAGTAAAATAAGAATTTGTAATGGCTGTCTCAAATAGTTCCCAAGCCTTGTAGGAAATTCGTAAGAATGTTGAAAGTTTCTTGTGTGAGCACTAACTTTTAAAATTCTTTATGCTACGTGCTTTCAAGCAGAATCACTTACAATTACTCTGAGAAATACTACAACACTGCAAACGAAGGCAAATGTGGTATTTCTAAACATTTGTAAGTAGCGTTTATCTCTTGGGCAGCTGCTTACATCTCCAAAGTACTCTGCCAGCACTGCCTAATCAGTCTGCAGCAGGTCCGTGATGTAGGTAAATAAGCCACCCTGTTGAGTAGGAGGGCAACAATGGTGGAGAGCAGGCCACCATCACCATTTGCTCAGGACCATGCAATAAGCTGATGCCACTGCTGGGAGGTCTAGGTTCTCAGGCTCC
The DNA here is from genome assembly GCA_030449065.1 of Oceanodroma leucorhoa. NCBI lineage: Eukaryota > Metazoa > Chordata > Aves > Procellariiformes > Oceanodroma > Oceanodroma leucorhoa. The sequence continues at coordinate 375,628 of JASVER010000028.1, read as the reverse complement.
TTTTCAGTCCTCATGACCAGGGGTGGTCAACTGGTGGTGCGGGGACCTGACTCAGCCTACCAAACAGTTTTGTCTCATCACCTGGAAAATCACTGGTTACCTGCTAAATTTAGAGCTCGGCAGTGCGTGTGTGTGTCGGGGCGGGCGGGGAGGAAACTGCACAAAGGCTTGCAAAGTGTATTAAGGCAGGTGAAGCGCAGTGCAAACAGGGATTTTGCTGTTCATCCTGCAGATCTGACTGGATAGCAGCAAAGCATACAGCAGCATCAGCCTCTGTTCATCACCTCTGGGATAGGTCTGGACCCGGTTGCGAGTGACTAGGCAGGGAGCCATGGCTCCTGTACTGTTCACATGACAGTTGCCCACACTTTGTTGGAGAGCTTATATGGATGTTGGATGCYGCAGGAGCATTTTGGGTACTCTCTGTGCAAAATGAACGTCTGCAGCAGCATTGCAAACTTGTAAATAGGTACCCCCTATTTAAGAGAAAGGGACACTGTCACTTTCCCCTTCCTTCCCTCTCTGGCATGATTTCCTACCCTTCCAAGCAGGGAGCACCTGCCTTCAATAGCTTTCAGTGGCTTCCAGTAGACASAGAAACACGCTGTCATTAGAACAGCACCCTCCGTCCTGCATGCTGCCTGTACCTGACCCTGCTCTTACCCTGCTTTGTCTGTGGCAAAGCTCCTTGTCGTGCAGACAGCAGATGCTCTGTCTGGGAGGTATTGCTGTGTGTGGTTCCTCTATTTGTAAGAAGTTTTGTTTAAACTAGCATAACGGAAAACTTGTTTATCAATTCTGTGGGCGGTATTTGCCATAGGTAGAGTCACAGAGACTCGCTTACTCTGTATAACACAGTGTGTAAGTGTGGGCCACAACAAGGTTTATATGTGGAAAGGAAATGTCAACGAAGGCTTGTGTTGCAGTAAATCTAGGGCTGGTCAGGGGGTGATTCAGAGATAAACAAGTGGAGCACCTAGAAGGTATCCTTGCTGGTGTAAATAAGCATAACAAGATGGTAGGGCAGCAGTATAATTCAATTACTTTTTCATATGTTATCATTTAAAAGGATAATAAGGTATATTTGGAAAAAAATAACAAAACCTCAGAAAATGTTGGCTAGAATTAAATTATGGAATGTTTCCACTCTACCAGGTAAAGGTGGTTTAAGACTCTTATATTTCTGGGAATGTTAGCAAGTTTGGAATCATGCACAGAGCTTACATTTGTGAAATGCAAACCAGTTGATCCTGGACCAGGCTGAGACTGAAATAATCAACCACAATAAAAAAAATGTATACACAGGAATGTTGAATTAGTTTGTCAATGAAGGATTAATGTAGGCTTTTTTTACTTAAGGCTCAGTGAAATCCACCCTACATTAAAGGCAACATAAAAACAGAACACTGACTTTCAGCTGGTACGGAAGATACGTTAGCATAGTAGGAAATACCGGCAACAGAATTAAATCAATACTACATACTTTTTTATAAATGGTGTTTTGAGACAGCATTGGAGATTGTTTTTATTCTCCATTGGTTATGGCAAAAATCAATCAACCAGATAGCAAAAAATAATTTAAAAAAGGGAAAAATAAGTACTGTCTTGCTAAATCTATCTAATAATTATAAAGCCAGTTATAAAGCTGATCTGCTGCTGCCCTGGGATATCATTCTTAATTCAGGATGTTTCATCTGGTTCCCAAACCTGACATGCAGAAGCTGACATGTCTCATCTCACTGGTACAGCCTACCCAGAAGAGGAAAGTGGAGTGATACCAATGTRCTTTACCAGCTTGTCCCTTTCTGGGGCAAATCCTGCCGTGCCTTCTGAGAGCAAAACTGGCACRGTCTGGGGTTTAGAAAGAAAGAGGATTTTGGAAGCTGCAGAGAAACATCTAGCATTTCTCTAYCTGGGGAAATGGCAAAAGTAGCAGAGATCTGCTGTTATTTGGATCCTGCAACCTCTTTCTGTCCTGCTGGGAGAAATGGTGGAATTGGGGTTGTTACCTGAAGTGCCTTCTCCATGGGGTTCAGCTGTCCTCACAAAGCGTAGCAGTTTCTTGTCCCCTGCAAATGTCAGTGTATGGGTGGAACAGCCTCACTGATGTGTACCTCAGTGTGATATTTCTATTTACAGTCATGTGCATACTTTCTTATTTTATATATGCAAATACAGAGTTTGTACAGGCAACAAGGAGCAGGTAAATTCTGCAGGCACTGTTTATATGCCAGAGGCTTGGGCTCTAAGGCAGCTTTTTGTATTTGGGTGTCCAATTTCCTGAGCAGTTTCTGAAAGTTTCAATCAGGGTGGTTCTGATGTCCAGGAGTGCACAGCATCTCCTCCGTTTAGTCCCACTCCCGACCCACAAGTTCTGTCAAATGCAATAACCATAATTTGGGAACTACATGCAGTTTTTGGCAAACATTACATAAAAGAAAGGTGGGGTCATACTGTGTAATATAGAACCATAAGAAAACCCTAAAATCATTATAAACTGCTCTGCATCAAGACAAGCCAACTGCTGTGAAGCTAGTTCCTTAGAAAATATTCCCCAGCTGTCCTGGTGAGGGGTGCTCTTGTAACCACCCCAGCGAGAGGTGTCCCACACCTTCTAGAGCAGTTGGCATTCCTCAGCAGCAGGCTCCGTGGCTGGGTGGGCCAACCAGCCTGATCCTGTGAGGATGGCTATCTGTGTCTTCTGCAGAGCTTGGTGTTACGATTCCTTTGTTTATGAAACAATTACTTTTTGTCAGCCTTGTTCTCCTTTGGCATGTTGTGATATGAACAAACTGCTCCACTTTCTCTTTTCTGCCTTCAGATTTCAGATTCTTCCAGACCCTTTTTTTTTGAGGGGGTGTGCTAAAACCCTGCCAAAACTACCTCAAGGGATACAGTGACAATTATGTTCTGTTTGTTTTACAAATCCTGTACAGTATCCCCTTTAACTGTATTTATATTGTTTTGTTTCATTTTGGAACAGGATTAGAATGGAATGTAACCTATTGTACCACAGCAAACAATCTGCACTTCCATAGATAGCATGAAGTTTTCCAGTTACATCTTGATACCTCCAAGACAATCGTATAAGAGCTTTCCTAGTGACTTGATGGGAGAAGTATGCATCTTCATATAAAAGGAAATGGGCCAATATATAGTAGAGAGATTAACTCTCACTACTATTCCATTTTACTGCAAATAAGGCATTTTTCTTTAATGGCTCAGATTAATTTAACTTTCTTTTCTATGCTAATTAATCCATCAACTTGCTAGGCTCTTTTCTAGAACTGTTCTTGGGCTGTGGCTCTGCAATATGCACATGTCAGCAGCAAAGATGATTTGAGCAGTTCCTGCTGAGGGCTTGGCCTCACCCTGCCAGGCACAGCCCTCTCCAGTGGACATTACGATGCCCCTGGTGCTGTGGGGCAGCAACCTGGCCAGGGGCAGAAGGGAGAGCAGAAGCACGCGGTGGGGAAGGAACAGGGGTGAAGCTGCTGTAACATGAATCTGAGTGTACCTTGTAAAATACAGATTTTTAATTTGGTTTAGTGTATAATTTTGTTTTACTAATTGCCTTGATTTAATATGTTAAAAAATTGCTTTCTAAAGGGTGTGACTGAGTCTTAGCTCTTCTCTATCTGTGCAATACCATAGGCTTGTGCCCAGTAAGAGCACAGTGAATACACAGGGATCACAGTGGTGAAAGCAGGGGCCTTCTCGGCAGGTTTCTGCTGACAGTCTCAGCTGCAAGACCCATCAGTACTGGAAAATCTGCAAAACTTTCCTTACTGGGAGGCCATGAATGGTCTCTGCAGCCCAGAAAAAGGGTGTAGACAGCCAGAGAGACACCAGGCCTGTATCCTTTGGGAGATGCTTGGATCCGGTGCAGCTCCTAGGCAGCCTGGGCTGTCAGTGGCCTTATGGCTGGGATCCACAGCTGTGCCAGCCCCTGTCCCCAGGGACAGTCATGGCATGTGAGCTGCTGTTTTATGGGATCTTCACAAGCATCTTGGGCTTTACTGCCATGGGAGTTGCTGCAGATGCTGCGGGGTGCTAGTTCTAGCTAGTCGGGCAATACTGGAGTATAAGATACTGCATCCTCAGAACAGTGTCCTGCAGTTCGCTGGCACAGCTGGCAGCTGGTTCATGGGAACAGTAGGAGACACACATTTCTATCATATAAGGCAGACATCTGAGAAGACCCAGTTCTCAGAGCAGAAAGCCTGACAATGTCAGGATTTCTTGGCTGGTAACTTTGTACTTGCAGAAATAGTATGAAAACTTGCAGGATCTGTTTCACCCTATCCTACCTATCTCTTCCCTCTCACATAAAAAATGCTCCTCCGGCACTTTTCTAGGCTAAGACGAGCCAGCCCCAGAAGTCAGTGGARGAGCGGATGCCTGAACATGAAGTGTGTACATTAAAACATGAAAAACAGTCGTTAGATGGGACTAGTTCATCCTGCATTTGCTGGGGCAGGAGAGGGGAATTAGTTACACTGTGAAAGCAACTTTTGCAGGGTGCAGACTAATGTTTATGGAACTGAAAAAAGCTCACTGGAAAACCTTTTCTTCCCCTTGCCTTCTTCCCTCCATCCTGCCCTCCCCCAAGCACCTTTGACAGCCCTGTGCACCTTGGGTGCTCTGGCATTAAAAGTTCATGTTTCACATAAAACAAGAAGACTTTGGATTTAAAGCATCCACAGTTTTCTCATGGTCTGAATTTGGATTGGCCCTAACAAGGAATCAAGAAGCCACAGAAGCTGGCTTATGACTGACATATTCATTTCAGACTCTCAACAGTTGAATTGTTCTGATTCTTGACACCATTAAGGAACATCTCTGTTTCTGGATGTGCTGGCTTGCTGGTGAGGCTAGCGCTTGTGTGGCCATGAGGCTGTGATTGTGATCTGATCTGACACAATAACCTGATTTCTGCAAACCTCCTTTTCAGTCTGTGTATTTGTAGGTCTGTCATTCTTTAAATTAAGCCAGCAACAAAACAGCAGACTTCCCAAGAAGGAGCCTTGCTGGGTTTTCGGTATGTCTTTCTCTTTCTGAAACTGCCAAGCCTTATCTAGTGTATGCAGAAAAATGTTCATGGGAGGCATCTCCTCTATCTTCTTGATGTCATCCATTCAAGCTACGTGCCCCATCAGCTTGTGTGTGGCTCTAATATAACTGAGCAGGAGAAATGTGCTGGGAGGTTATTCAGGAATACCATGTTTCCCTGTTTAAGCTTTGGATTCAATCTGYATCCTTCATTGTTCCAAGATCAAGACAGTCCTAGAGCCAGGTAGGATTAAAATAGTGTCCTTTTCACTCCCCTGGAGAAGGGAGTAAGCATTACAGAATGTATGTGTGAAAATGGCATTTGCATTGTCAKTTAGAGTTAAATATTTTTATGTACTATCTCTGTTATATTGCTTTAATTACAGCTAATWGCAATTGAAGCATCTACAGTTCTGGTCTCAAAGGGAGCCCAGGGTGTTGGAGGCTAATRCAGAGCTAACGCATGTGCTTTGCAAAGGCCGCTTCCTTCAGACAACTCAGCTGCTGCTGTGCATTTGTGATGGTCCTTTTTCACCTGGCCTTGGGGCAGCCCTTACTGCTTCCTCTGGTTCTTCTAATAATGGTCTCTGGGGAATTGTTTAGAATATCTCAGGCGAGATTTCCTGTCCTATTTTGGGGAGGAAGGAGCACAGCCCTTCTGGAGTCTTCAGGTTGATGCTAGTCTGTTCCTTGCTGCACTCCTGCTTCTCTGAGATGGCAGATAGGACTATGGTGCATGTTTCTCTTTCTTGCTGTTTGGTAGGTCTGTTTTTGCTGCCTTTCCTCTCCACACAGTGTATCTTTAGGTAGATGGGAGAAGATGGGAGGAGAAGTGCAGGAGGAAAAATGTGTTTGGTCCCCACTGCTTTGGTTYCTCTTCTGTCAACATGCTGAGGGGACTAGCATTCCCCAGTTATTTCTGGGGCTGTGAAGCTAGGAGCTTTCCTGATACCCCATCACCTCCCCAGTATCTTAAAAAACCCAAACCACTGAGTTATGTGTCTGAATGGCTGGTGAGTATGCAGACTGCAGGSAGAGCCTGCCCTGCTCTGAAAGTAGGTGTGTGCAGTGTGTGAGGGACTCTCAGTGCTATGCCAGACTGGGAGGAGATCTCTGAAGGCTCCCCTGGATTTCAAGGACATGGGCAGGGAGGTGTGATTTGAAAGAGAAAAATGGCAGGCTTATTTTTTGGAGCAAAAGCCTCCTGTTTCTCCTGGCAAAGCAGGYTTTGGAGTGGGCTTTAGTCAGTAAACTTCAGATTAAACTCTCTATAAAAAAGACTGTCCTGAGCCATTTGTGGACCAGCCCTGATGCAGATCTCAGCTCCTCCATTTCGTAGCCAAGTTCTTGTCAGTTTATGTTCAGCCTCATGGGAAACTGACTCGTTATCAGCAAAACTCATTAGCATTTTCATTTGTGATACTGGACTAAGGCTGAAAATATCCTGGGCTCCATGAAAACAAATTGAAAACAAATCAAAACCAAACCATCATTCCCTCCATCCCTCTTCTTCCAGGAGTGCCGTGCATCAAGGCAGAGTCACTCAGATGCCTCTCGGCTGTGCTACTTCACCATACAGCTTCCCTGAACTGGACCTATTCATTGTGTGGAAGAGTAAGCCTTGGAGGACATGACTCCAAGGCTTTGTAGGTACTTTGTAGAGCACAGCCTGCAACTTGGAAGCACCCTCTTCTGGGAAGAGAGGAGGTTAAACCAGTACTGTTGGTCAGACCCAGTGCCCAAGTCCCCCCTAGTGAATAGAGATGAGTCCAGGCAGAGAAGGGCGGAGTGTCATGTCCCATATGATGTTTTTCTGGGAAAGAAGCAAACTAAAGCACAATGAGCAGGTGTTTTGGATCCATCTTTGAGGTGTAAACTAATGGCTGAGAGGGGAGGTTATGTGAAGAGTTGCCAGTGTTAGAAATTTGAGAAGTCCTGCCCCTCAGAATGGCTCTGCCTGAGGCTTTTCCTTGCTGCCTCTTACAGATGACTTGTATGCATCTGGGAGGCTGCGCTGTTTGCAAGAAAAAGCCTCTGAAATAACTGAAAAGGATGTCCTATACGATGAGTGCAAGAAGGGAAGAATCCCAGCTCTSAGAGACATGTAGCCTTTAAGACGTTGGAAAGCAATGATATTTCATAAAGGAGAATCTTTGAGTAAGCGCTAAACAGTTATTGTTTCTGGTCTTATGGATGACCCAGGAATGTGATGTTTTTACTGGCACTCAGCGAGACAGCTCTTGGTTGGGAGCTATCCAAGGCTCCTGGCATGGCTTCGGCATTCCTGCAGATTTGACACAATGATTTTAACCAAAATCCCACATGCTTGATATAATCACTCAGTGCCTTTCGAAAGGGTTTTATACCTAATATGGACAAAAAAGGGCTCTGCTTTTTCAGAGATGTGACGTGTAGTGAGCAGGTTTGGATCCAGAAATARACTCATCTGTATTCACTTAGCTTTGGTATTTTTTTGTGGTCTTTATTATAACAGGCAGGCACCTGCTGACTGTCTAAGGCTAGATTGCAATATTCAGATTTGAAAAGGACAGCTACCCCTCCATTTCTCTTGATTGACATCTGTGTGGCATGTAAATGTCAAACACACTGTGGGGAACTTAATCACTGTATCAGCAGAGTCTAATGATGAGACAAAGATAAAAATATACTGGCCTTCTATGTGCATACAGAGGAGATGATCAGCCACTTTGGCTAAATGTACAAGTGGGCAGAAGCTGATGGAAACAGTGACGGAGCTCCTTTATCACAGACTTGTTATTAATGGAGATGACTCTGTCATTGCTGCATATCAATAATGTACAGCTGTGCAAAGAGGCTAAGCGATGGCAAGTGATTCTTTTGCAGCCACTTTTCACTCCATGCGGCACAAGCACAGCTGACTCCATGAGACGCAGTGAAGTAGGCAGCCTCGCCTATTGTCTCAGACCCCACTTTCAGCTTTTTGCTGCTGGGGTACTGGTGTTTGCTAGCGTACCTGCAGCCATTCTGTGCCGTGATAGACATAGCTCCTGGACAAGGCAGCGTCAGGACTTCCTTGCATTGTATCTTGGGACTACATGTGACTGCATCTGAAGTCAACAAGCTGCCTTGTTAAAATAACAGTCCCTAGGAAGTGTGTGCCTGCTGATCTGGTGAAAATCAGTTGCAACTACACAAAACTGGAATGCTGCATCGCAGCTTATTAAAAATACAGTGGGAAGCTGCTATGCATGGATGTCACTGCCATCTGCGCACATTGTACACATGCAGGACACAGGCAGACCAGCTTTCTGCTCTGAGGACCTTGCCAGCGAGGATGGTTTTTCTAAAGTGCTCAGTATTGGCCTAATCCTACTTCTTTTCCAGTAAATAAGCTGAATCCAGCAAGTGGCTGTACCATTCTTTCACACACAGTGCTGACGGGCCTTTCCCTGCAGTGGTATAGGCAGGGTTGCAGAGTCCGTTACGCTGAGGGAATACACGTCAGTCATGCCAGTTTAAACCATTTGCTTCTCTAGGAAATGTCTTCAATAGGATGGTTATAGAGGACGGTCTTTATAGGGTTTTTTTGAGGGGTGGGGAGGGTGTACATCATCGATTCATACTTGCCACTGTTTAAGTTATTTAAGAGTTTCATGTTTATCATGCATTAATCTGAGGAAGTTAATGATTTAGCTTATGCAGCTTGCCTTTTTTTAGGTCTATGAGCTTGCTTTTCTGTAAGTTGAGCTCTCTTTGAACATCATGGAGTGAGTGGGGAACTAAAGCCATGATAACCTCCCTTAGCATTGTAGTTCTCATCTCCCAGCACGTGGCCCCACTCCTCGTGCCACAGCAGGAGCAGAGGACAATGATAGCAGAGGCATGAGTTACAGTCGTAGTTAAATGTGCTTTTATGGCTGCAAGCTGGAGCAATATTGGAATACAGCTCCAATGCGCTGTGATTTCCAAAATGGATAAGCACTATTTACGCTTTTTAGTTTCCTGTCTTATGGAAGAAATATGATGCTTTTCCAAGAGTAGCTATTTTGATGGAGAAACGGATAGTGGAAGATGCCACATGATGGCCAACTGTGTGATCAGAGAGAGAAGTGTATTTCCTTATGACTCCAAATTAATACGTAATTTCAATCTCCTTTTTACTGTTATCAGCCAAGTGGAAAAGGCCCACGCCTACCTGAAGTTTATTGTGTCATCAGCCGGCTGGGGTGCTTTGACTTATTTTCCAAGGTAAGAAGATTTTTTTTTCAGTATCGCTTTTCAATTTGATTGTTTACTGGGACACATGTGCAGTGATGAACCAGACAAGAAGAATTTCTTCCTTTGATGGGAGATAACTGTATTTTACAGTTGCTGTTTTGGATATTCCATCCCTATTATTGGGTTCATCAAAGAACGTCTTATTACTTCTGTGACTGAGGGAGAATTTGATTCAAAAAACATCTGGGTGTCTGTATGATCTGGCTGACTAAAGTTTTTTCCATTGTTTTCTAAAGCCGTTCTGTGCTGAGCTGTAATTCTTGGCATCCACAGTTTGAATGATGGGCCAGTACCACTTTTACTCCAATACCCCATGGAATGATGAGGTTAAGAAAAAAGATTATTTGATAAGTGAATTCTATATGCTTAACTTTTTTGACATATTTTTTTATCCTAGGAAGCTAGGAAAGCATGGATAATCTTTTAATTGGCCTCCACATTAATGAATCCAAAGCTGCAGTGTATGCTGATGTGGTTTACCTAGGTAATACATTTCTTGACACAAGAGTTTCCAGACAACAAGCAGGGCATTACAGCTAAACTGAGGGATTGAATAGCCATAGAAACAGTTAACTGCCAGTCAGCTCCAGAGCCACATGCATTCTTCTTTTGTAAGACAAAAGGTTATTAAAATTAACTATTAATAACATTCCTGATTGATTAACATTTGAAATATCTCTCTAGCTGCCAGTTTAGAGCCCCCTAGTCCTCTGAGAGCATGTCCTGCAAAATCCAGTGAGCACCTCAGAGTATCGTGTAGGATTTGCTGGTGATCTGCAGAGAACAATGATATGTCCAATGTCAAATGGCTGCCTTCCCCTTTTCCAATTTTGATACAGTGTTCATAGAAATGTTGTTTCAATTTGCCAGAGATTTTCAYTTCAGATATGGGAAATCTCACAGAACTTACACAGATTTTTCTTGTTCATTGGTATAGGAATAAAGTTGAAAAGAACATGTAAATCATTGACGTTAATAAAAATCATGGCATTTATATTGTTCATATGATCTCATAATCATACAGAATGTTATCTTCAAAGCAGGTTTCAAGCTTTTCTAGATAAAACTTTGTTTAATACAAATCTTGTGTGAAGAAAAACAATTGGTTGCAATAGTTAATTGCAATTCTGCTTCTGACGTCTTTCATAAAGCTCTGAAATCAAGGGTTTATAACAGTGTCTCTTAGACATAATATGTATCTAAACACACATATCTGTGAGCGAAACGGAATGCATTGTTCTGGGAGGATAACACAGCTCACCCCACTCGTGGTATGGAGAGATGTCCTGAGGCTCTTTGTTTGCTTTTATGTTTTTATCTAATTTTGATAGTGCACTAATTTTCAAAGGAAAACCTGGGAAAGGGAAAAAAAAAGGAAATTTAAGTATCCTCCTTACAACCAAGTATCACTGCAGCTGTGGTATAAAGTCAGACAAGGAAGGTCGTTGCACCAAAATTGCAAATAATCTGCTTTCCCAGTTCAATCTGTAACTTGAAAAAAAGTGTCTGATCATGTAGCCAAAGTGAACCAAGGTTGACGGGTGAGTGTGATTTCACTGGCTTCATCAGGGGCTGTTCCCAGGCATTGTGGCAGGCAGGCCCTGGCCGCACAGGCCTCAAATTCTTGGTCAGTGCCGGAAGGAAGGCTCCCACTGAATTGCACATTGGGCCCTGAAGGGGACTGCAACACACCTGTGCTCTTTGTCAACCTGCGGGCTCGTGTAGGGGCTGGGCCACAAAAGGACCCCCCTGGCCACAGCAGTACTGTCCTACGGAGGGCTGGTCACCTCCTGACGGTACGGGTGCCAGGGTGGGAGCAGGGTGTTTGGCAGCACACGGGGCTGACTCCAGCCCTGGGCTGGATTTAGCACAGCTCTTTAGCACATACTTCAAGAACCACATTTGGACAGGGTTTGGACAAAAAAGCTGTTAAACGAAGGAGGAAAAGTTTGAGCTTTAGCATCCCTGTTAGTTTTGAAGACAAATGTGGTGTGGATGGAGACAGAAATTCTTGAAAAGTGAGACAGTCTCTTTTTCCAGCCTAGTAAGAGGAACCTGGGCTATCCTAATTGATAAATCCCGTGAAAGAGAGGAAAACGATCATGATGGTACACTTTGCTGAATAAGTCAAAACAAGGAACAGTTGTCTTTACAGACAAATGTGAGTGATGAAAGACCACGAGATATTAAACCTTGGATATTTTTTATCAGAAAAGCAAAAGGAGTCCTCTGTTTCAAAATGTTTATYATCCTGTTTCTGGTAGCCTGCATTATTTTCATCTTCCTCAAAGCCTTTTATGCTCACTGTTGTAATACCTACTGCTAAGACAGACTTGAGAACCACAGATATCTTTACTTCCAGCCAGTTCATTTGGTCATGGTTTCAACAGATGTTTTTGACCATTTTATCTCCTGAGATCTCTGTTCAACTTTTGTTTGGTTTAAATGCTCCTTTTTATTTGTGTGATGAAGGTTGTTGGGACAGGGGTATGATACACACATGGCCCCCAACTCCAGCAACATAAAGCATCAAATAGTGACTGCAGAAAAGGAGATACATGTTGGGCACGTTACAACTGCAAGCTGGCAGTGTGCAGTAGCACTAAGGGACCCAGGGCATAGCCTTGGTTCATTACTACTTCCCATTTGGGCAGCTGGTTTTGTTTGGTGAGGACAGTTGTTGTGCTGCAGATTACATCAATAATGAAATGCATATCTTCAGTTATGGTTATCTGCCACTTCCATGGACTGGAATGCAAGCTATGTATATAGGGTCAGCATTGCTTTTGTTAGGTCTTCACTATGTTGCAAGGAGGGAGGGGAAAGTGTGCACCAGTGGATGCCTCTGCTGGCATTTGGTGTCGCTAGCTATCGTTGTAAGCCACCAGCTTGTGCTTAAGTATCTTTTAATGTTCTGTTTCAGTGAAATGCATTTCCAAGAGAAACAAGGGAAAATGCCTGGCTCAGACCCACTRATTCTTGTATGGCCTTTTGCTCTTGAGTGGTGGTTAAAAGATCACCATTTCAGGTCAAACCACTAACTGCTTTGAAGCTTGCTTTCTCATCTTCTTTAAGTTTATCATCTATATGGTCTGTCTAATGTGGGAAAACTTAGCTGTGATCTAATTTATGTTGGCCCATGTGACCAAAGAGAGAAGAAAATAATAGTCTTCTCTATCTGTAAGGAGTTCCATCTGCTTATTTCAAAACTAGATTGCCTGCTCTGCGTCATGTCAAACAGAAAATGACCTTAATGCAGGCACCCAGTGTAAACAGCTGGGCATGCTTCATGAGGCTGCTCGCGGCTGGCTCCAGCTCAGCACAGGCTGYGACGTGACTGCTGCTGCCATGGCCGGGACTCTTCCAGGAACTCTTTCCTGGCGGACCTCTGCTGGTATCATAGTGTGGCAGGGTTGCTTTTCTTAATGGTCTGGCTTTTTTCTGCCCTCTCATTGGAAATGGAAGAGATGCCCGGGACAGAAGAAAGTGTTGCTCCTTAATACAAATTTCAAGATGTACCACAGAGACATGATGCTCACCTGGACTGTGAACATGGCATTTGTCTTGATCTTTCTCTCCTTCACCTCACCCTTCAGGCAAAATCCCAACAATATAGATCCCTTTTGCCATGCCRAGTCTTCTTTCTCCTTTCCAGATTTGTTGTTCCTTCCTTGTGTCTGTGTTAACTGCATTCACAAACAGGCTCCATTTTGTAACTGGAAAATGTGTCATTTTTAGAGTACGATCGAATCCTGTGGCTTTAACGGTAGTGAAGAAATGCATGGCAGAGGAGAATTAAACTTGGCTCTGCCATGTGTTTAGGCACATGTGGGTCAAAAGATGCTTCAAGAGTGTATGTGGTGCTGACATGTTCTGTCTCTTTCTCTCTTATGTCTTACTAATGGATCAGATCCTGGATGAGGTTGAAAGGAGAAGGGGAATATCTGCTGCCTTGGTTTATCCATTTATGAGGAGTCTGATGGAATCTCCTTTTCCCGCACCTGGAAAGACAATCAAAGTCAAAACATTTTTGCCTGGAGCTGGAAACGAGGTAAAAAGCAACTGCAAACATTAAAAGTCAAAGCCTCCCCCCTCACCACTCCAATAGCAAACAGCAAAAGAAAAACAGGAGGAGACAGACGGATACTGCAAGGCATGTGAGGTGGCACACCCTCAAAATGAGCAGTGCAGGAACTGCACCAGTGTTGATATGCTAATGCTAGTTCCCATTGATGGTTATAAGCCAATTTATTGTTATGTATTTGTTATTTTACATTTATTAATAAGTTGTGTTTAAGAAAAAAACACAACACACATGTCCTAGTATAGTTAACAGACTACAGTGTTGCTGGGCTTTATCACGGTGATAACAAGCAAATGTGAGTGTCCCATGCTGGCTGTACTTGAACAGTTCAGCAGCTAGTTGTTACTGCAAACCTCATTACTGCTGGTCCTGGCCTTGGTAGGAGGAGTGACCAGCAGCATTTAAATGGCTCTTTTTGGCAATAAATACCCTTTAACTGGCCCTCAGAGAAATATTCTGTATTTGGAAAAGCATGTCATATAAAAATTTGTGTGTGTGTGTGCGCACACATATAATAGATTTCATTTCCTTTTATTACTGACTCCAGTAGCTAGAAGCCTAGCATTATACAATATATGCCTGACTGGAAAATGGCAATATTGGTGCCTTGCTTAAAAAGTTTTTTGTAACTTCAGGCTTGCTAGCCATTTGCCATGTCAAATTCCACTCTCTGCATGTCCTTATGTAAGTATACAGTAGCTCCACTGAGATGGGCAAGCATATAGAGGAAATAAATTACTGCAGATAGGAATAGAATTTGGCCCAGTTAGTGAAAGCAGGAAAAAAATTCCCCTCTAGCGTTATTTTACACTCCTTAGGGTTAGTTTTACAGTGCTATTACTGTTTTTACATTGAATCATATTTTCTCTAAGTGTAATGCCACTGACTTCAACAGAGTGGGCCTGTAATGTCACTTGGTATGAAACATAATGTGTTCCTTGTATAAGTGGCTTCAAGGCGTGTTTAAGTCACAAGCATTTTCTTCTGGAGAAGCAAAGGAAAACTGAAGGGCTGATTGGCATAACAGTGGTAAGATCTGATAATGCTTTTTTGATGTGAATATATCTGGGAACCATGGATCTGCAACTTCTCTATCCTCTGCTCAAGCTTCTGAACTCTCCCAGAGAAAAACATTGAGATAATTCCAAACAAACAAACAACTCTCTTCTGGCTGAGCTTTGCTCTCTGTTATGCTAGTACAAGCTTGTTATTTAAATGGAATGCACTGCCTTAATTAGGAACAGAATCTTGTCCCTCCATTGTGGCTCCTCTGGCCTAAACAAAGATAATGATTAATTGGGAAGTAGACAGTATATTTCTTTGTGATGAGCAGATTGCAACAGAAGGCTTTGCCAGGCAATAGAAAACATCCATGGCATTTGTAAAAGCTGCTGTAACTTGCATTGTATCCTACCCCGCAGCAAGATTTTAGCGTTGGAAGTTTTGCAGTAAAACTAGCTCCTCATGATTTGGCACATAAACATGATTTGAGCTTCCAATCCCAATGCTAAGGAATGCTAAGGAATGGAAGTAGGCGCCTTTACTGAATATGAAGACAGCATTTCCTGAGGAGGTATTCATGGTACACCATCGCTCCGCAATTTGATTCTTACTGCTGTTCAGGGCAACAGCTGAGTGATGGGTATCTAATACTCTGGCACCATGATGTTTCTGTATTTCAGGCTTCAAAAAAATCAAATCTGTACACAAATACTGTTCTAACAGTGACTTTCTTTTTACAGTCCTGTGTTACTGATCACAATATTACAACTAAACTGGTATGAACTGGTTTTCTTTCCAGTATCCTGTGGTCTTGATCATATCCTTAAGACAGTGTGTTTGTGAGGAATTTTGTAAGGGCTACTCCAGTTTAAACCCAATACAGTATGCTCGTGGAATGTGGTGTCATGTGCATGAAAACATAAAAGTGGTCTAAAGCAATAAAGTGATGGTGATTTTTGGACATATGGAAAGAAGGAGGTGTATATATGTTTCTGTTAATATGTCTTCAGAGATTTCAACACAGCTTCAAGTTGGCCAACTTTTCCCCTTTCCCTTCTGTTTCCTCGAATTCCTCAGTAGTTCATCATTTGCTGTCTTGCGCTTCATATTTTTCTCTCTCTCTTACTCTCTTCTTCATGTTATTTTTCCCTCTTCTTTTTTCTGTCCTCCGCCTTCAAGTTCCACATCTGAGCATGTCAAATGCAGAGTAAAAGGAAGATATAATAAAGGAATCAAGCAAAAGGCATTTGAGAAAAGGAAGGAGAGGGCCTGAGGTTATGGATGAAGTATGAAAATTAGACTTTAAAGGGATGTCACAAGTCACCATCTAAGACCTTGTCCTGACTCCCCAGTTAAGTATATATATGTACATACCTTTATGACAAAAAAAGGTTTTAAACATTATCTAGTGAATTATGCATCATAGAAGAGTGAAAATGAAGTAAACTGGGTTTAAATTTTGCCCGGCCTTTAAGTTTGGTCCCTGAATCCTATCTAGATGTGAATTTGAATTGCTAGCCAAGTTTATAACCAAATTTACCCTGTCTTTATGGCTGTTTTAACCCTGTAAGCTTCTGGCTCCAGTGTTTCCAGTTTGTTACTTGCTTCATACTGTTGACTCAGCCAAGCTTTATGTCTCTGACAGAGTGCTTAGAAGGCAGAATTATGCTTCCCTCAGAAATGACAGCAGATATAATGCGCACAACTGTATTCTGGGAAGAATGACTTGATAGTGAATTGTGTAATAAGCCATTTCTCTGGAGTGCTGTGCCTCCAGCCTCAGTTTGCAAAAGAGGATGGGGGTCGTTCTCTGTCCCCCCTCAACAGGAAAGCGTGGAGTGGTGCTCGAGGGCCTGGGCTGGGGTGCTGGGCGCCCCTGGCACTGTCCGCCCTGWCCAGTGATGCTGACTGACGTTTGTTGGATGTGTTCAGGTCATTGAGCTGCGGCGGCCCATGGACTCGCGCCTGGAACATGTGGACTTTGAGTGCCTTTTCAAGTGCCTCAGCGTTCGTCAGATCATCAGGATCTTTGCTTCTCTCCTGTTGGAGCGGCGTGTGATTTTTGTAGCAGATAAGCTCAGGTAAGTGGCAAAGGGACCTGAACCACACGTTCAGGACAGTACTATCTCTGGATACAAAAATCGTTATGAAATGTCCAGAATGGTTGTCAGTTGTGAGGATCCTCTCACTGTAGGACTTAAATAATTTTTACATCAATGGAAGTTATTTGCATCAAGTGAGGCACACATTTGCTAGGGGTCACTAGCTACAAGCCACTTGTTCTGTCTTACTTTCTCATCTGTAAAATGGCGATACCAATACTCACCTACTTCATAGTCAGCAAATGTTTGCACAGCGTTTTGAAGCAATATAGTCCTAGCGCAATATTTCATTTCAGGTTTTGGAACAGAGTACTTATAAACAGTAGCAGAGATTGTCACTGAGGTGCTTTAACTTGTGGCCATGCAGTGCAGCCAGGCAGGGAAGYGGGGTGCTGAGAGTTCACCTGGTTTGCTCCATGCAGTACTGAGAGTTTATAATGGGGCTAGGTTTCAAATGCTGCACTACCAAACCCATCCAGTGGGAGTGTTAAGAATGCTATAACGGTCCATCCCAACTAGTTAGGATAGTTTTCTGGTGCTCACATGACCTGAAAACATTCCCTTTCCAAAGCTCCATCTTGGGCTCCTTGCTACATCCTTTCAACATACCTCTTACTTCCCTGCCCTTTGATTGCAGTCTCCCCTCCTTGGCTCCTCTGAGGCATGAACTCACACCATGGTGTAAGGAGTGAGAGCGACAGGTCACAACTCCACATGGCCTTTACAAAGGAAATGGGAGCTCTGTGTAGGCTGCACCCCTGCCCCACAGCAAAGGATCATCCCTTTTTCRGATGCTTGTGTAATCCACATAGAAAAGTGTGGACATTATAAAGAAAACGTTCTTTGCTGTGGCATGATAAATAATAAAAGGTGGCAAATAAAAATAAAGACCATAATTTATTAGACTCAGGAACATCCAGCGTCTTTTAAAAGGACACAAAAGACTGTATGGATGGTTAAAAACACAGATGGATCTACCCAAACTCTGTTAAACACTTTATCAGCCCCGACCTTCTCTGAATGACCGCCAGAAATAATAGCTGCACTTAGTGGCCGCCAGTGTATATAATAGCAAAAATACTTTGCATAGTAAAAGCTTTACAACCTTTAGGGGAAAATTTCTTAAAGCTGCAGGCCCTTCTCAGGTTATAAAGTTACTTCCTTAGCAGTCTTTTTTGTTGTCTAGAACAACAGGAAYATTTTATTTCATCCCTTCCCTTGTCAGTAACCCTTAGTTTGAATGAACATTTGGGATGACTTAATTTCACATAACTCCTGGTGAGAATTGTGTAGCTAGTCCAGGGTTTCTGCAGTACTTTAGTAGATATGTGAGTCACACCATGAATATTGGGGCAGGTGGCTTTTGAWAATACTGTTGCCGTGTTCCTTCTGACTTTTTCCACAGCAAGCTTAATTACATCGTTCTGTCTGTTACTATTTTACCATTCATTTAGCAGAATTAGTGGCTGACTGTAACTCAGAGTGACACGGGTCTGCGTTCCTTCAAATGGCACAATGATTTGAGTGGAAAAATCACAGAAATCGTACAGAGAAAATGAGGGCTGTGCTGCTGTCAACTGTTGCTCTGCTTCAGAGTTCCCAGTTACTCCTTGGTAATGCTGTCCTGGTTTGGCAAAGTACCCCAAGCCTCGATCCGTGGACTGCAGGCACAGTACTGCAGGGATGGCTTGCTGCAGGAGACATCCTCAGCCATGAGGGCTGGGACAGAAAGCAGCCATTCCCTGGAGCATTTCTCTGGGACAGCTGGCCTAGCCAACGTCATATAATGCTTCTGGGCACTGGTCAGAGAAAAGAAGCAACAATTAAACCTACTTGACAGGCTTAAGGCAGCTTGGCTTGGAAAACAGTCATGTTGCCGGTGCTGAGGGCTCATGGTAACCCAGGACTTCATCAGGCAGCCAGGGTTTTGTACACATTGCAAGCCTGACTGGAAGCTAACAGCTCAGGCTTGGCCATGCAATTACCTTTCTCCTGATAGCTGCTTAGTCCTACAGGCCTCAGAGCAGAGGATAACGGAGTCCTGCTTACAGGCACAGTGCTGCTGCTCTCCCTTTTGGCACACTGAAATAGGGCACCAGGACCAACAGGAACCAGAAATTATAAAGATCCCTTTCAGTAAACACRTATCCAAACATTGCGTGGTCCTGCAAAAACTGTTCTCCAGCGAACTGTTCTTTCTGTTGTGAGTGTGAGCCATCAGTTTAGGGGCCGTTAGCACGTACTTTGAGAAGGGAGAGGATTCAGATGGATCCAAGGGCTTACAAGGTTTTGTCGTTGCTCCYGTAAGAAGGGGCAGAACCTTTCTTACAAAAAGGTTTATATTCATATACTTTATTATATCCGTATGTACCCTTTATTATATACATATACTTTGTTTTGTTTAAAAAGAGTATGACAAAATCTGATGTGGTAGATAGGGCCCTGGATWAAGACTTGTGAATCCTGAGCTCTCCTGAACCCTCCGACCTGCTGTGTGACACATGCTGGAAACGTAGCTCCTCTTTCTTATCTTTTGTCGGGTCAGTCTGGGATCCTAAACGCTCCAGGACGGAGACTGCTTCTTGCTCTGTGTGTGCGCACAGCTCTACTCGATACAGCGTGGCCCCTCTCAGCATGGGGATCTAGGAGGTACTGTAAAATAGAAACTAATAATGAGTCCTTTGACAAAGGCCTGGAGAAAGTGACAGTGGATTTAAATTCAATACTTACTGAGGTTTTCATAGTTTAAATGGGGATGAAGTCTAAAATGAAACACTCTGGCTTTGAGCTAATAACTGTCTGTCTTGGAACCTTTGCCTTGTCTGACGTGAATTTTGTTTATGGGCATCACGGCAGAAACTGAAGGAGTTTACCAGTAATGTGGAAAAAAAAAGAAGTAAAATATCTTACAGGTCCAGTCAGTGGGCCCAAAGAATGAGAGCAGGAAATTAAAAAGATTTTACAAGGGKTTGATTTCTGCATGTACCCAAAAAATAGCTTAGAAATAAACGATGTTGAGGTTTAGGCTTCAAACAATGAGATGCAATGGGCTTTTGTGGCTGACTGTTTAACAGGTCTCCAAGCAATAAATGATTTCACACATTATACAAGTTTGGGAAAGTCATGCCTAGTGAAGTGAGATTCATTCAATAAATTGTTATTTATGGTTCTTATAGTGCCCAGAATGTGAAAATTTGTAGTCCTTGATCTTTGCATAGAAGAGGTTGCCATTTTTCAACACAGAAAGTGATGCTACCAGYGATGAGGAAACAATAGTAACTTTTTGAATGACAGGACTGTGAGGTTGCCTTGGTTAGATATGTGCAGTTAGGTTTGGGGKTTTTTTTCCCAGTAAGTTGCTTATATATTTTTTCTGCTTGAAATTGAGTGAATAAATCCCTGCAGCTAWTTGCTCACCTTCAAAAATGAATTTGACTCTGCCAGTGACCTTCCAGTATTTTGCTTTCCATGAACAGTCAAGAAGACAACAGAGAAATAAAGATAACAATAGAGAAACTTGGAATAATAATAATAACAACTCATAAATAGGTAACTTAAAGCTCCAATTCCTTAAACATCTGCTGAAAGCACAACTGAGATGGTATGTCCCATCCCAGTTCCAATCCCGGTCCCAGCTGGGAGCCCCTATTTATGTTCCCAGCATTCTGCCTGTTCACCCCAACTCTGAAACAATCCCATGACTGCCAGCTGCAAAGGGAGAGCTGCTCTAGTGCAGTCCTCTGGGGTTCGAAAGGCTAGGCACCAGATGCAAAATCAGTGGGTTCTGGGGCTCAGGGAACATTGGCATTGCTGCAGGCACAAAGGTAGCAACAGAAAATAAATAGAAAGCAAACATTGGAAGAAAAATATTTCTCTGCTTGTTTYAGTTTTATGCTAGGGAAACAGATTTGTGGACATGTTTGCTGAGGAGGTGATGTATCCATGCCTGTGAGAACAGTCTCTTTGCCTTTTCCCCTGAATGTTTGGAGAGGGGCAAAGAAGGGCTTTGGGCATCTCRATGTCCCTTTTTTATAACCCCATTTTTTATAAATAAAAAACACTCTTGCTGTAATCCACTATATTGTGAAGGACTCTGAGCATATTTTGCTTACATTTCACATGTGGGTCCAGTCCAACACCAGCYGGAGTCAGTGGGAGTGTTTGGATGAGGCTTGCATTTTGCTGTGGATCTAAATCCTAGAATATTCCTTTCAGTGGCCTTTCTAAAGCTTTAGGGGCTGTGAAAGGCTTCTATAGAGTCCCTGCTCTTGTAAAAGACAAAGTAACTTTTCATTGTTGTGAATTTTGTTTTTATATGAGATATTTCAGCTACTTCTCAGTGAAGCAGGAGCATGGGCCTCAAGGAAAAAACATCTCTTGACAGSAATGGGTTTTATGCTCCTAAACCATTTAGGTGAACTTGGAAATGTACCCCAAGGTGAAGGTGGGCCAGGCGTTTCTCGAAGTGGCAGTGCCAGCTCCAGAAGTCCCYCCTCTGGCTCCCCTTGTTTGCTCCTGCCCTGCACCACGCTCTCCCTCACCCAGGAGGCTGTGCCAGCCCAGCCACAGTAGGAATTACTCATTTTGCAGGGTTTCTCCAAACCAGAAGGGCCCCTTGGCCAGGTCACAGCAGGAGCTCCTGTGCTGGGAGGGGGGCAGAGCAGGGTGCTGGGGGGTGGGCAGGAGAGCACTGGGATGGGCACACTTCAGGGTGGTGGTGTCACTGAAAGGTGTCTATTATGCACCATCCTGAGGTGTGAGCCAGCTGAATTTACAATATCTCATGAGATACAGTAAATTTGTGAATAAACCCACAAGTTTTTACCTGTGTGCAGGGAGATCTGAGGGAATGAGGCTGAGGCGATGTTGGATGACAGCGAACTTCAGTGCAGCTAAAGTTCCTGCACATCAGTGTCTTCCTCCCTTAGGGATGGCCACAGATGACTGTCTCCCCAAGAAGAGTTTTTTCCCTCTGTGTTTCTTGTTTTTTGGACTGCCAGGAGGAATCTGACTTCCAGCACAACTGTAGAAAGTCCAGGCAGATCCCAGACCTGACCAAAGGTTATGGGCTCCAGACAGAAACACTGACTAATACAGGACAGAAGCATAAATATGTAAATACTGGGGGAAGTCATCCTGCAGGCATGTCTCTGTTAACTTTGTGGAGCAAAAGGGGAGCAGAGTGTACTTGTACTCAAGGGCAAAGGCTTTCAGAACAAACAACGGCATTTCCCTAATCTCATGGACAGAGATAGCTTAGAGCTGTCCGTGTTATRCCCAGGATGTTCAGGGAGTGTTGATGCTTGTCCTCATATTTGAATCTGTTGTTTTGGGAGTTGTGAGGCCACACTAGAAAGCAGCACAGTTAGCAGCTGAGAGGCAGCCTGGTCCCTGTCTCTCAGTGCCTACCTAGAAAAACAGTATTAGGGATCCTAAAATCTAGCAGACAAAATCATAGCATCGTCTTGTAGCTCAAGTTAAAATATGCAAATTTAAATAGGAGATAAGTGGCAATGTTTTAGTAGTAMGAGTAAACTATTGTTTCTAAGCCCTGTAGCAAGGTCAAGTAGAAAAGCAAGAGTAGCTAAACTTCTGGGCAGATTTCTAAAGTGAAAGCTCATTCCCTAATTCCTTATTGTTTAGTTTTTATTAACAAAAGTAGGATATAATTCTTACAAACTAATCAGRGCAATGATAGGCCTGACCAGGCTCACCTGCTGCCTGGGAATGTTCCTTTCCAGTAGTCTGTCATATCGTAACACTTGTAAAATCTGCCAACCTGCAGGTTAAAAGGTAAAAACACGTGTGTTAGGACAAAGAGAGGAAGTGTGCTCAGTAAACAGTGAGCTTTGGCCAGTAATAAAGATTTCCTTTACTTTCCCCTGTCACAAAAACCTCCACAAAAAAAAAGTTGAGAGAAATTTGGCAACAACTACATGCCAGAAACCAGCTTGTGAGGGAGAATTTATTGTTGCCAGTCTCTTAACGGGACTGTACCATTTCTGAGCACAGGCTACAGGAGACACAACTATATTTTTTCTTGGTCACATCTGGCACAGCCCTATATTGAGCTAGAAGTCCAGTTCTTTGTCTCAGGGAAAATTTTTTTTTAGTTATCAGCTGTGCATTGAAAAAGGAGATGTTTAGAGATGCAAGCTACTGTACCTGTGGAATGTGTAATAGCTCCCAGATCTTATGTCTAAACCCAGGAGAAGTATGCATGGCTGACATTTCGTCTGGTGTTTTTTTATCCAAAGATCTTGAAGTGCTTTCTTAATACTGTCAGGATTACTGTGCTTGTCTGGTCTGACATGCTGAACATAAGCTAGAGAATTTCTTCCACTAATTTCTGCAGTGGAAGGAATGAGCCCTCGTATAATTATCCAATATGTAATCATRCCTAGTAGACAGAATTTATTCTGCAGCAAAAACATCCATTTCTCATGTAAGTAGCCATACAGTTTCCATTTCCTCCAGTGAGAGCCAGATCAGCCCCCATTGAGGAGTGATTTAGAATGCGTAGACCACCCCTGCTTTACCTAAGGGACAASAGCTTGCAGCTCCCTTCATCCTATATAGAAGAAGCATCCTCTAGAGTCTGTCTGAGTCTGTGTTACCAACCTTGCAAACGCGTTCTTTTTGTGAGACTCTGTTTTTTTCTCAGTCTGCTTGCACTATGAAGAATCACTAAGTAGAAACATATATACYTAAAAAAAGGTAAACCTTCTGTAATGTATGTTAATATTCTGCTTCTTTCTTTCCTACCAAATGTAGCTAGTGATCATCTTTGAGTAGGATGTTTGTATGCAGCCCAGTCCTGCAAGATGCTCAGYGCCTTATCTTACAGTCTAAAGGCTAGAATTGAAGGTGTTCAATGTGATGTGAAATTGGTGGTTTAAGGTAACTAGCAGAGCTGTCTCTCAAGATTTTTGAGAGAAATTTTGCACTTTATTACCCCCTCTCAAGAGATACTTACATTTTGTACCACTTGGATTACATTTCTCTGGCACTCAGATTATGTGATGACTGATGCCAGCAGGGGAGCTGTACGTGGACAGCAGGAAAATGTGTGTCAGGCAGAAGAGACAGCCCGAGAAACAAAATGACCTTTCTAAGTCTCTGGCTTGTTTAAGATTCTGCAGTCCAAGAGAAAAGAAATCTAATAACGACATTTTTAATATGCAGTAAACTTCAATAGCGTTTTTAATATGCCATATCACAAGAAGGGTAGAGCTTGTATGATTTTCCTTTTCCTCCTTTCCTCCTGCCCTCCTTTTCAGGGTATTTATTCATGTCACTTCAGGCTTTGGCCAACGCTCTACAGTGGGAAAACATCATCATTTTTCCACTTATGATTTGTGCAACAGAATTCTCTCTCCCTTCCCCTTCCCCATGAAAGGGAATGGGATAAGAAGACGACCATGTTGTTTGGTAATTCTCTTCTGGATTGCTTATTGGCACAATAACCATATGGCAGTAAGTTGCAACATTTTCCCAACTCRGCTTCTAGCTTCCCGCAAGGGGATTTAGACAGATTCCCTCTTTTCAGCTTTTGAATGAGAAGTATTAGGGGRTTGGGATTGTTCTTCTCCTCCTTTGTTACTACCTAGAAAAATTCTTCATTCTACTTTACAGCTGTCATGTTGTTAATAGTGCAATGATTACCTGCAAATCTGAAACCACCAGTGTGAACATTAACAAGGACTGGTGGGAGCGAAGTCCCAGTGTGGAAAGAACAAGTAGTTAACACTCCTCTGGAGCTCCTGGGCCAGAAACACTTGTTACGGATTTGTGCTAAGAAACTGTSCTGTAGGAAGGGACTGGATAACTCTGTGGGCACTAAGGATAACTTTCCACTTTGAAATGTTGGKTTTTTTTCTTGTAACCACCTGACAAAGCTTGGACAGGTGGCTGATGTGTCAAAGCAATGACTTTTTGCCAAAAATCCCATTTGCTTGAGCTTTGTGGAAAGTATGAAAGTATGGTTGAATGCCAGTTGCTTGAAAAGCCAAATCCTCGTTCTGAAGGGCACTTTGCATGTCTCTTTCTCCAGGGGCTTTCATGTGCCTCTCTTATGCACAAGTATTACGGGAGCAAAAAATAATGCCTTTGTTAAAACCACATTCCCCTTTAATCAACTTTTCTCTGCTTTCTTTTAAATTAAATACTTCAAAGCTATTCTCCAAGAGAGAGATCTCCTGACAGTGCATTCTCTGGTCTGCAGCTCTCGGCTCCATGTGATGCAACCTTGATCTGTGCCATGAGCCAGGGTTGTGCTTTGCAGGTTTTATCTGTGGAACCTCAGACTGTCTGTCACTCAGGTGTTSCAGGAAGGTGGGAGCTGGATTCTGAAAACGCAGCTCTTAACAAAGTAAAATAATTTACTAATTTGTGTAAAGTTATGATAACTTTTGGAAATTTTGCATAAAATATGTCTTTCAATATTTGGAYGAAAAACAAAAAGAAAGCCTCCTGTAGTCAAAATGAACCCTGCACTTACTTCTTTGATAATATCCCCTAAYGAGTTGTGTAATTATAAAACATTGAAAATCTGAATTACTTTAACTGACTGACAAATCCAACAGCTTTAAAGTAGGAATCCCTGAGAGCACATCATGTTTCAGTCCATCTCTGTTTAGCTAGGAGACATCATCCCAGCAGGGTAGACAGCTACGCCGTGCTGGTTGTTCCTGACGTCACCTCCTGGCTGCACTACGGCATTGTAACGTACCTGCTCGTTCCTCAAGGTGTTGACTGTAACTTGCAGTTGGGTACTATGCAGCCCTGCTGCATAACAACATGAGCTGCCAGGAGCATCACAGGTATAATCTTKGATCTCTTTGTTGTCATCTTAGAAAATACTAAAATTGAAGTTCCTTGTTCTTAGCATGTATCTTAGCCCAGTGCCCAGTGTATCAAAATATGACCTGAAGTTCTGTGACATTCTCTGTTCTGGTATGTTGGGACATTACAGTGACAGAAAAGCTTTTCTGTCCACATGCTTCTGAACAAACTTTCATGGGGGTGTGATGAAAGGACAGGCAAGCACCGTGRCAGCCCCTCACCCCTTCTGCTCCACATTGCCTGGTGTACTCGTAACGCGCTGTGGGGACRTGCTCAGGTAATTACAGTGAGGCTGCTGATGCAACCATACTGGTAGGATAAGATAGCACAAGACAGGAGAGGATGTTGCAAGCTTGAGCTACAGGAGATGTGGTCAGAGAAGAGTTTATGGATGAAGATGTTGCCCACTCAATTTTCTGTAAAATATGATAAGGAGGGACCAGAAAAGGGACACAGGCAATGACACAACCGTTGGGCAAGTCTGCTCTATGAACTGTACTTGTTGACACGGCAGCGTGGCAAACCATGGCTTCATGAATTAAAGTCAGAGAAAACAAGTCCAGAAACTGGGTTGTAACCACTGTGTTTATCATAAAAAATCTCCTACCTGGAGTCATCAGTAGCACAGAGGAATTGGTGCCTGAGCTTTCTGTAACTCACCTTCAGTAGTCATTGGAGTGTGTCCCAAAATTAACTGCGTCACTGGTGCCCCACTGATAAGGAACTGCAGCACTGCTTTCGCCAGACAGGTGAGGCTATATTGTGATGCCTTTATGAGAATTTTACAAGCTTGGCTTTTCTCAGACTGCACTGTAGAAAGCACCAGA
This sequence comes from Oceanodroma leucorhoa, assembly GCA_030449065.1. NCBI lineage: Eukaryota > Metazoa > Chordata > Aves > Procellariiformes > Oceanodroma > Oceanodroma leucorhoa. The sequence goes on along the minus strand of JASVER010000028.1, from coordinate 349,457 downwards.
TAAAACCTGAAGTGTGACTCATTTCTTGCAAAACAAGGTTTGGATTTGGCTTGTTTTCATGGGGGAAAGAACACCATTAGAGGGGTGTGAAGGTTAAGTAGCTACACTCTTTGAGTTGTAAGCATAGTTAAAAGGATTCTGCAAAGGACGATAACTGATAATAGGGCTGATGTGATGTGGAAAATATGCATTTCCTCCTCAGTCTGTGCCCCCCTCTCCCTGCCAGTGTTATCGCTGAGGCCTTGTTTGTACTCCGTGAGATATCACAAAGGTCACTTGCAGCAAACGTGTCAGCATTCAAGTTAGAGTAGCCACTGTGACTTGACTCTGCCTTTCACCCCTAGCAAAAGCACAGTTAGATTCTCACTTTTGCATCAGGCTGCTGCTTGCCATGTGGGAGAAGCCTGGCTCGGGAGGTGAGGAAACAGTGGATGGACCCTGGAGGCTGACGGGCATGGTGCAATAGCAGTGCTCCTGGTTTGCTAAATCAGTCACCCACCCTGGGAAACGTTCATCTCTTGAATAATATTTTTCCTTTGTCCAGCTCCTGTGCAGAGTGAGGGATTTTCAGCTGCTTCTGGACTAAGAGTGAGTCATTAGCTTACTGCTAAGACTGGGTAATATATGTTACAGTCCATAACAGGCAGGGGAAATCTCTTATTTGTGCTTTAGAGAGCTCTTTACCCGGTTGCAGAGATCGACTGTAGCAGTATTTGTTGTAATGTGTGTAATGATTTAGTTGAGAAATGTTCAGAACTGGCTGCTGCATTTGAGTTGGCCCAAATGGACTTGGCTCACCATGATCCTCATGTGAATTATACGTGTTCCCCTCCGTCATGATCGCATTTACACTAAGGAATTCCCTATTTTATGTAGACACTAGGAGCAGAGCTTTCTATTGACATCAAGAGAAAACGTAACCTAAAATATGCACATACAGATTTGTCCATATTTCCTGAAAAGAAGGATGTCGGGTATGGATCAGAGATACAGTATTTGCTGCGTACTTTAGGCCAACTACTGAAGAYTTCATGTCATGACTCTTAGTGTACCTCTTACTTAAGTGTTTGCTTTAAAAAAGAAATCACAATGCGAAATATTACTCTGGCTTTTACAGCCTAAACTCACTCAATTTTCCATGTAATATGCACCCACTACTTTGATTTTAAACATCTCATTGATTATTCTAGAAAAAGGTCAGATTTAGCAACAGGAAATTCAGAAAGTTCAGAACCCTCTTTCAAGTCATGTATGCAACCACTCCATCCTAAACTTCCTGCAGCTACCCAGATTTTCACAGATTTACCTGAAGGTCAGGTGAGGAGAGGTACCTTGGCAGCAGCAGGGGAGTCATCCTCCCTGTGTACCCCTACACGGAGGTGGGCCCATTACAGAAGGGTTCTGCCACGGGAAATTCTCAATCCGGGAGGTTGAAATCTAATTATTTAATTAAAAATTAAATTACATTATTAAAAGTTAATAAATATATTCATAATATATTAAAAGTAAATTAATATTATTTAATAGCTTCAAAAATTACAGTCTCTACTTCCAAACCACCTTATAAAGGCTTGAAGGATTCTCTGTAGCTTGCTTTACCCCTGAAGGGCTTCTAGAAAAGTAAAAAATTATTCAGATTTCAGAAGCTGAAACATGCCTTGCTGATGAGAGAGGCTGACTTTACAGCCATTCAGACAGCACTCTYTTCCACAGCAGTCAGGGTACTCACRGTTCAAAAGGGGCTATCATGTCTTGTGTGTGTACTTGGGGGCTGATCTGATTAAAATAGAAGTGGAAAAAGAGAAGGTCTTTGAAGCTTCCTTTCAGCACAATGAAAGTAAATTAAGGCTGAAACTTGTGCTGAAATACTTCGCAGAATCAAAGCCTAAAACAGTATTTTGGCTGTCCCCTCATGCTTTGTTTTAATTGGTGAAGCCAGGCATGAACTGGCTATAATTCCTGCTGCTCTGTAATCATTAGAAATAATTTTTCTATCAGTGTCCAGATAAATTACTGTATTAGAATTAATTTGGGTSAAACAGCAATAAGCTGAGCACAAATTTTGGTGTTTGTTTTGATCATAATCTTGTGTCTCTCGCATACAGGTAAATATAACTGTTGTGGAGGAAACTTGTCCTTTCAGTTTGAAAATTATTCCTGATAGAAACTGTGTTTTTGTGTCTGTCTGCTTATCAGCAGACTGTGCGTAGTGGGGCAAGGGGGAAGCAGTACAGAAGTGGCTGAAATGTAGGAGCACTGGTTATATTTGATTGGCATTTGTACCACGAGTGGCCCCTGAGCCTCTGTCACACACCTTCAGCTATGCTGTTGTCTAACCTTCCCTCCTGCAGCTGCAGCCCCTCTCTGCACCTCTGGTACCRAACGAGGATGGGTAATTGGCATCAGACAGCCTCACAGTCCTTCCATCTGGCTATAGCAACAGGGAGGAAGATGTTTCACAGGGACCTAATAATTTGGCCGCATGTGCATGACAGAACTTTATCYATGTTCATATTAAACCGTTTTCCCTGGTCCTTGCATCATTCAGCCCAGCCAGTCACTGTCTTGTCCCTTAGTTTTGCATCCCAGCCTCTTTGACCTCTGTTCATGTTTCCTTTCACCTGCTCGACAGGCTCATTTTTTCTTCCTCCTCTCCCAGTTCTGCCTTACAGGCCTTATTTCTACCCCTTTGCATTTAATTCAGTCTCATCCCTTCCTTTCTCTCCTTTCTCTCCTTTCTCTCCTTTCTCTCCTTTCTCTCCTTTCTCTCCTTTCTCTCCTTTCTCTCCTTTCTCTCCTTCCTCTCCTTCCTCTCCTTCCTCTCCTTCCTCTCCTTCCTCTCCTTCCTCTCCTTCCTCTCCTTCCCCTAAGTTGCCTGCAAGATGAAGATGACCTTCCTCTCCCAGCTGAGCCCTTCCATTTCTCTGTGTAGACCTGGGCTACAATGGAAAGGGAGGTGCTGCTTAGTGGGAACAATTTCTTCTGAAGAAAATAGCAGCTAAATAAGTCTTTTTTCAGTATGCACAAAATTATTCTTTTAAGATGGCTTCTAACATAACCAAATCAGAGTGAGTTTAGACATCACTAGTAGAAGTCCTTGGCACACAGGCCACCCCCTCCTGCCAGCCTTCAAGTCCTTGCCACCAAAGCTGCCACCCTTTCACAGAAAAGGGCAGCAAAGATGTTTTATGTAACAAAATAACATATTTTTTCTGTCTGGCTTTGGAAGCAAACTGATCTGATGCCAAGCAAGGGGATTGGATCAGCTGACCTCCTGAGGTCTCTTCCCACCTGAATTACTTTATGATTCTACATAATTTTGCCTGAAATTGGAAAAAAAAATAGTTATCCAGAGGCAGACACAGAAGCTTAAAAATTTCAGTGAAAACAAGTTACATTTTGAATCCTGATCATATGAAAACAGTGCTTTACAAATGAAAGCAATCCTACTAATAGGCAGGTCTCCCAGACTTGTCAGTAATTGCAGGCCTTACACATGCACACACAGAGGTATCCTTTAATCCCTCATCAGCAGTGATGTTACCCGTGACAGCTTCGCTTCTCGAAAAATCTCCATTTCAGCTATGCTTCAGTATTAATTTACAAGCACAAAAGTATTTATTGCTTCATGTTGTTCCTGGTGAGAAGGTTATCCCATACGCTTCCTGCAGTCATCTTCTGCCAGGGCCCCCTCCCCACYCTCTCTGCATCCGATGCTGCGCCTCTGAATGTGCCTGTTGTTCCTCAGCGYGTGTGCTTGCACGTTCCCAAACTTGGGGCCGCAGCCACGCAGATAGCTCCATCGCCATGCTCTCTTTTCCTCTAGCAACAATGACTCACGTGATTTTATTTTGAAATGTTCACGGGATAGGTCTTCTTGCTAAAAAGCTGCAAAAACATGTAATTTCTTTAGTTTGAGTCAAAAGAGGGGAATTGAAGATTCTTCTCCCTTTCAAACGTCCTAGAATGGTAACAGAGAAACAATCAGCAATAATTTTGCATAGGAAGAAATGCTATCATGTCTGACACTTTTACACTGGCTAGAAAACCGGAGATGTCCTGCACCATTGTATCAAAGACTTTCTTGAATTCTCATTTTATTCCTCCCTGCCCTATTTGGTGAGTAGTTGGTGGTATCTGGGTTAATGAAACACGTGTCCTCACAGCACAGCAGCCCCCGGAGTGAAGCACAAGCCATTTACCTGGGGGCTCTGGGTGCACACAGCCTCGGAAGAAGGGTGCCTGGGTGTCAAGGGGGGTACTGGAGCTGAGCACCCACACTATGGAGCAGGGGGAAGGTGGTAACATCTCCCCATTGCCAGCCAGCTCTTCCGACAGGCCAGGGATCCTCAGGGCTTGCTTTAAAAGCTGACCTTCCGCAGGAATGCTGCAGGAGCTGATTACAGCAAGACAGCTGGAGTATAGAGACTGTCACGATACTGATACGTTTTCATTTCTATCTTGTCCCTGATGCTATTACTTAGTCTTATACACCTGAATAAAAGTGCTACTATTATTTATTCTTATCCACCCAGAGAAGCCTTTATTTTTTCAGAGCTTAGGTGTGCGTTGTATCTGGCACAGCACAGTTCTGCTCCGAATTACTGCCTGCACAGTAACCGCGATCCTACATGCACTCCATCTCCCATCCAAACTGTAGCAGTCTGCTACAATTTTTACCTCTGTTTTCTCTTTACTTAATGCTTTTCAAGCTTTCTGCTTTGTCCTTCCCCTCTGCCTCTGCAGTCTGTGTGTGTTGGAGGGGAGATGGGCTGAATCCTCAGCCCTGTAGCCTTTTCCCAGAGCTTTTAGAGAGTCCTCTGCAAACTTCTCAGATCATTTTATCTTGCAGCGTTGTCACAGACTTCTCCTCTCTCTCTCAGAGACTGGAGTTATTCCAGGATCTGAGGAGGYGTTGAAGGGTGTAGGAGGGAAGTGTCAGGCATCTGGTTTTGCTACACAGTTCATCAATGGCACAAGGGTAGGAGCTATCRGAGAAGAACATGGCGGTGGGCTGTGACGAGGCACGTGGGTGAGTAATGCCCACCTGAGTCGAGGTATTACACCTGGGAGGGACGGGTCCTCCAGACTCCAACCTCAAGTGGGAGGAAGCTGTCCCGAGCAGACGAGAGGATGTGGGTCAGGGAGGTAACTCGGTCACAGAGCAGTTGTGGGCTGGAGCATGTATGCGTTAACACAGCAGATGAAAGAGTTCAGCAAATGTGGACAGAGTAACGTAATTAAATCAGCAGGGAGAAATGAGAAACATGAAAAGGTTGTGGAAAAGTAAACACGGGCAGTGGAAACACTTCTTTGTGAATTTACATTTTTGGCTACATTTCTCCATCTGAGGAAGCAGAGGGACCAGATTTTGACAATCGGTCCCAGTCCTGTGCATGGTTCAGAGCATCGGCATAGCACAGACCTGGCACCAGCCCTGGGGTGACGGAGCCACTGTGTGGTCCGCAAGGGGTGGTCCTCCCTCCCCTCCTGGCTGAGTGAACTTGTCTGTCCCTTGGGAGAGGAGGAGGAGGAAGGGAAAGGGATATTCTCACCTTTCCCTCCTTCAACGTAAATGCCAGAAAGAATGTGGAGATGCATGAGAGTAGCAAGGTAGGATCAGGGAGCCCAGCCAGCAAATRTTTGTCTGTGCCAGAGGCTTAGTCCTGGACTTAGCAGATGCTCAGGGTGTGAGGCTCCCTTGGGTCTGTGGAAATTGTAGGTGGTACAGGGGGAAGTGAGAAGGAATGTAACTTTTGGCTATTATAGAGAAAAAAGAATTATAAAGTGTATCTGTGGAATATTCCCAAGGTGAATAGTATGTGTAACTGAGTATGACTTAACATTTCATGAGAGCTGGTGCCTTGCAGTACGCAACGAGGCACGGTTCTCTGAAACAGACACATCCAGCACTAGCATCTGCATCSGCAGTGCTCCCGCAGCCAGGGCAGTGTCTGTTCACTGTTCAACAGCAGACAATACGTGTTTCTCAGAATATRGTAACTGTGCTGTGATTAGATATTAATATAGCCTGGACTTGGGGTTATTTGTTGGTTGACCAACCCGGAAATTGATAGCAGACATCCTCCTATCTAAAGGACAGTAAATGTTCTTGTTAAGTCAAAGTTAGGTCACATTAATTTGCTTTTGACATGGGCCTAAACCATGTTCACAAGCAGTCCCCACAATTCAGCTGAGTCACGGTAATGTCTGAAATTCCTGTGCCTCGGCTCTTCGTCTGAGCCTTGCGTCTCCACAGCCAAGTACACAACAAGGAAAAGTTTCTATATGCTATCATGAGAAAATGATTTGGAAAACAAAATAGCCTAGAGGAAGAGAAATCAAATTTGAGTGGGCAAGAAGCATTGTCTTCTTTTGTCCGTAACATGATAAAAGATCTCTTCTTCAAGAGGTGTTTTAATGATAATGTAGCCTTTACATATTTGAAAAGATTTATCAAGTTGTATATTTGTAAATGCAAAGGAAAAATGTCCCTAATCTCCTATAATTATTGATAGACTTATAGTGAAAATGTCAGAAATTTGTGATTAAGAATGTCTCAATAAGACTATATAAACTCATATTAATACTTATATAAACTCATATTAATACTTTTATGGGGAGAAGGTCAAACACTGAAGATTTTTTTAATCTAGTGAATAAAAGGCACAGGGAGAACCAAAACGTAGGCAAATTCCAAATAATTTTTAACAGGATGATAACCATGGAAAAAAAATGGAAGGAGAAGTGGTGGATTGCCTGTGTGTTGAAATCAATTGAAATTGGGTGTTTTTCTAGAAATTATTCACTAATTTTGCTTGAGCGGAGTGCAAATTATTGGAATGAGTACAGGGTAATGGGATGAGTTCGGTGGCGTAGGCCATGTAGTATGGCTAGATAATAGCCTTACATATCTGTATGTAAGAGAATTCCCTCACCCCGCAAAACTTGCAAACACAGTCACCTTTTCACAGTCAATTACTGTTAGTAAGCTTACTCCGCGTGTACAGTTAAATGCGTGTGCGGACAGCCTGTAGCTGACAGAGGAGAGAGGTGCTGGGGTTCAGCAGAAGGCTGCCTCTTCCCGTCAGCCGCTCCGCAGAGACGGAGCATCGCAGGCCGGCAGAGTAGCCCACAGCCCACATCTCCGGGGCGGGATGAGAGCTTGGTGTTAGTGCCGCGGGCACGGGGCAGCGGCACTACCTGTGCATCCGAGGGAGGGAGGGAGGGAGCCGCACGCCAGCGCGGCGCTGGCACCCCGGGCACAGCTGGCCCCGTGCCGTACGGCGGTGGCTGGAGCCCGGGGATCATCACAGCGCGTCTCCCACTTGCGCATGAGTCCGGCAGCACTTCCTCTCTGAAGTATGTGATGTTTTATGTTCTCGTTAGTGCGTGACTCATGCAACAGTTTGGTTTCTTGTGCCTATGTATAAAATTACCTGCATATGGGTAATATAAGAAGTGTTTTCCAGTAGGATGACAGCTACAACATTATGCAGCATTCCTGTAAAACTGCACAGACCAAATGAAAAAGCCCGCTCTCAAAACCTGCTCTCTGTATTATCAAAACTGCCCTGGACTATGAACAGTGAAAACATTTTGAAAATCTAATTTCTTTGACTATTCTGTTGCTTTACTCTGTGTGCTTCACACACCTTAAAGAAAATAAATCATCTGACCTTACTTCTTATTTCTCATAAACAAGAACAGTGGGACAATGTGTGAGTTGCCCAACTTGAAAGGAAAAACTGGAGTGGACTTGGTTTCCCAGGGTAGGGCTTTCTGTTTAGTTTACCAAACACRCTTCTCATGAATAATACCCTTTTAAAAGGATCTGAACTGTATTTGAGAGATTTAAACTGGGGATTCCCTTACATCCATCGTCTCTGAATTTGACCTTACAGAACGTAAAAACCTCACACTGAAGTGAAAGATGTGTATCCTTTCTAACAGCTGCGGAAGAGACATGGGCACTTTGTACAAGCACGAGTTTGGTAACGGGTGGTGGGACTCCTGCTGCCCTCTGCACGAGCAGTGTCCGGGAGGGAGGGAGAGCAGCGGGAGACTCTGGGGATTGAAAGTTTGGAGTGAGTGTTTCATGGGGGTCAGCCTGAGACATTTCACAGGGAAAGATTTTCTGAGGCTGAATTTTGAAAAACTGTGTGCAGAGCCGTAAAATGCACAGGCCGAGGTGCTGACAAGGGGGATGGTGTGACCCGCAGGACACTGGCAGAGCAGAGCAGGGTGCTGCCACAGGACACCCCCCCCCATGGCTGCTTGCTGCATTCAGCTGCTGCCTTGCCCCAGCCAGCTCCCGGGAAAGCTCTGGAAGAGAAACCAGTGTCCTGGGCMGGAGCCTGAAGCCTCCCCTAGCGTGGGAATAGCACGCACGAGAGGATGCAGGGGCTGATTTACGTCACAGCACTGCATGTAAAACAACAAGTTACAAAAGGGCATTCTATAGAAAGGAAAAAAATACTAACCGAATATCAGAAGAATGTTTGTCTTCCTGCTTTTAGCTTAACGTGGCTCTTTTTTTAGTCACTCAGCTAAGATGACTGAATTTGTAGTAGCTGAAAATGCCATAGAGTCATTAAAGTGAGCTTGAGAAAGTGCTGAGAGTCTGTACCATGCTCCACAGCTCTTCTGAAACACACCACTATGCTTGCTATGGTAGACACTCAAGACCAAAATATAAGTCAATGGCAGCACCATTCCTGCTATTAAAAAAAAAAAATTAAAGAAATGCATAATTTTACAACAAACCTGTGTCAGACAACATAAGTTACAAAAAAATGCTATTGATAGACGTTAAAGGAAATGTCAAGTAAAAAAACCCRACAGATTATTTGCAGTAAAAGACAAGCATTTGCTCTTCCCAAACTTTTGTCTCCTTGCCTTCTAATTCTTACTTTTCCCATTCAGCAAACTTCAAAGGTTAATCACTGACAGGAACAAACAGGTGAAACCTTTCTTCTGGCCTTGGAATAACCCACAACTAAAAATGCTCGTGAGGGTTATTCCAGTGGAGGTCTGATGCCACCTAAAGTCTCCAACAAGTCTTGCAGTAGAAGAAATCAGCATTTCCCCCCAGCATTCTCAAGCAGTAACAGCTCTGAAGTTATTAGTTATTTATAGTTCTTTGTGGCTACATTAAGCACAGTGAGAAAATTAGCTCAGTCACGCTAAGCTGGGTAAAAATCCAAATTTCTGTCATCCTCAGCCTGCGAGAAGCAGACGTTGTTACTCCAAAATCAAAGCTCTGAAACGGAGAGCCTATCTTTATCCCCCTGATGCTAAAACTAGCTTGGTAATGATGTTCCTTTATTTTTAACATTTGGAAACTATGCGACTGTAAAAGGGAATCAGCTTCAGTAGATGGAAGGACAATGTATGCAAGGCATTTGCCACGAATTGTATTAAGCCCTAGTATTTAGGGGATCCGATGTGTCTTTTAGAGTACTCTACTGAGCAAGGTTAATGCCTTTATCATTAGAGTGGGTCAATAAGCCCATCAAAATGTATTGCAATAAAAATATGCTGCTGTCACAAAAATGTACAAACTTTGAAAAACGTGTTGCTTTTACTAGATTTCCTTTGGAGCAAGTATTGATTGTTGGGGGTTTTTTACATCTGATTTAGTAGGGTTTTTCTTTAGGATTTTTTTTTTCCCAATTTCGTTTTGTATTTATTTTTCATTTTCCCTTGTTTGTGCATTAGTGCTCGACATAAGAACACAGTATTATGCGTTGTTACTACTGACCTGGTCRYAGCAGCTAAGAACTGAAGTTGCTTTTGGATTTTAAGCATCATTCAAAGTGGCTGCTATTGAGTGCTATTGGGAACATTAAACCTCATCTTCTAGATCTAAGTGTCTCCTGACTGCTATAATGAAACAAATTGATCCTAGTTTTTTAGCTTTAGTTTCAAGTCACCTAGAGGTGGGCACAAGGGGAGCTCCCACACCACACAGTACAGAAGTGGTATGGACTGGAAGGGGACAAAGACAGTCTGAAGTCAGAAGGGATATGTTAAAAGGCACCCGGGGAAACTGGGCAGCCCCTTGGGCACTTGCATTTTAACACGCTAAGTTTCTCAGCAGTTGGTAGGTATTCTGGACAAAGAACCTCTGCTAACGTGGTTGTTCCTCTCTTTCCAGCACCCTCTCGAGCTGCTCGCACGCCGTGGTGGCCCTGCTGTACCCCTTCTCCTGGCAGCACACCTTCATTCCTGTTCTGCCCTCATCCATGATTGACATCGTGTGCTGCCCTACCCCCTTCCTGGTGGGACTGCTCTCCAGCTCTCTGCCCAAACTGAAGGAGCTGCCCGTAGAGGAGGTAGGAGCTGGCACCAGAATTGTTTGCCTGGACTAAAGCTGGCCTCACCCTGGAGAGGGCCTGCCATTCGCACGTAAATCCTCACACGTTTAATTTTTAATCTGCCTCTTTGTTTCTTCTCTGCCTAATTCTCATGGGCAACTGCCTCTTGCTAAAACCGCAGTAGTAGGTTTGGTCTTCTCTTTCTTCTGCCCCTCTTCCCATACCTGGCACCTTGACAGAGAGAAGTGAATGTTAACCTGGTCAACAAGTAAGTACAGTGTAAATATGCTGATTTGTTCTGATTTTGTTGTACCTGGAACAAGAAGAGGAAGACATGAAGTGCCATCTGCTATGACACCTACTAATGCTAATGGAAGTTGTGCATGAAGCCATAGCCAGCACAGAAAATAAAACCTTTAAGGCTTTTTTTTTTACTTCTAAGACTTTGTTAATACTATATTGGAAATCAAATGAGAGTTGCACTTCATCAGCTCTTCCAGTAAAATACTACAAAAATACTCAAGGGCACATTCTTCTTTCTTACTCCTATTAGTTTCCTGTCATTTTTCTATGAAATTTTCTTTTCTTGTGCTCACTTTCAAGGCTCTCTGTTCCTCTGGCCCATGTAAATCTCTCCTCCGTTTTCCTCCCACTTTCCTAATACTGCTCTCCTACATCTTCCCAGCTCCGACTCTCAGCTTTGCTGCTTCATTATCATTAATATTTCACACCCTTGCCCTTCAGAAGCCCTGCTGCCTCAAATGACACCATTTTCTTTAAACCCCTCTGAAATACTTTTCATCTACATGTTAACAAAAATGATTAGCAATAACTTGCTTAGGTTTAAGAAAAAAGACCTGTGTAATCCTTTTAGCTTTTTTTACATATTAACCTAGTATGAGATCTGTTGTATCTAGCTATGTCAAATTAGACTTTAAGCTCTAAAGAAAAACTTCATCATCTTGTTTTATAAAGCACGCAACCTGTTTCACAGTAGGAATTTGATTCATGTTGAGGCTTGGGACCGTTCAGATGATCTTTTGCTATTAAAAGGCAGACACAAATGAATGTTTTCTGTCTCTCCAGATATATTTCACTACAGTGTTTTCTTTTCTTTAGGCTTTGATGGTTAACCTGGGATCTGATCGATTCATCAGACAGGTAAAGTACAGCTTGAAATGTTGCCACGCAGTCTAGCAAGCTGTTTACTCCTACAGTATGATTAGGTTTCTTTGATTAGAGATATTTGGCAGGAATTATGCAGTTGGAAAGAGATTAGAAAAAAAAAGTGCTCATTTTCTGTTTCACCTGCAAATAAGTACTACTCCTCAGGTATGCAAAAGGGATTGAGGCTGTGACTGTCAGAAGAAATCAAGAACTGTATTCACAGTGCAAAGAAAACATCCAAAGATAGTAACATCATGTTAGCAAGAAAACTCACACTGTTGGAGGTGAAAAGGACAAAAATTGCAAAGAAAAGTTTCTGAGTGAGAGAGGAAGGGTGAAGAACAGTTTAATGTGGTAGGAAAAACAGGAGCCTTGTAAACAGGGAGATGAAGGATCACCATTGCCTGATAGTAATGTGGCACTATATAATTTCAAAAATACCAGTCTGCAGGTTAGATGAGTAAACTTTCCTGTACGATTCCCTGGAAGATATGGCTGGTGAGTAGTGGTTGCAGAGCTAAGATTCTTGTGTCTACTCGCTTTTGCTGAACAAGCATTAAATAAGATGAAGAGTGCAACAGGGGGAAAACCTAGAAAACAAGATATACTAGACTATAAGTAAAAGCAACCATCAAGAACCAAAGAAGCTGCCTAAAACCAATTAGAGCAGCTGTGTGTACACGTAGCTACGCTTTGCATGATGTGTATTTAGTTAAAAACAACTATTTGGACTCTTTGTCATGTAAAGAGCTGATTACAAGTTTCTATATGTTTGCCTTGCTCCTTTGATTATTATTCCTGACTTTAATCTCATGAAGAGTGACAAGAAAATTTGTTTAGAAATATATGATAGTTGCACATAGATTTTCATTATTTTATGTAGGCGTGACAGCAGCAGATACAAAATGCTTTTCTTTTGAATTTTAAACCTTGCAAAAGTATTTGCTGTAGTTGCTGCATAGATTAATGTGATCTAAATTTTTTTTTCCTCTGTCAGATGGATGATGAAGACACACTATTACCTAGAAAATTGCAAGCTGCTCTGGAGCAGGCTCTAGAGAGAAAGAATGAACTGATAAATCAGGATTCAGATAGTGATTCAGATGATGGTAAGTTCATTTGTAAACAGGGACTTGTATAAACAAGCATGTAGGTAGTATTGTGACTTTCCATCCAGGAGGAAGAAAGATGGGACTTTAGTACTCAAATACCTTTTGCGACATCAAAGATAGTCTCTGAACACACAGGGGATGGGACTGATAGCATCAACCCACAGTAATACATTGCAAGTGATCTATTTTAATTTCTTTGTAAATGACATGCACTCCCAGGAGTTCCTCTAAACCTTTACTCAGACAGAGGTTTGCAGTTAACTTGGCCCTAATTCAATCCAGATAASTATACATGCGTGTAGGGTGTGTCTGCGTTCGGAGTTGCTCTTGGCGCTCAGTATATTCAGGGGAGAGAATAGGTACCTCCAGAAAATAGTTTCAGTGCAAGAGGTGCTGAGTTGCCTCTGAAGGTTCATATTTCTCTCCAGCAATTATAAAAACAGCCCAGGGTGTATTTAAATGCCTGTGGTTAAAAGGTATGAAACAGGCCCCTATTCAGTTTTTGAAATTTTTTTCTACTCATCTGTGTTACATATGTAAAACTATTTTAACATCTCAGAAATGATGAAAACCCAAATTCTACAACATACCCTTTTTGATCAGTGCTTGGTAAAGGCTTATTATCCCCAGAGCAARCATTTTAATTCTGAGTCATTCAGAAGCTTCTCAAGAAAACTTACTCAAGAGTTAAAATATGAGGTATAATTTTGATGAAGCACCCACAAAATTTTTAATTTTCTGAGCTGTTTCCTGAGGATTTGTATTTCTCATTGACTCTTGGTTATGAAACRCCAATTATGTAGACCGGCACTCTTGATTATAAAGCTGTTACCCTATCTGATGTACACCCAGCTCTGGAAGGAGCTGGTACAACTCCGTGCAGTTTATTAACACGGCATCAGTAAATCGCTAGGTGACAGTACCCGGACCCGTGTGGATGACAATGCTGACAGCTCTGGTAGCAGCTGATTTTGGTGTCTTATTGCCGCCTTATTTTGCAGAATGTAACACCCTGAATGGATTAGTGTCTGAGGTTTTTATCCGATTCTTTGTGGAGACAGTTGGCCATTATTCCCTGTTCCTAACCCAGAATGAAAAAGGAGAGCGTGCCTTCCAAAGGGAGGCTTTCCGTAAATCTGTGGCCTCCAAGAGTATCCGCCGCTTCTTGGAAGTTTTCATGGAATCCCAAATGTTCGCTGGCTTCATCCAGGACAGAGAGCTGAGAAAATGCAGGGCAAAAGGTAAGGGTGGTTTTCTTTCCTGCAGCGCGGCTTACTCGTGCTCTGCACAGGTCCCGTGGTTACCGTCTCTATCTACTGTCAGGGCTCAGCAAACCCTGTGGCTGACAAATCTMCCGAAACACACTGTCCGCTTCTTGCGGGCCTCGGTTGTAGCTATGGTGGTGATAATACGAAGGCTTTAACCAGAGGAATACTCMCATCTGAGCGCCTTAAATCACTCAAAGGCGGAACTGGGGAGGATCCTGCGAAGGGCGCAGCCCACCCCGATGGGAAGCCGCCCCAGCGGCTGCCCGCCAGCGGGCGCAGGGGAGAACGTGAAAGCGTGCCTAAGATAAAGCCCAGCTAAGGAGAAGGTCCATTTCAACTTCGGTTGCTGGAAGGAGCCCTCACAGCCACCCCCGCTCCGCGGCTCCGCTGCTCCCGTGCCCGGGGGCTCCCGCCGCGGGGCGGGGCGGGCGCGGCACGGGGGCGCCGCCGGCGGGAGCTGCGCGGGGCGGGGCGCGGCGGGCAGCCGCCGCCCGGAGGTGCCGGTAAGGCGGTTTGCAGCCGTGCCCGCGTCTGGCGAGGGCGGGGGGCGGGAGGCGGAGCCCAGCGGCCCCTTGCTGCGGCGGCGGGGCCGCTTCCCGGGCCGCAGCCGCTGAGCGGGGCCGCGCGCTTGGTGCCGGCTGCCGCTGGTGCCGCTCGGCTGCGGCGCGCCCGGCGGCCCGGTGCCGGCATGTCCCGGAGCGGAGAGAGCGCGGCTGATCCGCGGGCGGGCGGAGCGGGCAGCCGGCCCGGGCGAGGGCCGCCCTGCCCGCCCGGATGCTGCGGGGAGCGCGGGCCGCCCTCGCCCTTCCGCCCCCGGGTGCGTTACCTTCGCGTAACGCCCGGSGCTCGCGGTAGCTGAGCCGGTGCCGCGCGAAGCTGAGTAGCCCCTCACCGGCAGTACCGGCTTACGGTATTGCAGAGGCAAAGGGCTGTAAGGAGGAAGAGTTGGGAGTGCGCGAAGGGGCCGGGGGAAACGGGTTCAGCCTGACACAGCTCACCCTAGCTCCRTTTTCTCCCCTCTTCCACAGGTCTCTTCGAGCAGAGGGTTGAACAGTATCTGGAAGAGCTTCCAGACACGGAACAAAGTGGAGTAAACAAGTTTCTGCGAGGCCTTGGTGAGGAAGGTCTTTAGAAGTTATTTCTGAAATGAATTTTCATGTCTTTTTTTTTTTTTTAATTTAAAAAGCCTTACCTGAGGTGAAATCAGATGTCAAGCAGTTTCAATGTGATAGGAAATAGGAAAACAATGAAAGCATACTTAAAGCTGACAAAACCAGATTTAATTATGATCCTTGTTAACACTTTCATTTTCACTTGGGGGGAGGGGAACCAAACCATAATCGAGGAGTTGAAAAGGAAGGTGGCTGACCACCCAGGATTCTCTTAGCTGGCTGTCCCTGCTGGYATTAAGTAGAAGAGTTACTCTAGACCAGTTGCATTACAAATTAGACCCATTTGCTAAGTAACTTTTGATTGCCCTTGGCTTTTCAGTAGATGCTAGAGACTGATGGTGTGCTTTCTTTAGGAAACAAAATGAAGTTCCTTCACAAGAAGAACTAACTCCTCTCTGCTGAAATACCAACCCAAAGACTATTTATGATACTGCGTGTGAGACACCTGCAGCGTTTCAGAGTTTGATGTGGGAGGAGGGTGGAGCAAGCTGACTGCAGCTTTAAGTGACGACCGATGCTGTTAGACAGTGCGCCAGATGATGGCTCCTTTATGTATTTGGATAGAATTTGTACATAATGTGCTGTAAGCTTTTGTAACTGATTTTGTAATGAGCAAGGAAAACTGTGGTAAATATTTGTATATTCCTGAGAATAACAGGTGCTTTTTTTTTCTTTAGTATGAATTGAGTTATGCTTGGTGCAAAAATGAATAGCTGATTATGTGCAGCTGACTGTCTCGGCAGAACCACTGACTTCAAGGGATGTTTGTGAGAACTACACTGATGCCTGAGTACTGCGGGGATGAATGAACTCGGGTACGTGGGAGAGGTTGTACGCACAGGGGCTGCTTTCATGTGGCGGAGTTGATATTTTTTTTTCCTTCTAATTAATTTTATAAGAAAGAAATAACAAAGTAACTTGATAATAAGGTACTTGGTTCAYGATACAAAACTTCCACTTGGTTTCAACTTTGGTCAGTAAACTACTTGTAATCCATTCTGCACTAAGACTGCTAAACCTGAGGAGATCTCAGTTCTTTGACATGCAAGCTGCAACGAGTAGGTACAGTACATCCTTTCCTAATGTATGTATGTATGGTTTCTAATAAACTCTGTAAATATATCTGTTTGTTTATACTCATTGCAAACCTCTGCAGTTTCTGCTGTTGAGTAGGTACAAAACCAGTAACTTTCCTGTGATTTTTAATGAATTTGTAATTAAAATATAAAATGGTTATTATGAACCTGTCTTTTAGTAGGTTTGCTATTTCATGACATGTAGTTTGATTTTTCTTCAATGTTTTCCACTAGGGCTGAGACAAGGCATTTTATATCCCTGTTCTGTYAATTTTATCCTAACAGAATCATCTCTTAAAACATTTTTTTTCTTTGCATGGGTTAGCAGCAAATTACTTTTTGTCATTGTATCATAGATACTGCTCCTGAACTGTGGTACTTCCAGGTTAGTTTTGTGCTACCTTGGTTAGATGATCAGAGTAGAATATGAGCAGCTTGTGGCAGACAACATTTTCCTAAATTTCTGATGAGCTGATCACYTACATTTCATGAGAGTCTGCTTTTCTTCTGCATAAATTGCAGTCTGTTTAGGTGGTGTCTCCATTTCAATGGTGTCTTCATTTCAATGAAGGCTCTTCAGCAGAACAGGAGTGGTTGGCTTGCCATGGCCTTCTGCACTGCTGTGAATGTTGCCCAAGTACCACATTCATATTTGATCTGGTAACATAACTCCTGCTGAGATTCTGTAAGTTTTCCCTTAGTCTGAAGAATAAAATATAAAATACTTGAATATATTTGCAAGTCTGACAGCTAATGACAATTAGCTAAAGCTTCTTACTTTAAAAAAAAAAAAAACAACAAAGAAACACTGTATTTTTCTTTATTTGCAGTCTATTTCTTTAGTTAGATTGGCTTTGAGGCTTGCGCAATTCCTAACCTGACAGTGGTTCTGGTTTGCTATCAGCCTCATAGAACAAAATCGAGGGATTATTCACTAAAAAGGTGAAGTCGTTTCCTTTTTTTCTTACCTCCCTCACACTCGTGTATATACAAAAGCTTCTTAAGTGTATGTGAAAAGTCTGTAAAATATAAAGTGGTTTTGATTCAATGGAAATGTAATCACACGTTAATTTCCATTAGTTTTACTCTACAATATGCTGTAAGTTCCAGAATGACTTCTGGATGCAGTTCTTCAGAGTGGAAGGAGTAACTTCACTTGTACAGGTGGATTCTGGCTATTTTATAAACAACAGCTGCTAGTAAATATATGGGGAAATGTATTTCTTAAGAAAATGATGGATAAAACATCATCATCGGCTGAAGGAAGTGCTGCAGAGAAGAGTTGCTACAAAGGCAGGAAAAAGCCCCAGAATGCTGATGTACAATGATGCGGTGCTGTAAAACTCATCTCCCACACCAAAGCTGTTTTCCTCCATCTGCACTTTAAAAATCTAAGCAGAACGCTTTTAAACATTGTATTACCCATCAACATGTCGTTCCAGTTTTTGTAATGTGAATCAGAGGAGAGTACCAGACACGGTGAGATCACGTTTCAGAAAACTTGTAGCTGCCTTCTTGATACTCAAACTGCAGCTATATAAAACGATCCCAGTGTTACCCAGAGGTCTGTGTTTGAAAGGATCAGATGAACGAAAACCAGGATGTGTATTACTGTGCCTTCTATATTAGTTGTTAATACTAATGGTGTTCCTGAGCATAAAACATTACTAGTGCACTGTTTAACTGAGAAGGAAATCCTGAAGAAAAAGAAATCCAGTAGTGAGACCTGTGTTATAAATTGGTAAAGATTTGTTTAAAGTCTTATGGTATAAAATACATAAAAACCAAGCTTGAGAAACAATAACACTCTCCAGGAATTGTTACTCCAGTGTGGCAGGTAGTTCTGTTTAAGTACATAGTATTTATTTTCCCGTTGTTATCGATGTCTAATAAAGTGAGCAAGCTTGCAAATTTTCCTAAATTCTGCTCAAAATTCTGCTTCTGCTACAGATCATAGAAGGAAGAGAAAGCAAGTTGTGCCTGTAGTTACGATGGAGCAGTACTTAACGCCGTCTGCCTGCTAAGTTCAACCCACGGGCAGCGGCAGCTGTTCAGCGCCGCTCCCGCTCCGTCGCCAGCGCGGCACTGTCCAGCCGCAGGCGCGGGGAGGGCCCGGCAGGCAGCCGCGGCAGGTAGCCGGTGCGGTGGCAGCAGCCCGGGGACCGGTGAGTCCCCTCGGGAAGCCGCGGCTGCCCGGCGAGCCGTGCCCGGCGAGCCGTGCCGGCGCTGCGGCGTGAGCGATCAGAGGGCACGGCTGCCGAAGCGCGAGTCGGCTCGTCCCGAGTGGCTGCCGGCGCCCGTCCGGGCAGGGCGGCCCTGCCCGCCGTTAGAGCCGCGCCCGGCTCCCCAGCCCCTGMCTGCCGCTCCCCAGCCCCGGCGGGTGACGGGCGCCCCGCCGCCCCGCCGATCTCGCGAGACTCAGCCCCCGCTCCGGGCGCCTCAGCGAATCCTCGCGAGAGCTCGGCGCCGCCCGGCCGCCCCCGCGGTGCCCCTCCCCGCTCTCGCGAGCGCCGCGCTCTTTCTCTTCCCTCGCGCACGCCGGCAAGATGGTGGGTGCCGCTGCCGGGGCTGCGCCGGGCCGGGCCGGGCCGGGCCGGGCCGGGGGGACCCGCGGCCGCCGCCCCTCGCGCCCGCGGCGGGACGGGGCTGGGAGTAGCGGGGGGCGGGGGGAAGGCGCTTCTCCGAGCCCGCGGCCTGCTCGGGGCGCGGCGGGGGGCAGCGGTGYGGTGAGGCCGCTTGGGCCTTCCCTCGGCGGGCCGGGCCGCCATGGCGCCTGGCTGCGCGGCCGCCGAGGGGCCTGCGGTCGCCGAGGTGCCTGCGGCCTCGGGGCAGCGCCGGCCCCGGGGGAGGGCGGGTGGAGGTGCTGCCTCTTGCTGCCTGCTTTGCTCACAGCTGCTCTCCCGCTTCCCCGCAGCCTTCCAGACTAAGGAAGACCCGGAAGCTGAGAGGACACGTGAGCCACGGCCACGGCCGCGTTGGTGAGTGGAGAGGCGGCCGCTGGTGGGCTGAGGCCCTTCAGTGAGTGCGTGCCCGTCGGCACCTCGGCGGTTCTGAGGGGACGCTGCTGTTCTTCGCGGGTTGCAGAARAACGCGACTGCGGGCGCAGGGTCCCGCCCACGCTGTGGGTAGTAGCGAGCGTTACTTAAGGCTGCAGTGTGTGTGGGTGRTGCTCGCGCTGTGGGGGCAGATGCTGGATGGGCTGATCCGAAGTCTTGCCCCTTCTTTTAGACTTCACTGGGTTTGTAACTTCAGGAGTGGTCAGACGATAGGTATTAGTTGTGTGGCATCTTAAGCTTATGGGGCAGTGCTGTGCCCCTTCTAACTCTTTGGCCATTCCTACCTTTTCTTGTCACCCCACTTGTGGTAGCACTGGTGTCATCTTGTACTCCCATAAGCTAACCAGAGGCATGCTATGGTGGTGGGTTTTTTTTCTCCTGTAGGGTTAGTTTTCAGTTGGCTCACCTCGCTGAATTGAGATGAATTCAGAAGAGGGGGTAGAATCAGAATAATTACCTTAAATTGACGTTGCAGATACCTCTAAGCTCAAGTATTATGTGTAATTTTCTTAGCGTAACAACATAAATTTTTCTTTTTAGGCAAACACAGGAAACATCCTGGAGGGCGTGGTAATGCTGGTGGTATGCACCATCACAGGATTAACTTTGATAAATAGTAAGCTAACATTTTAAGTATATGCTAGCAAAACRTATGTTCCTGAAGCAGAAACAACTAACTTTTATATGTGAATAAACAAAATTCCCTGCAGTCCTATGTGTTTTTTCTTCTAACATGAAGTGTGGCATTTTAGCTACCGTCAACTCATGTCCCCATTTACCTTAAAATCAAAGGCATTTTCACTTAAACCAGGCATCTTTAAGAGTTCAGTACAGCRTTCGGTAAGATTGGCCAAACTTGCCTGTTACAGCGTGGTCCCTGCTTAACAATGCAGACACAAAAGTAAATTCAAAATGTTATGTTAAATCCAAACTGCATCCTCTTTAGCTGCGTACTGTCAAGGTAAGGGGTGTTGTCTTTACTCGTTGCCGAGACTAGAGTCACATCTGGACACTGCCTGTTGTCCTGGTGTGCTAGAGTACTCGGACAGTAACCACTAATCTATATTCACTGGCTGTGACCATTCTTGACTCAGTCAGTCACCAGGTTAGTGACAGGAGCGCTGAAACTCCTCAGGCAGCGCAGCCCTCCCTGGATTCATGGGGTTGGGGATGCCCCGGAAATACGGGGCGGGACCAGACTCACCAATGAGGGGGATTGAGTTGTGAGTTCAAGGGAGAACAAACACTTMAAGAGAAAATAATTTTCTCTTGGTTTGGATAGTAATGATGATTATACTTAAATACTACACGTATTAATATGTATAAAAGTATAATGTGACATTTTGATTACTTTGATCAAGTAAGATGCATGTTTCAGTGTTAATTTGTAGTCCTACCTGTTCAGGATTAATTAAAATGTGATCTAATGAGGAATGTGTTTCTTTCACAGTCACCCTGGTTACTTTGGAAAAGTAGGCATGAGGCACTATCACTTGAAGAGAAACCAAAAGTTCTGTCCTACTGTCAATTTGGATAAACTATGGACGCTTGTCAGTGAACAGACAAGGCTCAATTACGCAAAGAAYGAGGCTGGACTGGCCCCAGTCATTGATGTTGTGCGCTCAGTAAGTTTCTGCTCGAATTCAAACCTGCAATGCCTGGTCGCTTCATGTGTAACTTAGCTTTGCGTATCTGTGTAGGAAAATGGTGAACTGCAAATAACCTGCAGTGCTTGAATAGTTGTGAACTTCTCAGGACGAATGTCTTGGCATATAAGTAGTTACACAGGTACTTATGCTGTTATGTTTTTTCCTGTAAGAACTTTTGCTCATACGYGTGTGTGATTGTGGACAGGGACTTCCCTTATTTTGGAAGGTGGTGAAAGATTACTTGTTTAAAATGTAACTGAAAGCATGTATTAAAAATATGGCAGAACTAGTCTCATTCATATAAAGTCACTTCTCTAATATCGAGACTAGAGTCACATCTTAACATGTCTGATTGTCTTGGTGTGCTATAGTTCTCGGACATAAACGTCTGATCCCTATTCAGTGGCTGCGATGTCTCCTATCTCAGCCAGCCACCGAATCAGTGACACTGCCTAGTCTGCCGAGTGGGTATGTTCTGTGTCCCAAATGAAGATACCTGTGTTGGCCAGTGATGCCACTTCTTCTAACAAGGGATGACTTCAACAGCTGTAGTATTAATGGACCTTGTGCTAGGATTGTCCTTCTGATGTAAAGGACAGGAATGAAATGAGAGGATTCCAGTGGTAGAGAACAGCTATTGCTGCGAGAGCTTGCAAAAGCTTCCGTTGTACATTTAAGATGTGCAGAAGAGTCTTCTGCTCTGTTCAGAAGTACCAGGATGTCCTACAGGTAAAGAGCACCAACCAGAAGTCATTGGGTAGTAGATAGTCTTGGAAGTGCAGCCAACTGCTCTCTCCTTCAGAAAAGTGGGGAGAGGTTGGTGACTTCTTTACCAGATTTCACAGTGTTTTCTGTGTATGGAGTATGAGGGAAAAAAATCCAACTTCTAAATTACAGGAAGTTTACAGTTTCCACTTTTTCTCTGAACAAATGCAACTCCACTAGGTCGTGCAGGGTATTTTTCTTTCATTCATACCAATTTTATAGTGGAGACAGATGCTGAATGAGGTCATGGTTACCATGATTTTGGTTTTAACTGGTGCATGCTAGAAGACAGGTCTGAATGTAGGAGCCTGCAAGCTCACTACAAACACTTAATGGGTTTTTTAATCTTTCTAGGGCTACTACAAGGTCCTGGGCAAGGGGAAGCTGCCCAAGCAGCCTGTAATTGTGAAAGCAAAGTTCTTCAGTAGAAGAGCAGAGGAGAAGATCAAAGAAGTTGGTGGTGCCTGTGTGCTTGTGGCATAAAAGCCTTTGTTTTATTCAAATTTTTTGAATAAAGACAACATGTAAAATGTGCTGATTGATTTACAGAAGTTTCTGTTGGTTTTTTTCCCGACTTGTCCAGACACTGTTCACGCTTAAGTCTTGTGTGCTTAGTTATTTCTGGCAGTTTTTGATTAGTGGTTTGACTGCTTCTCACTATCGTTTGAAATTGCTTGGCTACAGTGTCCAGCATTTGGCATGTACAAATACCTCATCGTTTTGTCTCTATGGGGTAGCAAAAAAGATAGCTTCTTCCTCTATTTGTGCAGCTCTTTCAATTGGTGATTCTCTTTACAGCTGTCTGTGAAAAGGTGACTACATGTTCTGTTGATGGGGATTTTTGTACACCAAAATGACTGCTAGGTGAAACCTGTGGGGATACTGCCTTGGCCTTTGGGAATGAAACAGCAAGAGTGTGGACAAAGAAATGCAATGGAACAATGCGAAGTGGGTAGTAGTATACCAAAAATGGCTGTGTGAAAGAGAGTCAGTATGGGAAATTGCTATCAATGAGCTTTGTGATCAACAGGCTTCTTTTTGGGATAGCGAAACAATTCTAGTCCCATTTCCACTAAGGTGGGGTATAGGAGGGAAAGAATGGGAAATCCCTGGGAATAGCATGGGACAGTAGGAAAGAGCTTAAATAGGTGGGAAGAAACAGTTCAAGGTTTCTACCTGGTTATTGCCAGACTTACGTCATGAGAAGCACTTTAGGTTTCTGCAGACACTGAAGGCCTGCCTAGTATGCAGCTTTCTCACAAGTAATACCAGCTCTTGAGCAGAATAGTGCTGTCTGGTGTGCCTCTTTGCAGCTAACAGCAGCAGCAGCTGTGCCTCCAACAGGAAAATTCATCGTTTCTTTTCTCTATCAGCATTATGCGTAAAAATAAGATGTATTTTGAATGTAGTTCAACAATGTGGTTAAATTCTTTGCTTTTTCGTGGCATTGTTAATTCTAAATTATGACTTGCGTTTGTCCCTCCAGTGCTTCAACTGCTGCTAAACGGATGACAGCTGTCTAGCTTCTGATYGCAGTCAACGTACAAAATGCAGACCATTTTATTCCCTGTGCTTTTTAGAAACTACTGGTGTAGTACTCTTGAGTACCAGCTGAGGTGTTTGCATCCTGTATTCATCAGAACATGAGGCTCATAGTCATCTATAGTGTAAGTTGCCTCTTCATTGATAGTATAACACTACGTTTTTGCCATCTYTTGGCTAGACCACAGCTTGTGAACACATCAGATTTCTTTGAGATTAAGCTGACCCTTCCACGACAGGACAAAATTGCTTCTGCACACACTAACTYTGAATTTCACGAATTCGTAGTAATTCTAGCAGCAGCATCATGTCCTTTTGGTAATTGTGGCAGACTAGCTGGACAGATTGCGTTAGGCTAAAAGCTTTTAAAGCTTCTTGTCAGTGTTACTGGACTGACGGATGGCAATTCCAAGTTGGTGTGCTTTTAAGCRTTAGTAACAGCAGTAATGTACTGAAAGTGTTGCCTAATGACTGAACTAATACGGTAACTGTTCATTAACTTTTGCAATCAATACCCTCCTCAAGTAGGGCACACAATTCCTGAAGTTACCATGTGTGGGACAGAAATGGTGCCAGCTAGCTTCAACCTTCCTTACAGCTAACATAAAGCAATGGCACAGCTYTAGAACTGCACTATATGACTTTCTGATGTATTTGCCTAAAAATGACTGCATAAAATATTGCTTGCTTAGTTGTAACATCAAAATAGGACTTCAATTGCCAACGCAAGGCTTGACCCTGCATGCCAAAGCAGAATCTTTATCTAMTGGTAAAAATCAAACAATTACTTAAAACTAGTGAGCTAGCTCTTAAGTGTCAGACCAAAAGCATATAGACAGTCACCTATTTATTTTTTTTATGCTCACTGCTAGAAGTCTTGAATTACTGCTAACAGTTGCAAATTACCTTCTAGTATGTGTGATGTGATCCTAGTTAATGAACTCCTAACCTAGTATTTGGCAGTAATTAAATTTAGAGGGCTTTTAAGGTAAAGCTGACATGCATTGCTTTGATAAAATAGTTCATCTTAGCCAGTGGTACTGCTAGTTGTGAGGAACTGTAACTTAAACAGTTTCTAAAATACTGAGGTAAAAGTATGAGAACTTTATCTCATTGACTGCTGGGACCGCTGTTTCCTAGTATATGATGTTATTTATCCACTGCCAAAGCGAAATGGTTTCAATCCTCAAAGGAAAGTTGCGCGGTGCTGCAAATTAAGGAACATTACTCCCTCATGTCAGTAACCTGACTGCTGACCAGATCATAAAGACAGCGGAGGGCTCTACTTACACTGAAGTACCCTGTGCACACAGGACAACAGGCAAGTGACGCTAGCTCACTAACATACATAGTAGACACYGCTCTCAATTCTTTGGTATTTGAGGTCTTAATATATTATGTCTTAAGTAATTTTTCCATATTTTGTAGCCTTGCTTTTGAGTACAGAAAGTTCTTTGTGAGAAGCGTGCAGGCTCCACCAAGGCTGATCTCCGCTCCACTGAAGGCCAGCTTGGGTATTTTGGGGGGGGTTGGGGTTTTTGCATAGCTGAGCCTCGTCCGTGACATACCTACACTGAGGCTGGGACAGGACTTCTCCTTCCTTGGCGGCTGCCTGTGCCTTCTGCCGACTCCCGAAATAACCCTCCAGGGGTTCTGGAGGAGTGAATCAAACTGTTTGTGAGACGGAGCTGTTTATCGAGTTAGTCTCCACACGGCCATCTTCCCAGCCGGCTCCTAGCGGTAGGGCCGGGGCCGCTCCCGCCACGCACCCAGCCGCCGGGCACCGCTAGCGCAGCGCGATCAGGCTCCGCCGGGCTCCCCAAAAGCGGGGGCGGCTGCCGGGAGGCGCCCWGCCGGGGAAGGAGGCGCTGGCAGCGGCCGCGCCATGGCAACGGCGTCCGGCGCTTGGCGGCACCTCGGGCCCGCCGCTT
Organism: Oceanodroma leucorhoa; assembly: GCA_030449065.1. Classification (NCBI taxonomy): domain Eukaryota; kingdom Metazoa; phylum Chordata; class Aves; order Procellariiformes; genus Oceanodroma; species Oceanodroma leucorhoa. The sequence goes on along the minus strand of JASVER010000028.1, from coordinate 324,400 downwards.
CCGCTGACATGGCGCGGCCCCGCTCCGAGCCCGGCCAGTGGGTCCCGCCTTAGTCCCGCCTCCCAGCTGTCACTCATGGCGGCCATTGGGCGCGCGGGGGCGCCCGCTGCCGAGGCGGGAGTTGTGGCGGCCGTTGGGCGCGCGCCTGGCCCTCCCGTCCCTCAGCCGCCAGCGCCCCGGAGCCGTGCTGCCTCGGGGTCCTCCGGSCCGGGGGGGCTTGAGGGGCTCGGGGAGGCTCTGCTGCCCGCTAGCCATCCCCCCGTTTTTCTTGGGGTAAAACAGCGGCGGGGAGTATGGCTGAGTAATCACAAACTGCGTTTACCGGCTTAACAAGAAGCTCCTGTGAGGGCTGATAGGAAACCCCCAGGACGGCTGTCCACAATGTCCAAATAAAGGATTTACCTATATAAAAACAGGAGAAATGAGGAACTGAATGAAGACCAACTAGCTTCTTAAATGTAAAACCCCTTCCTTTTTATTTGTTTGGGGTTTTTGTTGTTGTTTGGTTTTTTTTTTTTTTTTTTAACTCAAACGTTATGCTTTGGTAGATGGCGATATTTTCATTCGAAGTTTTCCAAAGCAACTTACAATACTGCTAATGAAGTAATTATAGACAAAACTGGTAAAGTTGATGTTATAACATTTTAAAATGCTGTAATAAGCCTCGTGTAGCAACATCCACATTTAATGGAGGGAAGAAGATAAAAAAAACATCTGATTAAATCTGAGAAAAAGGAACAGAGGAAATTGAAAGACTTGCATAGACTTGCATAGAGAGTTTATCCCTAAAATACAGAAATGAGAAAGTTACGAGAGTGTGTCATTACAAACTTGTCTTGTATGAAGTGTATTAATGCTTTCCTGGAAGTTCCAGTCCTGTGATACCTGGATGCTTCCCTTTGATTTGTGTTGGGGTGGCCATTGCCTTCCCGAGGCCACGACTGATCTTCGGTCCTGGGGCAGCCCCCCCACACAGTGCCTTTCCTTTGCCCTCGTCGGGGCTGACACACCAAAAGCCCGGCTCTTTTCTTCCCGTTCCAGGTGTGACTGCTGGCCAGCTGCCTTCACAGCTGTCCCCGTCTTCATCCATTTCTGCCCTGTGTCCTGCCTCATTACCCTCACCACACATCTCCAAATGCAATTAAGTTTATTTTCTTTGCAATCACTGCTGCTGGCCTTCGTGTTACCCATCAGCGTAGCCAGGTCACTGGTAATGTAGCTGCCTGACTGCTGATTTGCATACCTGTCTCAGCAGGAAATTTTAAACACTTTTTATCACCCTCATCCTTCCCCCGCCTACCAAAAAACTTGTACATAGCTTCATATGTTATGCAAAAAGTATAAATTAAAATGTATGGTAACCCGCTTCTCATTCAGCCTCAGGTTTGGCCTTTATGGTGATACAGCATTTCCCAGTGTTAGGCTTTGTTTGCATTGATTCTCTGTGCACGGATGCTTTGGTCCTGGGCTGTGGTTTCTCTGTCTAAACAGTGTGGTAGCCTAAGACCTCAACTTCCTACTGCAGAAATTACATGTTTTTGTAGGTGCTGGTTTGTCTTAGCAACAGCAGTTGCAAGAGACAATAGAGGTGGAGCAGCTGAGAAGCTGTGCTGCTCTAATGACATTTGCCTCTGAAAGAGGGTTGATGAAGATGCACTGTAACAAGTGAGCTCATATAATAAGCACTGATGCAATGTTTGTTAGTTAAACCACAGGTAAAATTACCACAGCTCATTTCTAAAGGGACCTCTAGTTTTGAAATTACAAGTTTTAGTGGTAGGTTTGAATTTGTCTAAGTGAATTCAGTAAAGTTGGTAGATATCTACCTATTTTCATTTGTTCCTAGAATGGGTCTTGGGTATGAAATATGATGCAGACTTTAACATATGGTCATTTTTTTCTAAAATATTTTAAATAGCAATGACTTCAGGATGTAACACTTGAAAAATTCCTGGTTGTAAATTTCTGAGACATTCATAATTTTTTTGCATTGTAGAAAAAAAAAAAAGACCTGCTTACTAACCATTTCCACTGGAATCTGCCCCAAGACAGAATCCCTCAAGAGAATACATGGCCCTAAGATTAGAGCTGCTGCGCCGGGGAAATCTGAAGATCGTAGCTGCAAGTTATGTGCTGCTGGTAGCAAGGCCACCATGCCAAAGCAACGGGCAGCTACATGGGGCTCTGGCCCCAAGAGGTTTGGTCAGCTGGAAGGGTGATTCCAGGGGAGACGAGACTGTATTTGCTTTTTCTCCTGTGATGCAACTTGCAAAAGTTTCCCTTTGCAGGCTGTAACCGATCAACATCTCTCAAAATCTCAGGATCAAGGATTGAACATGAACTGCAAAACTCTCAATTTACTTTGCGGAGCTTAGGTTGGCAGGAGGAACACTGTCCTGCTTGTGGGAAGCTCAGGTTTGGTCTATAATTTGATCTGTGGTCATCTTGACTGTTAAAATTTGATTACTGCAAAGTGCATTTTATTGCATTTCTACAAAGAAGATTGGCAGAAGATGCTGTACATTTGTCAAGGCAGCCTCCTAATATGCATTGCTGAAATGATGGACATATGATCAGTTATGCTTATTATTTGCTTTACCTGAAAACTATAAAATATTGAGGTGAAATGGTAAAAGCAGTCAGTGAATATCGTCATTTTTATTGCACAGTTTCAGTGCTTCTCGCAGGAAAYGTACAACATGTGACAATTCAGCCTGGTAACAGCTTTATAAGTAGATCATTAGAACAGATTACTAGTTTTTACAAAAGTTGCAAATACTATAGAGAGATAGTGGGATCATGGTTTGTAAACCTTAAACCACACTTTCCTGCACAACAATCTGCAAAGATACTCTTTTCTGTAAAGCAGGTATGTGATTTTCAGCTGCAAGGAACTTCCTCTTTCCTCACAAGGACTAAATAAATGTTGTTTCTGAGAACGTGCATCCCGCTGTTGCCTTCTAGTTTGCGCTTGAGTGATCAAGTGCTTTGTTAAGTGAAGGGGTTGTCATGAGCCATTTTGTGACTCTTCGTGTTTTCGATGTCAAACTTCAGCCAACAGAAATGGAGTCCCTGGATCTGTTGAGGAATTGTTTGGTGTGCAAATGGGACCTGCGGAGGAGAGACCCCAGAATGCTACCTTGCCTTCATTCCTTCTGTAAGGACTGTCTTCCGGATTTGATTCAAGGATATAGCTGTATTCCCACTGAGTATGAAGTTCTATACGAAGGTAATGCTTAAGAATCTCTGGCTTGTGCTCTTTGTATTACAGTATTATTCCTTTACAGCACTACTTTAAAAGAATAAACTAGGAGACTCAAGATTTGTATGAGCAGAGGGTGGATTGGGAACAAGCCTCCTTCATTATGTTTTTCACCCAACAGCAATGTTTTGAAGAGAAATGACACAGTCAGGCAACATTAAACATTTTCCAGAATGGTCTAAGTTTCAGTTACCAAGTGTGACATTATGAATATTTGATTTGCTTAATAAATGAATAAATGCTACAAGGTAGTTTCTAGGCTATCTTTATCCAATCTTTTGGACATATTGGACCTTTCTGTGGTACTAGTTGTGGTGATAGGTTTATTCTKCCTTCTCTCCCCCTCTCACACACCCTCCCCCCCCAACACCAACACAAAAACATCCGGTTCTTTGTTCCTAACAGAGGTCATAATTGTTATTAGAACATGTGTATTGTGGTGCACCGGAAGTCATCCTTTTATCTCATTGTAAACGTTATTTCTCTCTATCTGAACCCTTCTGACTGTAGGTGATACTGTAACTCACCCTTAACAAGCTGAGTAAACTAGCGAGGACGAGAATCATTTTGTGACTGTGGCTTTTGAAACCCTGAAGTTACTTGTACAGTTTTTGGTAGTGTTGTTAATAGAAAATATGTAACTTTTTTGGAATAAGACACGACAGATCCCAGAGTACAGTCACTTTAACTGAATGAGTCTTAATTGCCATGGGGAAGCATTCCAGACTCATTACTAATTTATAAGAGCAAAGGCATGTAGATCACTTGTATTTTCACAGGCTTTGAACTTTAGATGAATAAGAGGCATCATTTATTMTCTCTTCCATAGCAGATTTTGGACACATATAGGAAGAGAAGATACCTTCCCTGAGGTGATGGTAATCTGAATTGACGAGATAACATAAACTAGACAAGTTCAGGTTTGAGAACAAATGGAAGCAGTGTTAGGAGATCACTGTTGAAAGGCTAGCAAAACACAAAAGATAAAGGAAAAGGGAATAACTTAGTGGCAAAGGAGAAAGGCTATTCATGCATAGGGTACAGACAGAAAAAGATACAAAGGTAGGAGAGGAAGACAGAGAACAAAGCAGTCATTTCAAGTAAATGTCTCCTTAAAATTTTTAATGCCCAGTCATAGTGGGCTTAAAGTCTGAGGGACCTACTTTGTAATAAAATGCTGTTGAAAACAACCACTCCATTACTTTTTATGTATCCTCATTTGACAYCTAAGCCATTCGTCTCTCCTCCTTGTTTCTGTTTGCCAAGTGGAAAAGTGAATTTCTACCACTTGGTGATCTTGGATGAAGTGCTGCTAATGGTTCTCATGAGTTATTAAAATATTAGATATTTCTTCAAGCTCCTGAGTGGATCAGGAATTATTTGTCTATAGCAAATTGGAAGAAATACCAGTGTATTTCTGTATTCTTGAAGTTTCTCTGTTTACTTCCTCATTCTCTTGTAGATACGGAACTTCTGTGGGAAAGAGCAAGATTAGAGAAAAGAAATAATGAAGTGATGACCCAGTAAATGAAGTGAGACACCAGGTGCAGAGACTCAGTTAATAAATGAGCAAGGCGAGCAGCAAAACCAAAACATCTGTGTCTCTTATTTAAGTCAATGACTGAAACTGCAACCACCATAGGTCAGCCAGGATAAATTTGTGAAATCTTCTGATGGCATGATGCTAAATGTTGCTTGTCTTACCTGCACCGATTGCTGAGTTATGGGCAGTACAATATGAACTCAATTTTCAGTGTTATCTTTAAGTATGATCATATATAAGTGCCAACGATAAACTGTAAATACAAGTGCTAACTATTTTAGCTGAGTCAACGTGAAATATTGCCTGTAAGAAAAATGTGTTCCTTACTCACTATGAATTCTTCAAGTAAAATATAAGAATGGAAAAAGTGAATGTATTTCCAACTGAAGTCAATCTGACATTTGCTACCAAAGCATACTTGAATTTGTGGTTTTTGGTATGCTTTACTATGAATAGTACTATAGTAACATAAAGCTCTCTTCTAGTTTATTTTTGTTGTATTAAGATTGCTGAGAAGATGGAGGTAAGTGGTCCTGATATTTGATGGAGGTTGATGTTGGAAACTTACTTTTATACCTATATGTGTTTATGATGACTCATGAATTAAAGCCCTGAGATAGCCAGAGCTCTTATGGAAAAACTGCGTACACATCAGAATTTATTCAAGCTGTGAGAACTGAGAGTTTGGAAGTAATTTGAGTGGAAAAAGAAAATTATCTTTGTGAGTTTGGCTCCTACATATGCGTCTTATATGAAGGGGACTTTAGGATTCCCAGTCTTCCTTTTCTTTTTCTGCAGGCCAGTGTCATTTTCCTTTTTTTTATTCCCTCTCTTCATGTAACAGAGAATCCACGTTCTTCTCCTCTGCAGATCTGCATGTTGTGTGCTTCCAGTCTGTTTAGTGCATGGGAAGGAATAATTTTAAGGCAAGGGAAAATTCCTCCATCTCCTGAGGTGGAAATTTCTCAGATGAGGACTTCCCCAGGCTCCTACCTGTGTGAATTGCCACTCACAGTACAATGTGAAAACATACAAAATTGGTTCTTGCATGCTGCCTTGGCTTCTTGGGTCTGGCTCTTTCTCACTAAGTTCTGAATACATTTAAAACCAGATTCGTCCAGGTTCCTGTGCTTATTCCTCCTTTCTGAATTGGAGGTGGGTGCCAAAATATATTACTTTTATCTGCGAATCTTCCTCTCCATAAGACGTTCAGTGATTTAAATTGTTTTAGTGCTTTAAATATCACCAACATAATAATTTCAAAAGTAGCTAACTGAGGACCAGTGGAGATGCATTGTTATGAGAAGTTCATGTTTTGCAAGACGGCCTCAGCTTGAGGGTTGTTTTGTTTTTTCTTAAAAAAATATCAGAGGTAATCACTGCTCAATCAGAGTTTAGGTCCCTGAGAACGAGGCAGATCAGGAAAGATGTACTGGAACACCTTGCAGATTTCTGCTAACTGATATCAAGCCCTGGTATTATTTACATTTTGTAACTGAATTGGGCAATTTGTCTAACCTGTAAGTTACACTTCATGTTTGTAAAATGCGATTAGTAGTTGCCCAGCTTTGTAAATTGCTTTGGGAAGTGGTAGATTTAATTGTGTCATGTTTTTGTATTGAACTTGTGTGTTGAGCTATTTTTTCTGAAATTCTATTTTAAAAATGTGCTTTGCCCTTTTGTGCTTCTCTAGGTTGGATAACAAAAATCATGGAAAATGACTGCATAATTTCTCTCCACATTCTGTGCATAAGTCAAAAACAGTCCACACTTGGTTATGTTAGCTTCCCACGTGCAAGAGAGGGTCTGAGATCCCCACTTAAATGCCAAGAAATGTAATACAGTTATGTATTAGAGAAATGCAAACTGATCGGATAAAACTAAGAGAAACAGACTATTAAAGAGAACAAATGTGACTTCAACTGGTGACAGATGTCCACTCGCTGCATTTTATTATTTCCAGCTGAAAATATACAGTTTTCTTTAGCTTGTAAGGTAGGTGCTATATATAACCATAGATCCCTAATCGTGAACCCTTGTTAGCGAGGCACATCCAAAACTCAGCCAAGTGTTGGTCACACTTGCATTTAATGTGTTCAGAGATATCTTCAGGAGAGTTTATTTCAAGAAAAAGATTGAGCTCCAGTACTCCTTTGGTGCTAGGCTCATTTTCAGTATGATGTTTTGGCATAAGAAGTATAGTGTACTGGCTTAAGGAGACTCCAGGTGTCAACACACAGTGCCTTATCTTGTACTAAGTCTGTATGTTAAAAAAAAAAAAAAAAAAAAAAAAGGCACATCTACAGAGTTCTTTAAACCATATTTAGGCTTAGAGTGGAGTACAGTTTGGCTGCCTTGGTTTAACAGCTGTTACATGTCCAGCACGCAAATAACCTTGTTTCGATGCAATCATATAAGGCAAGTGATGCAATGCATCACATCTATTAATTCTGAAAGAGAATACCCATTTGCTTTAATTAGATCCACTTAACACCAAATACATGTTTTATTTCTAAAAAGGGAAGTAGAAAGGTAATTCTAAAGGGGGAAACTGTTCACAATGTATATATTTAGTCATCTTAAAATGGATTTAAAGTTACTCAGCCCTTCTCACTCTGTTGTTCAGCTGCTAGATCCAAAAGGCAAGTGAAACAATGGGGGGTTTAGTTATATAAATATGAAGCTGTAGAGTGGGAGGTTGTCTTTAGAACTGTTTCCTATAACCTATAATTGGGTCTCCAAGGAAGTGTAAATTATGCCTGCAGCTTGAGCTGTAGCTAATGCTCTCTGAGAATAATTATTCTGATGGTTGTTGGAGGAAAAAGAGCGGAGGAATAGGTGCAACATGTGGACAGCAAGTATAAATGTGGTGTGTATGAGAGCTCCACTGTTTGTTTCTTTATGCTAATCAATTCTCATGATAATAATAGGTTAATTATCTGCATTGATTTATTTCTGAGACAACCAGCTTGAGGGTTCTTTCTATTTAAACCTGACAAGAGCAGAAGACCTTGAAACAAAACTGCGAGCTGCGGCTTTTGATGTTCAAAAGGTCTTTGTACTCAGTTTCCATAYGTGGTGGAGAGGTTACAGTTTGCACTTTCAGAGATGATTCCTGCAAATTATCCACAGCTCTGTCACTTACAATTTAGATTGCTCCACAATATAGGTGGAGTAAAAACTTGARAGCACTCAGAAATTTTAGTTCTTTCTTTATTTGTGCTTCTACAAAGGAATACTCTGCATGAGGGTCACTACCTTGATGTCTGCTTACTATTCTCTGGGTCCAATGCAGTGTGGCAACTTTCATTAACAGAAATTAAAGTGCTGTGGGATGTGAGAGGTCTGACCTGTGGGGAGCTAGGGCTTGAACAGTATATGGCAGAATCTTGTTGTTTTCCTGAAAGCTGATTTTGGATATCCCAGGTGTGGAGCTGGAGTGTCCAGATGGGGTATCTGTGTCTGACTACTGGATTCACTGCCTTTGAATTTCCRTTTTCCCCAACCTGCTGTCTAGTTACTATTGCTGATGGGAGTGTAAGAGTGGAACTAAACACRTGGGTTATGAAAAAGGGCTGCAAACCAATTCAGCAAAGTAAACATCTGCTGCTGAAGCTTTTGGGGGCCCAGAGATGTGTGTATATAAACATAACACAYACACACAGATATGTCTGTACGCATGTTGCTTTCTAGTGGTGGCTTTTGTGGTGGTGTTCAGGTACACTAGCCCACTATGCATGGTAGTTAAAGGAGTAGTGGAGCCCTGGAAGGATGTAGGTGTAGGACTATTCCTCCACATACCTCACGTGATGAACTTCCAATGTGGTCTTCAGTGATTGTTCAGTACTAGCTGATAACTCAGATACACTGAGAATAACTTATATGTGGTTTATCCTGCATATAATTCTGAAATAGGGTTTTATTTTGCATATCACAATGAAATGGGGCTTAAATCCAACATTAGGATCCTTTGTAGCCTTTCTAAATTCATGGTCATGTCTTTAGCAGTGAAATGTGATGTCATAAATAATGATTTCAAATGATAAACAGCAGGAGATAATGAACTTCTAAAAAATAATTTATGCAAATGTTCCCACCTCCTTCCTACCAATATGATTTCCATACAAAAATAGAGCATGTCAACAGCTCTCTTAGCTTTTTACTACTTCTAGAGGTTTTGATAACAATAATGAACTTCATCTGGGCATCACGATTGCACCATAGATGAATTTGACTCCTGATCTCTTAATATGTAAACTGTTGTTTGAATCCTGTAATTCCATGTTGAATTGCTATGTAGATCCAGAAATTGCATCATTCTCATACGTACAAACAGTGAGTCTCTAGGGCTTCTGACTACTCTTCTCTTCACCCACAGTGCTGTAATAATGATATATTTAAATGAGCTGTCTGCAAAGTACAGGTTCTTAAAACAAATCAACAATGTTGTTTAGAGGCAGTGGTAAGGTAGGAAGGCAAGAAAAATATTTAGGGAATGGTCTGCAAAATGTACCATGGRAGTGAATGGCCTTGTAAGACCTGCTGCTACCTGGATCTGGAAAAGCTTTTCTCTTTCCTTCTGCACACTTGCTCCAGATTACTCTGAGGACTGAGCGAAGACCCAGGCAAGAAGGGAAGTAGGATGCTGCTATTCATTCTCACTATGGGATTTTTATTTCACTGCTTCAGGAAAAATATAAGCAAGGCAAGTTAACAGAGGCCTGAATGAATCTGAGAGGCAAGGGCAAGAAAGAAGGCAAGAGGAAAAAGCATATGCACCTTGTAGTGGCCCAGCACATCTTTCTGCCCTGCTGATTTGTCAGCCTTTCTTGCTGAAGAAGGGGGAGCAGCCCCAGATAGTCCGTGAAAGGTGTAGCAACTTCCATCTGCAGTACGRCAAAGCCTGATTCCAGGGAGCGCACTGTGTGTGCAGTTCTGCTTAATAACCACCCGCTCCCTGACACAAGTGACTTTCTGTGTAGCTCTCTAAACGACTGTTTATCCAGAGGACAGGTAAGGGGYTTCTAGGAAATTGTGCTTTACTGGTGATTTGCACTCTGAGCACGAGCACAGCATAGTGCCCTCGCTTTGTATTGTTGAAGTAGCTGCTGCTTGTGGCTGTTTGTAAATATGTATGTAAGGTTTGCTTAATTTCAGGGTAATTGCTTCACAAACCATTCTGTAGTGTATTTATTATGCCAAGCTATCATTAGATTCTTTTGGGAATTTATACTGAAAAAGGTTGGGCATTTCCAGGGAGCACAGGTTTTTATGAAATGGAAAAGGAATCAAATAAGAAGCCCAATCAGCTGAACAAGTATGATCTCTGAAGCTTCCACATTCAGGGAATCCCTCTTTTAGCAAGATGCAAATCTGTCTCCTGTGCTTTTAGTAAAGTCTTAAATACAGAATTCAGTATTAGGACAGGTGAAAAGGTGCTTACTGAGTAGTGCTCGTATGAGTAGGACACTACTTCCAATACAGTATTGCCATGGTGTTCCCATTATTTTTCCTGTTAACTGGTATGCTCTTTGTTCKGATTTTTTTTATTAAGCTGAGGGCTATACATGTCTTATGTTCATCTCAAGGGAGTTTTAGATTTGAAATCATTATAATTCACARTTACTTGGATATTTAAGACACACTTTGACGTTTACACAATCAAAGCTGTACTTGATGGCCTGTGGTAGTGAGTCTAATACAAAGTTCTGACCTGTGTGTGTGTGACTCACTCCATGTGTATCTCTGGAACAACACTGATTTTAGTGGCATAACTTGGATCTAAAACCCGGGAAAAAAATTGTCCTTGGCATTCAGAGCATCACTTTTAGATATCCCCTAATATTAATCAGCAGTAACGTCATCTACCTCCAAAATCATGACTGTTCCATATTAATACCACTGCATTTCTCTCTATATATATGGGGGCTTTTGTGCAGAACTGAAATCCATGCATGATATATGTTTTCTTAGGGTGAAAATTATTGAAGTTTTCCTTAAATACATTTAAAAACATTAAAAAGACAGTCTTGCCCATTGTCAAATTAATGCATTCTTTATACAATGTATTTTATACTTCAYTGGTTTGTAACAAATTAGCAGAATTTAAAGTTCACATGAACGTGCCTGAGGCCACGAGCATTCCATTAAATATAGTTCAATTGGTATAATTTGATTTAACATTCTGCACTAACTGAATAGTGTTGGAATGTAATAAAATAGTAACTTCAGTATTAACTTTTTTTACCTTATGTGGTGTGTAGGCAGAAGTTGTCCTTGCTATGGCAAAGTCCTGAGCACTGCTTTTGTTTCCCAGGAAGCAGTTGTTTCCAGAAATTTTTTGTGTGAGACTGCGTGCTCACCCATATGGCATGTAGATGAAGGAATAACCGTGAGTGTCATGCATTTCTTACTTCAGAAAGCAACCTGTTGATAATTTCCCCTTTGGTCAATTTGCGACATATTATGTAGTCTCAGTATGGAGGTTTTTCTCTCTATGTTAGCCAGATCAAGAACTAGCACTGCTTGGGCAATGCTGTTATGGGAGTAAGAAACTGGTTCAAAGTCTCAAAGGGCTAGAGGCGATTCCCTGCAAAGTCAGTAGATGGCTTCCTATCGACTGCACTGAGAATTAGAGCATGTCCCGTGAGACKTATTTGAGAAGCTGCTTGCAAAGTAGGTATTTTGCTTCCTAGCCTATCAATCAAAATGTATCTGTCTTTATTTCTGCTGCTGTCATAACTGTGTCGCTTTGTAAGGTGCTCACAGGGAAACTTGAAAACTGTTTCACCTTCTAGGTGTTAGCACTACAATTCACTGGTGCTTGTGGTATGCACCATTTACTAGGAGTAGGAGGGCACTGTCTGTGTAACACTTCTTGTCTTAGGTACTGCAGTGCTCCTACTGTTTTTACATTTCTCTAGAGAACTGACCTGTTAATGGATATCTAAAAGACACACAACGATAATTTGGGAAAGCATGGAGTGGTTTCAGTGTGACTAATATAAAAGCATTCTGCTGTCCTAGGGTGTAACTTATTAAGGTGAGTAGCTACAGATATTGTAGGTAAATAAGATACCTTTTCAGCTGTGCTCCTCATAGTAAGGATGCAAAATAGAGGAAGAGTTTGAAAGACTTCTACAGCTTTCTGCCATCACAGGCATCTTTATGAGATGAATTTTTAGCCTCTTTGTAACTCCTGTCACCAGAACACACTTAAACAGGACTCAAGTTACATGCCCAGAAGATGAGCAAAATGTTGGCAATTGCTTGCGTTGCCCTTTCCCCTGGGGTGACTTGTAGCTGAGTAGCACAGGCACCTGTGGATACCGCCTGTTCCTTCGCTCATCTACATGAACAGTCAGTGTGTATGAAATGCACAGTTAAACAAGTGTGAGGTAGGCCATAGTTTGCCACGTGGGCCCCCAAATCACAGTGCTGTTGTAAATGCAACCTTGGAAAATAGTAAACAATATACTTTTGCTTTTATAACAAGATTTGGGCTAAAGAAGACCTAAACCTCATGGAAGCAGTTCTTAGTAAGATGTCCTCTTCAAAGGAGATGTAACAGAACTCAAAGTTTCTTCAAAACGTTTGTGAATGAAAGTGAACGTATTCAGACATCTGACTGCATAGTGCTTTTGTCAGAAGTGGTAACGTAGGAAGGGTTTGGGGTTTGTGTGTCTCTGTCAGTGTAAAGTGCTGCTGTTCAAGTAACAGTAGCCCAGYTCTGAAAATGGGAGACATTCAAGGTTAGAATTGTGCACCTGGCCAGGGACTGCAGGAGCCTGTCCCAAGGGCAGGTAATATTATGGAAAACATGAGAGTCTCTGATAACTATCTAATGCGAAGAGTAATAGACACCTTAAGTTTCATTAATCTACAGGCCACTCTCCTTATTAAAAAATAATTTTAGTTAAGGAAAAGAGCACATTGAACGTTGTCAGTCCAGTAGAAAGTTGTCATTGAGCTTGCTTTTAAAATCTTGCTTTAAGTGAGTTTGCATCATTTAGTCATGGAAAATACTGCTGTTTAGTTATCATAAACAGATCACTCAGCAAGGTGAGCATAGCACTGAAATTCTGTTCTCAACAGAATGGAAAAACTTAGATAAAAAAAAGACTTGATAAGATAGGTAAAAATAGACTGACACACTACCACCATCTCTAAAGGACTGGATTCACATCTACAGTGGTTTACAGAAATGTGGTCAGAAACATGCACAATCCTTTTCAAAAAAAAAAAAGCACTAGACTTCTAGGAAAATGTAAGTCCTAGCCCAAGAGGTCTAGGAATGAAATAGCAGAGATGAAAAAATGCAGATATGCAGTCAATGGACACCTTCTTGAACTGTTCGTTCTCAGCCCAGGCAAACACCAAGATTCATCCCAGTTGCGCTCAGTAGCTAATGAAGGTGGAGCCAGGTTTTGCTGCTCATGCTACTCGCTTTGCTTTGCTTTAGGGGTGATCACGTTTTGCCACCTGTGGATTTGTTGTAATGGATGGTTTGCAATTCTGCCTTTTATTTATGAAACTTTTTTTTATCCTTTACATTATTCTGACTTGTTGGTTCTGCCAGCAGCATGTTACTCGTCTTTCACTTCACTTGGATAGCATGCTGCACTGTGAATCTAGTATTAGGCAATGTGTTTTCATGCTTTGATATAACTCTGGTAATGTAAAGCTGGTCTAGAAGAACTGTAGCAAGTACCAGAAAGCGCAAGTAGATCTGTAACAAGGGAGTACAGTTTAAAGTGCATCTCAGTTTTTATCAAACCTGCAAGCCCTAATGAATTCATGGGAATTTGGACATGCAGATATCATTGATAAATACTGAAATAAGTCAACTGAACTATACTGTATTTCTAGGGATTTTGTTGCTTTGTTTTTCTTTCCTATGTATTGWACTAGATCTGGCCACAAGTAATTTATGGCTTGAAGAATGCCTTAGTTTCCTGGAACTAAGTGTGTCTGTGTGATGTGAAAAAGCCAGCAATACTGAGGTGTGGTTTATAGGATTTCCTGGGTCACATAACTGGTGTGCATTGTTTTATTTGTGGTGTTTTTGTTTTTGTTTTGTTTTGTTTTTTTTTAAATTCAGGTATCCTTTCCTGCCCTGTGTGCAAACAGACCTGCTTTGCAAGGGAAGTAGTTGAAAATTTCTTTCTCAAGGACTTTCCGGCTGGTAATTCAGCTATGGCAAAGGTAAGTGAAAACCACTAAGTAGGGTGCCTTGTGAGTCGTTGAAACACTCCCAGAGGAACACTTTGAAAACAGAGCAAACTTCGTATTGAACAACAGACTGTCTTACAGTTTGCTTATGCAGCACTGCAATTACTTCAATCCTAGAGATGGACATACTGCCTTCATAGTACTTTTTAAACTTTATTTGAAGAATGAGTTTGACTCTATATACTTAAAATAGAGTCAATTAAAAATACTGATACTAGTGGTGTAGGACTGGATCTGTGACAATATATTAGGAAGATACTGAATCTCTTGGATTCCTCATAGTCCCCTTTCTGCTCTCAACACAAACTAAACAGAAGCAGACTGTTGGCTGAATGGTTACACCAAGATTATCCATTAGATCCTATAGGCAATTATAATTTTCTGATTATCTGTTTTAATGATGAAGAAGGTCACATCGTATTTCAGTTTCCCATTAGGGAATGGATGCAAAGGGTAATTAGAAGGCATAGGATTACTACCTTGGCCTTGTATTGACACTGTACATAGATGGATTTCACTTCTGTTAAATACCCAGTTAACAGGCATGACTATTCTCAGTTTTTTAGTTGTTACTACTTTGGGTCGCAAGGAGGGACAGAGAAAGGTGTATATTTCTGCCGCCTCTGTTACAAAATAGTATTCTATTATTTGCATGATAAGATTGATTTCAGAATGTGGTAGTATTACCTGTAGCTGGGAGTTAAAACAGCTGAAAACTTGTCAAAACTATTCTGTAATCTGCTGACTGCTTTATCCAAAGTGTGATCCAAAGCAAGGGAAGAGTAACAAAGAAGCAGGGATACTGGGCTACGCCTTCTGAACCAGCTCCTGGAGCTCAGCCTGTCTCTTTTGCACTTTTGATTCCTAAGTAAACTGGATGGCCACTTTGGATATGCAGTTTCAGGGCCTTTGGGTGGAGGGGAACACTTTTTCCATAATGTAAGACAGAAGATTTATCTTTCCACTCCTCTTAGCTCCTGTAAGGGCAGCAGCAATTTGTAGGTTAGTTCTGTCCCATGCAGAAGGCTTGTGACCGCTTTAAATTGTGCAAGTGACTTGCCCAGTGACATCGTTGCAAAAAAGCATAGAGGGATGTACTTCCTCCCTGTCAGACATTTCTGTGTTTCATTTTCTCCATTGTTAAAAAAGAAAAAAATGTGTAASCTAATCGATGGAGTGTTCTGGGGAAATTAAAAAAATTAATGCAAGCAAAGTGTATTGACATCTTCAGGTATAAGGTGCTTGAAGAGCACAACATAACTTTATCTAAAACAGGAAGACATCTATTCACATGCACTCCTCTTCAAAGAGAAGAAGAAAATTCATAAGATATTGCTGAATGTTTAGAACGCACTTATACTGGGATTTCTTAATTACCATGACTCACATCATTTACCTTTCAATGAGAATTTGTGTAGAAAGGAAATCAAATGAGAATATCTAATGTCTTCAAAAGCACTAGATTGTTTTTTTCAAACCTTCTTTAAAAGAAGRTTTTTCTTTTCTGTAATCCCTCAGGAGTCCTAAGAGCAGTTCAGTAAAGCAGATTTCTTACTGGAGCATAGGAGTACCCTAGAGGGACTCGCAAACCTTCCTCATAGTTTTTGGCTTACTTCCTTTTTATTAACAGTCAAGTCATGTATCAGTGAAGCTTGCTTACTGTCTTTTAATCACCATCCCCTCTTCCTCCCCCCCCCCCAACTAAAGCCATAGTTTCACCATCAGTGATATCAAAAGGAGAAGCACAGGCTCATCCAACTGAGACACAGCTGAACTGCCATCATTTTCTTAATTTACCTAATATGTTCAAATGGGAATCTGTCAAGGCTTGTAACAAAGTGTTTGGAAGCAAGATGTTTCTCAGTGTGCGAGATAGTGAAGCATAAATGATAGAATGTGCTATATGCCAGCAGCAGGAGTTTAAAAAATAAGCAATTCAGAATCTCTTGCCCAAAAGCCCATTTCCACATCATAAATAATGTAACTCTGGGAACACTCTGTGCTCTGCAACTTCAAAGTAATGTTAACACAGTACAGTGTCAATGTAAGTTCTAGTCAGACTGACAGCTGAACAGTTACAGGTACACCTGTGATTAAGCAGTTTTGGTATTGCAGAGAAGGCAAGAGCATCCCTCAACTTTTGACCTGTTCCCTAAGATGRCTCTTCATGGGTACATTTTAAATTAGATGCTTCTTTTTATATAACAAGCTTTTCTTCCCAGAATACATACCCTTGCATTTTGGTTATATAAGTTATATTAGGCTTTTTGGTTTMAATTATTACGTGGACCTTTTGGAAAACATTGTTGATAAGCAAATGGCTAAAATAGCAGAATGGCTTACACAAATACTTCCCTCCCTAGACAATCGAACACCTTCAAAACTTTGTTGTCTTATTGTCARGAATTGCCCAATCTCTTTGAAAAAGATTGGGAATACTTAGAAACTCTTGAACAATGAGTTGATAAGAGACCTGTTGGGAAATTSCAGCCCCACTGAAGGGAACGGTAAAATTTAAATGAATTTCAGCAGAACAAAGTTTTTTCTTCGTGTGCCGAAGTGCACACTTGACTTGACTCACTTGCGTCTCAGAATTTAGGTGGATATAGATGTTCCACTTAATGTTAAAGCCATGATTTAAAACTAAGACAACCGGCAAAGAACTGTGATTGTTCTTTCTTCAGTCTTTCTATTCCCTGAGACACCACAAAGAGAAACTCTCCTATTAAATTCACCAGGGCTTGCATCAGGGCTTATGTGCTGAGTGCGTGCTGCTATATCCTTCTCTTCATGTTTCTCATCAGAATAGTTGGGATGCAATCGTAACTGAACTGAATTGAAGATAAGCTGATGCCCAACAGAAAGGACACCGCAGGAAGTAATTTTGCCATCTATTATTAGTTGCTTGAGTAGCCCTGAGTAGTAGCAATATTCAGGAACTATGCATARGTACAGTAGATATATTGTAACCTTGTAGGAAATGTTTCACTTTGATAAACTGGTAGCAAAGCTTTTATGCTTTGRTGATGGTAAAATTACATCGCTATGTTCACTCTGCCCATTAGTACCTATTTGTGGCTACGGTAAGTCAAAAACATTAACATTAGGAGTTTTCAAACAAGGTATTTTATGCCTAATGCAAATCCTTTTCAAAAGAATTATCATTATAGCTATCTTGAAGTAACTCTTGAGCTCATTCTGGATACCCAAGATCAAATTACCCACTTCATTTACATGCTRCTTTATTCATTTCCCCTTCAGTGACACTTCCAGACAGCATGGCCTATATAACAAAGGGCATTTCCTAAATTGTTAAATCAGTAGAGGTGATAGTTAATTAAGGTTTCCAGTTCCTCTCATGTTGCCGTGTCTTATGTTTCCAGTTCACCACATGCGATATCAATATATAAATTGAGCTCATTTCTGGTCAGCTCTTTAGAGAACAGGAACTAAGTTTTTCACTAACAGTATGTGGGTGTCCCCATRTTGTTTTCTAAATTGCCTTACCATTGGCACGTTTTATGTATTTTTCTGACAGTTACACTGTATCAGAGTGGTTCATACAATCCTAAAGCAAATAGAATAAGCTCTAATCTTAAATAAAGCAATGTAGATTTAGAGTAGCTCTGCTGAAGTAGCTCCTATTTACGTTCATATACATGAGAGCAGAAGTGGATTCTAGCCTATAGATTTTTTTTTTAGTTTGTTAATAAATAATTAGTAATGGACAGAAATTAATGAATGACACTGAAATGATATGGTAAAATGCTTCTGCATAATGTTGTGATTAGAAAGGAAATGGTAGATTAAAAAAACTTTTTGATGGGCTATGACTAACATTTCACATATTTACTTGGCAACGTAGACTATCTTTTCTGAGGTAGAAAATATCTGTATCTATCTATCTAAATATATATACATATATATATATAAAAGTAAGAAGTACACTCATTTGATGTGTTAAAGCCATCAGTAAGTAGTACAACACTAACAGAAAGGGATTACGAAGTACACCATTAATTTTCAAAAGTAACTTTTAACTTAACCCTCCTTAACTGAAATCAGACAAGTCTTATTTCGTAGTTTCGTGGCCTTTTTAGTTCACAAGAAACAAGTCATTATGATTATTTCTTCTGACTTCACGTATAACATGGACCCTAGAATTTTGCTGAATAATTCTTGCATCATCTCATAATTATGCTTGATTGTGCTAGAGCACAGAAAGACAACCAATTTGATATAAGAGCTTCAAATCTTGATTTTATTCTGTTCCCTTTTATAACAATAACCAGACTCTTAAAATCACTTGAATTGCATTAGTCTGAGGAAGAAAAATATTAAGCTTACCAATCTGAATCATAGTCTGTTAAAGATAACAGTTTGTACGGCTAATTTGTTATCCTTGTATGTAATTGCACTTTTTGTTCTTAGAGCTGCTCCACGTGTAAAGAGAAGAGACCTGCTCACAGTCTCTGTACAAGCTGCAATAAGTGGTTGTGCAGCTCATGTACAGAGGAACACAGACATGGCAAGGAAACTGCAGACCGCTTCCTGTCTGTATCCCTGAAGGGCTGCACAGGTACTGAAGCCGCACTTCGAAATTTTGTTTCTTCTCACATTAGTTATTCAGTTGAAAAAGGAGCGGGTGCAGGCTCTGTGCCACAGACACCATGCTCTGCGTGTGTGATTCAGAAGGATATGTATGTGTCAATGGGAGATTATCTGATCTTTCTAGAACTTTAGGGCCATTGCCACACTCAGCATTCCACAGTATTTGAAAAATTTTGGATATTTGTGTTTCACACGACTTTTCAGTCAGCGGAGTGATGGGCTAGGGTTTGGTAGGCTACAACAGCAACAGGCCTTGCCCTTTCAGTATTTCTGTCTTCTTTTGGGTAATTTCCTTCAGGAAACTACCATAAAGAATTCCTGTGCTTATGGACAAGGTGTGGGAGGGAGAGTCTCAGACAGCAAAAGGCTATGATCACTGTAGGATGTTCCTTTTCTAAGCCTGGAGTGAAAAACGTGGGTCCCGAGTGTGACCACTATATTGCCATCAGCAAAAGCAAATGAAGCCYGCTGGCAAATATGTCTCATCCCCATACAAAGATGATCCACAGAAAGGATTATCATCTCCTATTACTGCGCATTATTTTTTTTACTTACATGCCAGAAATCTGCTGAGGGATATGCTAACCTAAACTTATGTAAGCAATTTGTAACCTAATATAAGAACTTAGCAATTTTATACAATGATTTAAGTTTACACTTTGCTCACATACATAGGAAGTTATTTGTGCTAGAGAGTTTGTGCTGCACTATCATTCTTCTTCATAAGGAAGATGAAGGACAGAACAAGAAATAAACAGGTGCAGCCCACCGATTATACTTTTTATATTACTATTTTTTTTGGCTTTAGGATTTTGCTTGTAGAAGCCTGTGCTTTATGCTTGCCATAGACGGAGTTCTTTTAAGTCCTGGGTGTTCATATCAAACAGAGTTTGAGGCACTTGAGACATGATATGCCGTTGCCAAATAGAGTGTAAACAAAAAAAAAAAAGTCTGTAAGAATAGTAATAATAAAAAAAGCACAGATGACATTTAAATGTTTTCTGGGTCTTTTCTGGAGAATAATATAAACTGAAGCCCCCCCCCAGTCCCCTCTCAAATGCCCTGATTGGACGGACAGTATGTTTTTCTTCTTGAGTTGATGGCAAGATAAGGACTGTGGTTTTGAGGCTCCAACTGTTTATAATTTCATTTCACTTTGAGTAAGATTACCAGCTCATATTGTTGACAAATAATGGTAAGAAAATATACCTGTGGCTTAGTTGTGGGTTTGTGTGGTGTATAAATAAAAAGATGCAAACACATAAACTAAAATGATTTCTCATCTTTTTAGTCCTAAATTATGTGTGCTGAAAAAAAAAATGAACAAGGAGGTTGGTGGTGTATATATAGACTAGTTAATCTAAAAAATTATTTGGGATGTAATCTGTGCTTTTATTATTATTATTATTAATGTATATATTATTTATTTAGGACATAGCTATCCCCTCAGGATATTTCAAAGAAAGCAAATACTAGGATATACTAGAACTCAGGCTGATTGTTTTTTTTTTTCCTTGTCTTTTCTGGAGATAAAACATCCTCTGCTTTCAGATTCAGTAGCCACCTTCAGTCTGTGTATGGTGCTTCTGCACAACAGCCACTGCCTTTGTAGGCCCTTGTAACCATTAAGAGACTCTCTATCCCATTGATCTTGCACCTTTAAACTGTTCTGTGTTTTGCCATTKGCTTTACAAGGAGCAGACTTAACCTGGTCACTCCCGAGGTCATGCTGCAGAGCAGTGTGCCAAATCAATGTGATTTTTGAGAACTTTACCCTTCATTCAAATTTGTATTTAGAAGTTAAGGGCGTGGGGAGGAGCAGGACTAGACAGGGACAGAAAAATGCCATACTGTATAAGAAGAAAACTATTTTAAAGTAGCCTGATTTCTTTTTCCTACTGACTCATCCTTTGTGAGTCTGAAGTAAAGGTCCACAAAATGAATGCAGCTGGTAGGGCATTCCCTGTGAGGACTTCTTGGTATTGGAAGTGGCTCCATTCTTGTTTGGAAACAGCTTTATTTTATTCACCTCCATAGCATTCTGTAACATCTGGTAGCTTGGGGTGGGTTTGTGCTAGTTAGATTTCATTGTTTTGAACATGCTTATTGAGAACTGGAATGGGAAGTTATGGGAGTAGCCTGTGTCAGAGTTGTTCAGCTAAAAACTGTTACTGAACTCCTACATTGAAAAACAGACCTTATTTTTTAAGCATAAAACCAGATAAATGGCACACACTGGCTGTCACTTTGATTCGCCCCCCCCCCCCAAATTTCCCATTAACATTTATATGTTATATGGTTGCTCCAGTGTTAGAGGTACTTTCAAAAATTCCAGTTCTCTTGTGAGTGCCAGCCTATTACTGCTGGTTATGAATATGAAGAGATGCTGAGATGTGGTTCACAGGTGGGTTAAACTGTACTACTTGCCGTTTTTCACAGACACTGATCTTTCCTGACAGTTTAAAAAAAAAGAAAAGAAAAAAAACAAACAAACAAACCAAAAAACCCCGAAAACTTTCTGGATCTGTGACCACAAGATACGAAAACGTTGAAATCTGCTTCTGGAATGAATTTGCTGAGCACTGGAGAACTAGGTGCTGGGAACATGGGCCAAAGCTTTATGACAGATTAAGCAACAGTCTTGGAGTAATAATCTCTGAAGAACAAACCTTCCACTGCAGGGCGCTGCATTAGCACTAGGAATAAGTGAACTTTGTTAAGYTCAAAGTTCTACAGAGCTCTCAAACTGCTTAAAGTCATAAAACCAGAACTTCTTCCTCCCTTAGTCCCAACTTTCTTAAAAGGACATTCAGTATTAGTATAGACTCTTTCCTCATTAAGTGAAAATCTGTGCTTTGCAATTGAGTAGAAACAATCCTTTTGCCAAAACTATGTTAGAAGTAAATGATCTTGTACTGACATACCAACTATTTATAGGCTAGTGCACCAACGGAATAATTTTCTCTTCACTATACTATCCTTTTCTTTCAGTCTCTCAAGGCTGAGTATGAACCTATAAAATCAAAGTTTGAGTCATTGCGAATTATGCAAGTTGAGGGAGGACTCTATTAGCYGAGATGAGATTGCTTTTCCAAAGTTGACATCAACTGGTCAGAGGAGCAGAGATTTAAAACTTTCTGTTAACTATTCAAGAGATCCACCTGAGATAAAGAAAATAGAGGCTGTAGAAAATGGTGACTCAAATGATGTTAATTCAGAATTTAGGGCAACTGAACTTTCCCTGTTYTTCAAGTGAGGTTCCTTTCAAGAAGCTAACATGGATATTTGTGGTCAACATGTCTGCTCCTAGAAAAAGCAGGCTTACGCCYTTGTTTAGCATCTGATTTGTAAGACTTCAACTTACTTTAAAACTGAAGAGTGTAACTCTGAGCTGAGTATAAAGTGGGTCGAGAACACCATGGCTCAGTGGCAGTTCTCTCTGATATGTCAGTTGAATCAGGGAATTACTAGTGGCAGAGGCTGTGGGTCTGTGTTGTAATTAGATAACATTGATTTTTATCCTTAGTTTGCATTTGAAATCTGCTTGTTTTTTAAATCTGACACAGTACTAAAAAACCCACTGATTTCTCTGGGATGATTATAATCACCCAAAGGCTAAAGAACCCTTCAGAGAGAGAAAAATGGAGAAATCATTATATAAGATTGTGACTAGGCTTCATTATACTTGGACCTTAAAGACTGCATCTCATTATAAGTTAAAGTTTAATAGGGATAATTTGATCCTGAGTTTTCAGAAAAACAGCTTGCATGCTCTGCAGGTGCTGAACACTTAGAGGGGCTTTTCCAACTCATGAAAATTGAGATAGTTATTATGGGCTTTTAATTTTTCTTTTAAGATACAATATCTGACCCCATAGAGGAGGAAAAGATGACCTTTGACACCCACCTTGGTTATATATTGGTTATACAACCTGCTTGGTCACGTATTATTTGCATTGTCAGCTGCRGGTTTTAATGCAAAAGTACATATTTGCAGTACACTCAGAAAAGATTTGCTGTCGAGGTGTGTTCAGTTTGTACCTTGATAGAAAAAAATATTGGAATGGGCTAAAAAAACCCCCTGATCCAATTTCCTCTTTTTATAACGCTATCTATTAGCATTTGATTCAATAATAATATAAAACAATAAACTTTGTTTATAAAGAATGAATAAAGAATAAAGCATGATACTGTAGTAAATAATTCATAACAATGTAAACTATGTAATGCTGTTACATAAAAATCTTGGCCTAATCTATCACAAATTATCTTCTTGCACATTATGTTAAGAAGGTGGAGGGGAAAGCCAATTGAACTGGAGGAAGTAAATCAACCGTCTCAGAAATATTTAGAGTAGATAGCGATCTAAGAAGTAGGAGATTTGGCATATTTTCTTTAGAGCATGGCATGGATTTTCTCCATATTTTCATTCTCTTTGTCAGCCATCAGATTTTCTTAGCCTTTCTACTTCTATATTGTACATTTTCCAATTTGAAAATAAAGTGACTGAATTAGTATAGCTTGCTGTACACTGTGTGTGGTGTTACTGCAATAGTATCACTTCAGAGGCTTGATTCTATAAAGGGTTCCATTYTGCTATAGAATGAAAGCAGGGTCCCTGCCACAAGTTGTTGTTTTTAAATGTTTAGGTAAGTAAGATAGGTTTGGTGTGGGAAAATTGAAACATTTTTCTCATTTTAGTAATTAAGTAATGTTTTTATTTAATTTAAAAGTTGTAGCAATAAAGGTTGTAACAATAACRATGATTGTTTTGTTTAATTTCTCATGTGTTGGTAAAGAATAATGGGATAGTGTCTTTTTAGGAATTCTTTGAGGATGCAATCATTTGCTTTTCTTGTTGTCCCCGTATATGTCCCTATGTGCTAATAATGTTGATGGTTCTGCGGACAGAGGATTTGAACACTAACCTGCATAAATCTGTCACTGTACTTTAGCATTGCTTGTGCTTTTTGACCATTTTGAGAAAATAATGTTTTTCACCAGTAATAACGATGGGTGGTCCTTACACTGGTTAATAAAATAAGGCTCCAGAGTCTGCGTTTTTTGGGATCCAAGAAAAGAGCTTCCCTCTCCTTGCCTTAACTATTAATGTAGATGTACTTGTGAATGTCTAACTTCAGTGGMAGGGGTTTTGTTTTGCCATGGTTTAGCGGGTCTTTTTGCATTCTTTCATTGACAGTATTGCTTCTTTCTAAAGCAATTTTACCGCACCCAGGAAAGAAGGCAAGAATAGATTGTAGAGGATCAGCACTTCCACTTTACATATCCACTGTCCATTCTTACTCTTCATCACATTATTCTTTAGAGAATCCTTTTAAGAACAAGTTTTAGTGCCTAATATCAATATCCCCTAGCTGCTGAAGTTTATGTACTGCRTTTACATCAAATGCAAGTTTGAAAAACAATTCCCCATGTGACTTTTTAAGAACAAAGGATTTCCTTTCTTCTGCTTCTGCTTGCTTCTGACTTCAGCTTTATTTAATATATTTGCTTTTCTACATTTTACAATACAGTTTTTTTGACTGGTTTGCCAGACCAGGGCATTCAAAGTTGTGAGGCAGGTGCCCCAAATCGTGAGAGATATTTAAAACTCGTGAGAGTTTAGAGGACAACATGAATTTGGTTTGATGACTTGTTTCTGAACCCCTTTGATGTGCTCAGTTTGTAGGATGTATAAGGCCAGGAAAAAAATATAAACAATCCCTGCTTCATATAATCAGGTGGTTTCAGGGTCTGGGTCTTTTAAAAATAACATCAAGACTTTCAATAAAGTTGTGAGAGTTCGGCAACTCCTTTTCTGAACTGTAATAGTAATCCTTGTCAATGACACCATTGCTTTATATTCCTCAGCAACTGAAGATGAAGCAAGAGAGTTTTCCTTATTTTGTCCAGTGCACACTCAAGAGCCACTCCAGCTGTTTTGCGAGACCTGTGATACCCTTACGTGCCGCAGCTGCCTTCTGACAGAGCATAAGGAACACCGGTACCACACGTTGATTGTTTAATCATAATCCTGTCTAGAACTGTAGCTAATTTAGATTTAAGACTGTTCATCTGCATTTCCTGTCAGCTGAAGTTGAAGGTTAGTCCAAACTTAAAAGCCACAGCAAATTCAGGACAGTTGTCTTATGCCCCAGCAGCGTAGCTCATGGGTTACTGCCCTCGCAGAATCACTCGCTGCTCTCAGCAATGTGTACCTTCCCAATTGTATTGTCTGCCCAGATACTATGTATGTGTGCATACAGTTCCTCGTGGTTGTGCTCAAAGGCACAAGTTGAACTCAATACTTAGGATGGTTCAAATACTTCTGTTTGTCTTCAAATACATCGTGACTGTACAAGACCAGAGCTACCAACGCTTAAGCATGCTGCTTGCCTGTGGAAGCGTGTGAGCCATGTAAGGAATTGTCTATACACAGTGACACTTTGTGTGAGATGAGCCTGCCTATAGGAGGGGCGATGAAGTTTAGCTGTCACAGAGAACATTTGTAGTAGGAAAGAAGCAGGGGACTATGTCCAGACAGGTATTAAGGCAGCTGGTCCCCTAAACTTATCAACTTATAAGTTGATTACTTATCAACAGAAGAAGACATGGTGTGAGAATTTCCCCTTCTTTCACAGGTTCAGACATCTTGATGAAGCTTTGCAAAATCAGAGAGTTATCCTGGAAAACGTCATAACTAAAGTGGAAGAGAAAAAAAACGGGATTCAGGTTTCTGCTAAACAGATTGAAGACAGGTAACTGCTATGCATTTTTCTTCATGAAAGTGGATGATCAGTAAAAATATTATTTTCACTAAATGTAGGTTAACAGAAGTAAATGCAGATGCTATTTTTTTTTTTCTTGGAGGATAGGAAATAATAGGAAGATTAAAAATATCAAATTCATGTTTAAGTGGTACTGACAGGTCATGGCATTGTAACATGATTCCATAGTCCTTATAAGGCATGTGACAGCTGACTTCAGAGTTAAGATTTCTGTGTATAATCTGTTTCCGAACTAGAATTTGAAAAGATTAGAAATAAAGGCTATTTTWAAAATACCTTATTTCTTCAAGAAACCTCAAAACAAGCTGCAATACCAGTCAAGACTAGTATAAAAATGGAAATATTTCATTATGTGAACTGAATTTCGGCTATTGATTATGTATTTGTTAGATGTCAGATATCTCTTCTGCGTTAATAAAACCATTTCAAACACCTTGAAAGAGTATAAATTATTTATACTATTTATACTCTAGTATAAAGTGAAAGTTTTTTGGATATGGCTTCTGTGTGTGTTTGTTGACAAAGAACTTAAGACTGTTCTTGGCATGATGTTTGAGAGAGTCAATCAGCATTAGCATGTSGCATCCAGAGGGTAGTGGTCAGTGRCTCAATGTCCAGATGGAGGTCAGTGATGAGTGGTGTCCCACAGGGGTCCGCATTGGGACCGGTACTGTTTAATATCTTCATCAATGACACAGACAGYGGGATTGAGTGCACCCTCAGCAAGTTTGCAGATGACTCCAAGCTGAGTGGTGCRGCTGAGACGCCTGAGGGACAGGATGCCATCCAGAGGGACCTGGACAGSCTCGAGAAGTGGACCCGTGTGAACCTCATGAGGTTCAACAAGGCCAAGTGCAAGGTCCTGCACTTGGGTCAGGGCAACCTCTGGTATCAACACAGGCTGGGGGATGAAGGGATTGAGAAAATCTGGACGTGAGCCGGCAATGTGCGCTCGCAGCCCACAAGGCCAACCGTATCCTCGGATGCATCAAAAGCAGCGTGGCCAGCAGGTCGAGGGAGGGGATTCTGCCCCTCTACTCTGCTCTGGTGAGACCCCCCCTGCAGTGCTGTGTCCAGCTCTGGAGCCCTCAGCACAGGAAAGACATGGACCTGTTGGAGCGGGTCCAGAGGAGGGCCACGAAAATGATCAGGGGGATGGAATGCCTCTGCTATGAGGACAGGCTGAGAGAGCTGGGGTTCTTCAGCCTGGAGAAGAGAAGGCTCCAGGGAAACCTGATTGTGTCCTTTCAATACTTAAAGGATGCTTATAAGAAAGATGGGGACAGACTTTTTAATGGGGCCTGTTGCGACAAGACAATGGGGAATGGTTTTAAACTTAAAGAGGGTAGATTTACACTAGATATAAGGAAGACATTTTTTACAGTGAGGGTGGTGAAACACTGGACCAGGTTGCCCAGAGAGGTGGTAGATGCCCCAYCCCTGGAAACATTCAAGGTCAGGTTGGACRGGGCTCTGAGCAACCTGATCTAGTTGAAGATGTCCCTGCYCACGGCAGAGGGGTTGGACTAGATGATTTTTAAAGGTCCCTTCCAATCCAAACTATTCTGTGATTCTATGTTTGAAAAGAAGTGTGGGAGAACTTACGGGAAATGTACAATGTTCATTGGAGTTTTCTGTCAATAGTTAGATCAGTTCTTGTAACAAATAACTACTAAGCTTTGAATAAGTGACATACGAGTTGGCTCATCCAGGGATGTGTTTCTCTTACCCMTAGGTTGCTTGAAGTAAAACATTTATACAAAAAGGTAGAAAATCAAATAAAAATGGCCAAGATGGTTTTGATGAATGAAATCAACAAACGAACAAACATCCTTCTTGAACAACTTGAAGTAAGGGTCGTTTCTTTGATATCTTGGGAAATTAAACTAAATTAAATTTAATCCCAGTGCCAATGGAAAGAATATAGACTGTGAGAGTTATTGTCCCTTTGCTTATGTTTTCAAATATTTCTTTTTTTTTTTCTGCAGAATTTTATGTGGAATCAATGGTTGACAAATGTTCAGGATGAAGTGGGAAAATGTTTGCTTATCATCAGTTAACCACATTTTCTAATGCAGTTACAGAGAATATGTGTTCACCTTTTGAGTACTTACAAAATAAAGTAGCTTCTGGTTTTAATGTTTAATTTGTAGAAGACCGCTAGCAGCACGTTTAATATCCTGTTTTGAAGATGATTCTCTGGTCTACTTTCTTTAACAGAGCCTGCAGTTTTGACTCTTTCATTTTTGGATGTCCAGTTGAAGTATATATGATTTTATTTTGAAATGTGCTGAGCACAAAAATTGCTATCAGATCTGATCAGAATTTCCAGGTCTCAGTTATTCTTGGGTAATTTTAGCAGGTATTGGAAAGACAAGGCACTCAGCACTTGCTGGCTGCCTTTGAACTTACATATGTGACTCAGCTAAGTAGCTTTACAAAAAAGAGAAACATATGTTCTCATTTCAGTATTATTAAACATTAAGCAAATTCAGTGTTCATGTGTTTTGACAACATTTCAGTGTTTGTCTGAGTTATCTATAACCACAACCAAACTGTGCAAACACTTGAAGTATATGCACAGTGCTCTGTTGAAGTGCATGTAGGGGACATCAAACGAAATTGGGAGGTGGCAGGTTCAAATCAAACAAGGGCAGATAGTTCTTCACATAAATGGTAAATAAGTGTGGAACTCCTTGCTGCAAGATATTGTGTGTGGGTTCAAAAGTAATTAGACAAATTCATAGAAAAATACACTGAGGGTGATAATGTAGCCTCTGTCTTTGTGGTCCCTAAATCATGAATTGCTGGAGACTGGAAGACCATTCTGAGGAAATGCTGCATGCTTCCCCTCTTTTTGTATTCTTTCTTGGGTCTCTTCTGTTGTGTATTGTAAGGGACAAGAAAGCAATCCAGGTGCAAATTTGATCCAACTTCTACAGCTTGCTTGGGTTACATTATTCTGTTAAACCAAGGCCAGAATGATGTAGGTTGTTTGCTCCTGGAGAAGTCATTGTTCTTCCTGAATTCACATTTATCTGTTGAATAGCATTTGCTTTCTTTTTATGATTGGTGRTTTAAAGAGATTCTAAATAACAGTCTCCCTGCAAATAACACATAATGTAGTGCCAATGACTGTATGCATTATGTGTGTCTGAAGAATGACAACTATCTTCCATTGATTCACATTATTAACAGAAAATCACCAGTGAAAGGAAGCAGAAATTGGAGCAACAACTGCAAGGTGTTGTGGTTTTAAGCAGACAGGTAGAACATGTGCAGAACTTCATCAGTTGGGCAGTGTGCAGTAAAAACAGCATCCCATTTCTCTTCAGTAGAGAACTGGTAAGAGCAATACTTATTTTCTCAGTAAATTGAAATTGTGCAGTAAARGAACTGTTTTAAGGATTTAATGTTTCTCAAATAAAACATTTTTCATGATCTTATAATTGTGAATAAAATCATCATCCTTTGATTTGTCACCAGATTGTATTTCAGATCCAGCGCTTGTTAGAGACAAACTGTAACACAGACATAGGCCCTCCTCTGAAGATCAGATTTACTTGGGATCCCTCCTACTGGACTAAACAACTGTCCAATATGGGTAAGAAAAATATATTGTTGTTTATTAGGCAAGTGCCCAAAGCTAGACAAGACAGATATAGACAATACAGTATTTTCCCTAAAGTGCTCTCCYTTTTTGCTTTGACTTCCAGTTTTGTACCTCTTGTCACATTCTGAAGAAAAGCTAGTGTGGCTGAACTTTCCTGGTTTTCCCTCCAGTTATATCAATTCACCTATTAAAAGACATCGTTATATATAAATGCTACCTTATAAACATTACCTAGRAATACACTCTCTAAATATCATCTTTGATGGTCTTACAAAATCACAGTTTAAGAACACAACTGCTAGTTTAGTGGAAACACTGTGCAGAACTAAACAAATAACTTTTAACTGAAATTACTTAAAATGTAGCATCACTGGCTATCAAGCAGCCTTGACTTTGCCCAATGTATTTGGAATTCAGTTCTGTCCCAGCAAGCAGTGGCTCTGTAAATACAACCCTGTGARTCTGGCAGTCCTGTAAGGAGTACCCTGGGTGAAATGGAGTATCTGCAGCGGGCCTTGTGCTATTTCCCCTGCCTTACCCAGGGGCAGCTGGGCTCAGGCACGCCCGCGCTCCTCAGATCCCTTAGTATCTTAGTGGCCAAGGGACCTGAGCAGTGCTTGAGACGCTTACAATTAATGGGCACAAAGATGGCTTTAAGACATTGACTGTATAATAATTACAGTGTTATTTATATAATGAACGTGCATACTGTGACTTTGTTTCCCACYAGCTATAAATTTCCCAATTGCAGTGGGTTTTTACAGTGAATTCAGTTCAGTGGGCCGATCAATGGTCTAAAAGATTGGTTCTCTTCCCATTTTAAGATATTTAAAACTAGATGGGGTAAAATACTATCAAAAGTATTACAGGGAGTAATCTTCTCTTGACTAAAAAGCATGGACAAAATCAGTTCATAGGTCACTTCTATTTCTAGCTTCTAGCTTTTACGATTCTCACCTAGATAACAGCAATCTTTTTTATTTTTGTCACTTTCACCCTGGAAGCAGTCTTTTGTACCTGTGCTTATGGATGAGAAGATATGCTCATACTTTAGTAAAAATTGGTAGTATAAGCCATACCCATCAGTTAAAATAAAATAAGCTGAGGTCAATTTTTCAAAGCATTTGCTGGTAATTCAACCATGAGTTCTACTGACATCAGTGGTAGTTCGGCGTGATTTTAAATCACTGAAAAATCTGAAAAATTTGTCTTGAAGGTGTGTTGAAGGACTGTTTAGATAGGATATTTAAGTATCTTTTATATTTGAAATGAAGACAAGGAAATGGCCATCGTTCACAGTTTTTATTGTGTAAATTTGTCAAGATCATAGGAGGGAGTAAATTTGCTTGTTTTTCCAGGAGGTTTCACTATGGAAGGTGGACACATTTCTCACTCAGATATGCTACTCTGTGGGAATGTGCAAGCATTACAGACCTCCTTGTACCATGGGCACCGTTCACCAGCTTCACAGCTGGAGCCTGTGAGTAGCCAGCCACATCAGTTTCCACCTGCAGTTCAGTGTCCTACGCCTGTGTGTTGCTCGCACTGCCTCAGCGTACCTCACCCAAATAAAACTCAGCCTTCTTACCAAGACATAAATCGCCACCAAAATTTTCGACAACCTCCCGAACTGCATCAGCAGCACTTTCCTCTGCAGTACAGCATGCAGCAACATGACAAAGAGCAAAGGGGGGCCCCCCAGCCTATGAAGCTAACACAGTCCGGGCTGGAACAGCAGTCGCGGTCAGAGCCAGAGAATGTGTCCGGGAGGATGGGAAAGCACTTACCATCCCAGCAGCTGCAGCAGACTGCACCCCTGGGTTATGCTGTTGTATCGCATGAGGCTCAGCAAGTTCCCACGAACCATCCACAGCAATTCCGCACACAGGCTTCTTTGCAGACATCAACTGTGCAAGTGCAACTTGGTCATCTCCAGAAGATAAAATCTAACCACTTGCAGCAGCCACCACAGCAGCAGCAGCTGCCACCAGCATCGCCACCATCAGGTCAGAATGAGAACACCCACAAACAAGTCATCCAGCAGAGCCTGGACATAATGCACCACCAGTTGGAACTGGAGGAGATGAAAAAGGATCTGGAGCTTCTTCTGCAGGCCCAAGGACAGTCCAGCTTGCAGCTGAACCAAGCCAAGCCACCTCAGCATGTTCAACAGACCATAGTTGGTCAAATTAATTACATAGTGAGGCAGCCAGCCCCAGTTCAGCAACAAATACAAGATGAAGCACAAGTAAGTTCTCTAAAAGTTCTTTCCTATTGTGTTTAGTCAATGTAAGCTCAGAAATGGGAGACGCCTTTGAGATTTCATGTATTTGGTTGAACTTTCTGTTGTTGTCTTGTCCATGTTTGTATTCAGCAGAGGCTTCAGGCCTCATGCAGATTGGGCCAAAATTTTCTGTAAAGTGCTGCATAAACAACCTGGATCCCAAAGATCTGAATTTCTAAATAGACAAGGTGAGCAGCAGGTGGGAGAATAAAAGCATCATCATTCCTCCTTTGTGAATAGGTAACTGGAGGACTGCGGTAGTCTCACTCTCCATCTCAACTCCTGTTTACTGGAAACTTTAAGCCCTGAGTCCTTGAAAAAGATTCCCTTTTGATTCTGAACGATTAGTGCAAAGAGAGTGAAGAACACCTTTTTTCAGTATGAGAGTTATTTCCCAGGCTACTAGTAACTGCTCTTGCTACTGCATCATGTCCTTCAAGATTTTTATCAGTATTCATACATGCTGTTCTGTTACAGTTTTATCAGCAGGGCTAATTTATCCCCTTTTTCCTCTGTTGGTAAGAATCCTGCTTTTGAAAAAGGGACAGTGCTTGATGGTAAGCATCCAAACGACAAGGCAGATAAGGTGCACAATAAGGTGGCTTTGAAACTCATTCAAAACAGTGGGGATTGCAGTGGAAAGGTGGCTGGGACTTCCCATTGTGTAAATTCTGTGGAGTTCCCACCTTGAATAGCTCAAACCGGCTTACCTGTAGGGGCAGACTGCAGGCTTTTGGAATAGCTGTACGTTTCAGCTGCTGTACTGATTTTTTTTTAAAAAATTCATTAATGTTTGATGGAAATCTTTCTCTATTCATTTATATCTCTGCTTATGATTACTTTGAACATCTTTGTTGCTTTAGAGTCTTTCCAGTCTTGTCATATTGTATACGCTGTGAGTTGATGGGAATTTGTTACCATTTTTCTTTCTGAGATTTTGAAAACACAAATTCTTAATTGTGATTTGTAGGTATGTGAGAGTTCCACTGAACTTGATGCCCAGAAGCCTGTAATTCCTCTTGACAAAAGTGATAGTCCCTCCCTGTCACAGTCACTAGATGAAGAAGCCAGTGTCAGCAGTCACTCCCCTGAGAGCACATTGCAACAATCAGCTTTCCATCCAGTGAGAAAGGTATAAAGAACTTCTTTTAAAAAAATATTTTAAAGGGAAAACATGATTTAATAATATTGAATATAATATGGCATTGGAATTTGCAATCAGGTTGAAAAAATTAAAATACAGTAAAAGTTGACAAAATGGCTTGTAAATCTTGGAAGACAGTCATAGCCTAACCTCGTGTGCATCTCCCAGTAAGATGCCTACACACTGTGCTGTAGCCAGGATCAGCAACTGTTCTATAAGCTGGTAGTGTTTAGATCTGGCTGGCATGATTGTTAAGCATGAACTGGTAAATAAATAGAAGACCTATTTCTTTACTGAGTAAATTCTGTCCAGTCCCTGTCTCTAAGGGATTTAACTATCAGGACTCGCTAACTACCATACTAGCAGCAGTTAATTTGAAAAAAAAAAAAAAAAAAAAAGAATCCGAGATTCTGACTCAGATAATAGAGACATGCTTTAATCCTTCCACCTACCGGGAGGCCCTAACTGTTGAAGAAGGACATAAACCAAACCAGGAGGGCTCATCTTTATCAGTAGATCCTTGCTGGCTCTGGATATCACCTGTGCATTTGAGGCAGAGAAGCTGCCTTTTACCTCTCCATACAGTTTGTTTAAAACACTCCAAACAGCACTTCATATTCTGGTTGCTCAAATCTGTTTGGTACTTCTGTGCATGACTCATGTTGTGTACCATATAGAAGTCTTCCATGGATATTTTTTCTTGGAATTTGTGTGTGGAATATTGTGGAAGAACTTGTCTTTCCTTACTAGTCGCAAAAAGGAAGTTATTTTATCTTTCTTTAGTATGTAGCTTTGTTGACCCAAYATATTTATGATGCAATACCCATTCAGAGAGTTGTTGGAGATCCTTTTGGGAATTATAGAGATGCGGAAAGGTAATGATTACTGAGAGTCTGGAAACAGCATGCAAATCAGATTTGGAAGCCACAAATAAATCTGCAATTGCTAACTTAATCCTGTAGATGTGATGGAATTTCTGGATGAGGCTGATGGTATCGCAACATTCTAAGATGATGCTTTTTTGCTCTGAACTTGAAAATGTGTGGAAGCATATCTCTCTTAATCTCGATGACAGAGCACAGGACTGAGGAAAGCTATGCAAATTTTCTGGGATAGGGCTACCTTTGCTTTAGGATATGACTGTAAAAATTGAAGATGTGTATTTAAGGCCTGAGCAAGACCATGAACTGAGCCCATACTTTTCTTGTAATGCAGACACACCCTCAAAGTTATTTGTGAAAATGAATGGTGATGCTAACCAACTAGCTTTCAGAGGCTTTTTCTACATGCCTGTTGAAGAAGCTGTCCTTTGTCTTCTGCACCTGTAAAGGAAGGTTAGTCCCGACAGCTTAAACAAGAAAAGTCAGAAAGAGGGAAGAAAGTCGAAGTAGATGTGCAAGAGAGAGACTAGTGTAGTCCGATGGGAAAAGGAGAAGAAGAAAAGGAAGAAGGGCTGATCCGTTGCTGTACAAGTTGAGAAGGTGGCAAGAGGAAGATACTCCTAGAAAAAACAAATGGAAGTTTTTCTAATGGTGCTGAGAAGTGTATGCTCTTGTGCAGAAAGCACAGGTGTCTCTGTTTTTTTTTAGTAGTTTCCTGGTACCTCTGCAAGAAATGAGGACATTCAACAGCTACAGTACCCCATCTTTGCTTGTATTTATCTCTTGTAATGAGCTGTTTATGATGAAGTCATAATGTACTGACAGCTCTGGCAATGGCTAATTAGAAACGATGAAGGGAAACAGCACAGTAAGGAAATGCTTGAAATATATGCTTCATAAACACTGATTAAAGATGTCTGACTGCTTTTGCTGACAATTAGGTTAAATCTAGGTTTAAATGGGAGATAGGTTCTTATTTAAGAACAAGGGGATGTGTCTATTCATTCTCATCTCTGTTTCACCTGATTAAATATTTTCACGCTTACCTCCAGACAAAAATTTCTGTATAGGTGTTTGTCCATTTACTTTCATATGGCCTGTATTCAGAATATTTCATGTCTCTCAAGTTCTTGGAGGGCATGGAAAAAGTGAATGTGGAGAAGTCTAAAATACTGCAGTTGGAAAATATGGTAGAGAAAATGGCTAGAGAAAGCTTTTGCTACCTGGAGAAGAACTGTATTCTGCCTTTTGGAGAATAATTGGTATTGGACTTCTTGGCCTTGTGTTGCAGTTCTGCTGAACTCTGACAGCCTTCATTGTGCACAGCATTCCTAGTGGAGTAGGTAATTCTCTGGCTGCTGAGATTCTTTCACTAACGAGAAAGCAGTGTGAACCAGAATGTAGCAAAACTCGGAAGTAACTGTTTAGTGATATGTTTGCCAACATCYGTCAAAAAATAAAAGCTTCCATTAGCCCGGTGGTTTTCTTTATTTTGGAGGGGGTGAAGGCTTGATTGCTTATGTAATTAAACATCTGTGCATTAATTTTGAAACATTTTTACAGTATGCATTTGATACTATTGACAGATAACTAGATGAATTGTCTGCATATGGGATCATATTTGTGTGTGAAGCAATATAGAGCAGATGCTATTAATAGTTTGGGATCACAACATTACTCATAAACGGGGAAACCACAAGTACGTTATTCAGATCATCCCAGACAAGTGCAAGTGCAGCCGTTACACCACGGTGTGAGGCACTCGTGTGCCATGTGGGTGCCTCTGAGTTGAAAGAACGCCTGTTCAAGTTATTCTGATGAGTACTGTTTTCTGTCCCTCACATTTAAAGTTGGTTATTGATAAGCAGAAATAGAGAAGCAAGGATGAAACACTCATGCACTTGTAAAATGTCTTTGTGTGTTACATTTCACCATCTATCACTGAGCAGACAGAATTTTGGCTTTCCAGTCGTATAGAGTTTTCTAGAGTTTTCTAGCTGGTGTTGATCAGGAACATTGACATCAAGGCTACTACTGTCTTAAAATTCAGAGTAATTCCTGTCTGTGCCCACCTGCTCTATATGCATGTGTATGGTACAGTCTCTAAACATGTAACTTCAGTTATCTGTGGGCTTGTTTTAATTTGTTTCACTGATTTTGGAACATTGATAGTGATATTTTGTCAGCCTTTCTGTCTTCCTGTATATTCCTCTAAATATTCTTTGTCTGTGAATTGAATTTTTTGTGCAGAATAAACGTTTCTATACTTAGACCATTGATTGTTTGATATAAGTCAAGTACTGCACTTAGAATAACTTTGGGCTTGATTAGCACCTTTTAAGAATGCAACACTAGAAATGGAAGTTTTCTGTCTATGTGCAAAATGGTTATAATTTTCTCTTCACGCTCCCCTGTCAGTATACTTCACTCATGTAGTCTCAGGACCTCTGTTTTGGATTGTGGAGTTGTTCCGTCTCCATGCCTGTCAAATACCCAACCTCTCCAGTAAGAATGTCAGCAAGACAGAGGACAAATCTCAGAATAACTTTGTGATACCCGTGCTTTTGTTCTGGGGAATCGTGCCAAGCTCTAGCAAACAGATTTTATACAAGCTATTGAATTGCTAAATTGCAGTGTGAAGGAATGAGTACTCAGATTAACAATTTTGTGGAAAGGGTTACCAACCTTCTGCAAAGATATGGTCCTCCTGTTGCTTTTACATATTATGATATTGAGTTATTAATTTGTGCACAGGACTGGAGAGGTCATCTATTCCAGAGCAGAGGTGAGAATAATAAGATATTTTTGGCCTAATTGTGTTTTCCGGAGTAATAAAGGGCATACAATCCCTGTTTTGCTTACATGTACCTAATTGTCATTTGTGCCTGTGATGAATAAGGGGTCTAAAGGCTGTACCTAGCATTTGAAGAAATGTCATAATCCCTGTACATCTATAGCACAAATTTGTAGTTTGAGCCTCAGGTGCTGCCACAACAGACATTGGCGTTGTTGCAGGGCCAGCTGGACACGTCTCAGACTCCATAAGTGCACCCCTTTCTCTAGTTAGGAGCAGGGCCT
Organism: Oceanodroma leucorhoa; assembly: GCA_030449065.1. NCBI lineage: Eukaryota > Metazoa > Chordata > Aves > Procellariiformes > Oceanodroma > Oceanodroma leucorhoa. Next base: position 287,965 of record JASVER010000028.1, on the reverse strand, counting down.
TTACTTCTGRGAGGGAGGATTCCTTGTCTTGTCTCAGGTTGGGTCCTGGGCAGTGGAACACACTGTACCACCCCACTCATCCYAAAAACCTAAGTGGCTTGGGCACTCGTGGTTCTGCCTGCTGGGACACTCATCAGTTGTGAGTAGGCTGGACAGCGTTTATCAAACTCAGGTTTGGTTACATTCCTTAGCAACCTTTGAGGGTTTCTCCCCTTGAGCTATTATTTCACCTTCTGCTTAAAATAAATCTCTGAATATGTCATGCACTGTATTAGTAAATTATTACTGAACAGCTGTATCTGTAGCCAATAGCAGATGCTTAGGAAAGGGTATAAGAAACAGACAAATATAACCTGATCCTTTGATGATACACTATCCCAGCTTCTGAACACCAGCACTTTAGGGACTTTCCGAACTGAAGGTTGTACCCAGGCAATTGTGTTTTGCAGCTCTTCATGGACCCCTCCTCCATGAATTTGTCTAATCCATTTTTTGAGTCCATTTTAATACTATTGGTCTCCTCAGAATTCTGCAGCAACGGAGTTTTGCATTGCATGGGAAGTTCCTCTGTTTGCTTACTTTAAGTCTCTTGCCTGATAATTCAGTAGGATGTCTTCTAGTTCTTATGTTAGGAAAACCAGTGAATAATCACTCTGTATTAACCACCTTCATAATATCCCTATTTTATAGGTTTATATTGAATTTCCTTGCAAACATTTCTTTTTGAAGCTGAAAAGTGATTGCTGGTCTCTCTCCTGTCTTTTTTTTATGGAAGCCATTCTATACTTTGGTCCTTTATATCTTTGGCCGTTTTCCCTATGTTTTGTGGCTTTGATAAACCCTTTTGAGGCAGGGTGACCAGAAATAGTAATCAAGGTGCAAGCACATGGAAATTTTGTATAGTGCTATAACACTGATTTTTGTATTGTTCTTTTTGATTCGCAGTAAGTCCCACCTTCTTAGTTCAAGAGCTCTGTTTGTCTCAAGCACCATGAAGTACCTGAAATGGGGAAATCCTAGAAAATATTCCATGCCATCCAAGGAGCACTCTTGAGAGCACTCTGAGAGAGGCTTCTGGTTCATAAGACTAACATAGTGACAGTTCATGGTGGAACCTCTCAGTCTCTCCTGGGACTTGATGCGTGTGAACTTCTAGGCTCTGACATGCCAGTGCTCCTGTTACTACACGATTATCAGAGAGATCAGCTGATCTCAGTCTGCTGTAGGTGGCATTCTTGGGTATTTTGCCCCAACACATTTGTCCTAAGCTTTATTAAATGACAACTCTGCCATCTTGGTGGCAAGTGCTTAACTAATGGTATTTTTTTTTATTTTAAAAGCATGTGAAATTTATGGGAGAGGGGCTGGCGGACACAGTACAGGTTTTATTTTTGTTAGTATTGCACGGAGCATGCTGTGATTACTTAGTGACTGAAAGTCCCAACCCTAGGACTTTGAATCTGCGCTTGGGACTGGGGTGGGTTTGTTGTTGCTGTTTTTCTAATTACTATTAATTTTAGGGGATTAGAGGTGAAGGAAATAATGATAACAGCCTGGAATTTAGGGTCCTGCAAATTCCTAAAGTATCAGAGTATTTTTTGACTTTAAAGAATTGAGCTGCTTACAGCACAAATGCGTTCATGCTTAATGCAATTAGGTACAGTTCCCAGAATGTTAATTTAACAAAACCTTTTCCTTTGACCTGGAAAAAAGGATAAATAAAACATGATGCTGCTTGCTCCATACAATCTCTTCCTCCTTCCGCTTTAAGCCAGCTCCAGTTTATTCAGACAAAATGTTAAGGAAGATTTGTATTCTTTTTCTCATAAAAACGGAAAGGAAATCCTTTGGATTCTATTCTGAAATTGGGAAATACGCATAGGAAGCATGTGTAGGCTGTGTTATCAGTGCTGCTCTGTGCGGTGAGTTAAACAACTGGATTGGAGTAGTACATTTGTTTAACCTCCTAGCATAATGAGCTGCCAGGGGGATTGCTCCACTTAATAGCAGCCGTTCATTACTCTGCAACCATTTGCAGCGTGTTATTTCTCTTGTAGCAAAGAGAATTGGCGGTTCCTAGTTTTAGCTTTCTTTATCTGTGACACTTAATGTCAACAGCCTTGAGACTTTGCCAAAACAATCCTAACAAATCCTAATCCCAGTGTTTCAAGGTAAGTATTTGCTTCTCAGAATTCTTCTGTATTAGTGCTGCATGTTTACACTGGACCTTTTAAAATGCAACAGTGATCAAAGAAATATTTGAACTGAACAATATGTTTATTTTTTGTTCTCTGAAGGCACTTTGCATGTTCTTTCTTCTTACCTTTCACTACCATAGCTATGAATTTTGTGGTAGAAGGCATTTTGGGGTGGTGATGCTGCTGCCATTATATTATAAGGATCATCAGACCAAAATTAATTATGAGACAATGAGAATTCCATTTATAATGACACAGATGTAGTTCGATGTGCCAGGCTGTACATTAAAATGTCAAAAGTTTCAAAATTAACCGACAGCTGAAGCCACCATCTACCCAAGAGCATAATTAATGCTTGTTGTTGTTCAAAGGGTGCAATGTAAAAGCAATAGAGCTTTTATAAAACAGAGATCAATTCTTTAAAGGCATCCCATTTGCAAAAACTAGCTGAACTGTCAAGGGAAAAGAGAAATTTTTGCTAATGGCAAAAGAAATGATTATTTTAGGGAGTGAATTAATAGGCTATTAATGAGCCTTGTTCCCAGTGCATTGTTCACTTCACACTTGACAGCAGCTCCATGGATCAGAATGGAATGTGTCTGTTCTTAACTGTGAGTTTTAATATTTTGCACTGAAAGATCATAATGTTGCTTCATCATTAAAATAACCACAAAATTAACTTTTGCCCCAAGGGGAAGATAGATGGCAGTTTGATGGCCTCATTATTCTTTTTTCTTTTTAACAAGAGTAAGGTTTTATATTGGCTTATATAATCTAAAAAGATCTCTGAAGAAACTGATGCTAGCTAGAAGAGTAAAAAAGATATAGCCATATAATGCAATTGAATTTCACCTTTCTAAAAATTTTAGTTATAACAAAGTCTTATGTGTGTGTCTATTTCTTTTCTTCTGCAGTAGGAGTTGTCCCAGCAACTACTCCCAGTAAGTAAACTTGTCTCAMTGAAGCAAGGAGTAATCCTACCATTGTCTTAATAGGGCTAACATTTCACCTGCAGTGTATACAGTTACACACAGACAGGTCTTCGTAGGGTCAGGTCTCAATACGTAACAGATGATGGCACGCTCTCGTAACTAAGTAAAGGAAGATGCGTGTAGTGATTACAAGAAGTGAATAGCCACAAGGTCTCCAGGTACCTTGCTCCGCAGCTTTGGGTGGCGTGCCCGCCTACCACGTGTGTGCCTCAGCATGCCCATTTCCAATGGAGCACAGCATTAGATGGTTCCTATTGACTCAGACAGGAATTTGTGGGTGCTTTGTGCTTTTGAGAATCTGGCTAAATAAATACTTAACTACCTCAGAGGGACTTAATTAATGCTCACAATGGACTTTGAAATAAGGGGAAAAGGCAAGGCTGATTACAGTCTACCTGTTCAGTTCAAGCACGAATTCTGCTTGTTTGTTTTATTTTCTGTAAGTGATATGAGAACAATTCACATGTTTAGTTTGTCATCTGAAAAAGGCTTGTGATAAAAAGAGTGATGAAATGAAAAGGAAAATGTGTACTCGATAGGCCACATTTGTCGCTGCATGTGCAGGAACCTGCCACAAGCAAATTATGACAGCAAATGAACATTTTTGATCTTTGTGGACTTCTTTAGGATGTGACCATGAAAGCTGGATTCCTTTCTGACCTACATATATTCCTTTGGTTTGAAACCTGAGCATTCTTAGGAATGCTCTGTCAGACAGAGTATATGGAAAATTGTGCCTCCACCAATGCATTTCCTCATTTCCTGTGTTCTAGTTTTCAGCTCAAATGTAAGGTAGGAAGAACGTGTTTGACTAGTTCCAGCTGGTTCCAAGAAGTTATTACAGCTCAGACAGCTTAGATTCAGGGACATTCATTTGCCTCAAGAGGAGGAAAATGGCCAATACCCTGGCTGCAGAGACCCAGTACTCTCTGGGGTGCCTTCTACCTGAAAGGACTGTTTAAGACAGACTTACTAGACCCCTGGGCGGTAGAATGGCACAAGCCTTCCCTAGCACTGCAGAAGAGCTGACCTCTTTCTGTCTCAGATGCAGGCTATTTTGTCTCATTGAATATAAGTGGTCACTGTTTAGGCAAATCTCCTACTGTAGCATCTATTGAAAATTGAGGAAAAGGAAATTAAATTACATCCTTAGGTGGAAATCAATGTCTGTGGGCAGAGTGTTCTCTTAGCACGTAGGTGATATGCATTGCAAGCAGAGGAATTSAAGACTGACTTCTTTGGCATTATGTAGGATTTATACAGGCACAGCTGTCAGCTCAATCTAGGCTACTGTCTACCACTGTTGGATTAAGATGGACAAAGGTGTCAAAATCCAAAATGGAGTAACACTTGAGGAAAATACTAATTAAGTCTAGAAAATGGGTTCTGTCTCAGATTCACTTCTAAGTCACAGGTCCCTAGTAGAAAAATAAGTACAACAATGAAATTAAACTCTAATTCATATGCAATCAACACATTTCTTTTGTCTTGATTTATATTACAATGAGTGCTACTTACTGTATTGTAGTCAAATGAAAATGATTTATTTGGTCAATTATCAAGGGTGAAACACCAATGAACTACGATGAAATAAATGGAAAATTAGATATTCAAATTGCACAGATCTGCATACTTTTTAAGACTGCTTATATTTGCTTCATATGGACGCTAGAAGAGTCCTGATTTCAGTACGATCACACATTCCTGATGTAAGGCAGCTTAAGGAAGGTCACCTAGATGGGTGGATTTGCTTTGTTTTGCGTAACAGTATTTCTGTGGTTTAGACAGTGACAACTCATGAGACAGTAGAAAATGCATGTTGGTAAAACTATTTCAGAGACTTTGGTAAATATTCCCTTTCTTTGGAAACCAGACATGTACATCCTTTCCTCATTAGTACATGTAGGATGTTTCTGGATTTACACTATGATATTTAAAGGGTAAGTGCCTTAGGTTTTAATGGGACAGACTCACTAACTAGTATAAAGTTTTCAGCATCATTAACAGTAACAATAGTTTCATCCACCTGTGTCAGATCTGAATCTTATTTCTTCCGAATCTTCTTTATGAATAAAGTGATCTGATGATTTTTGAATAAAATGATAAAATTTCTGATCTGAATCTTATTTCTTCTGGAATAATTTAACGGAAGCTAGTAGGGTTTATATCAAGGATTGATTTAGTACAATATTCTACATGCTTAGATTTCCCATTCATTGTAGGGAGTTAAAAATCAGAATCCCTTGGACTGATCAAAGGAAGACATTTTTTGTAAATCACAGAAGAGTAACCTAGGTGTCTCCTTTTTCAGTTTTAATGGTGGAAACTCTAAAGCTTTTGGAAATGGTATAAGATTACAATAGGTACTTTCAAGCCCTCATGACACAAGTGGTTGATCACGTATAGCTGAAACAGAGTATCTCATCCATTATAGAAAGAACCGTAGCATTTTGCTGCTGAAAGGCTTATTAACATAKTGGGGTTTTTTTCTTTTTTCTTCTCCCAGCGTTCGGCATCCTTAAGCATTGTGGGCTTTTCAAACAGTTTAGAGATGGAATTACCTTCAACAAGGTTATCTAGCTCGGCCGATCCACAGATGGAAGGTGCAGCCGCTGTAGCACTTGGCCCATCTCCGAACGCCCTTTGTGACTGTGATACTCCAGCAGAGTCGGCGCCCAGCTACAGCTTGGCGTTGGGCAGAGCTCCGAGTGACCTGAGCCCTGGGGCTGCCCCTGGCTTCTCACCGGGTGATGCACTCCAGGGCAGCACTAAGTGCAAGGTAGGAATCGCTCAAACTCCTCTGCTTGAAAGGGAATCCAYTTTCATTGATAGCACATGTTATTGTTGGTCAGTCAGTCAAAGGCAGCTATTTCAGTAAGTAAAGTTTTCCTTACCTGGTATTTGAAGACTGATTACAAATTATTTTCTTAAGATGGAAAGAAACAAAACTAATAATAAAATTTGATTTCCCCCCCCCTCCCCACCCCTGAAGCTGGAAAATGAAGACTTCAATACTGCAGATCATCCTCTAGAAAACAGCTTGGCTACTGCTGGGCAAGATGTAGTTAATGAATTAACTCTTTCTATGCAAAAAGTCCTGGAAGAACCTATTAATCTTTCRATCAAAAAATCTCAGCATTGCACTTCTCCTTCTGAACTGCTCAGCAACACTTCTTTCCTGCCCATGAATGCCAGAATGAGACAACCTAGAAGCAAAGAAGGTACCAGGCTTTTCATTATTTCATTTAGGTTTTTGGTCCATCTTTCTTTCTTAGCACTGTGCATTGCAAGCATTGCAAAGCAGTATGCTTATTAACGTACTTACATATAAATGTGCTTTTCCAGCAAGCTTCAAATATTATCAGAGTACTTAATCCCATGGAAAAGCGTGTTTGATCTCGTTTGTGGAGGAAAAACATGGAAATGATATGCCTTGAATTTGTAACATCCTTCGTCTATGAACCGGAAATGAGTGTGTCTGTGTGAAGTACCTGGAGTATYAGTTCTCTTAGAAGCACTCCTGCTAATGAGACCTGCAGTTATGACTATTGAAGAGCTGGTTTGAAGAGTCCAAATTCAATTAAAAAAAAAAAATTACTTTTGAAATGTAATGTGCCTTCTGCTAAGTCCTTCACATCAGTAGCACAGCAAATTTTTGTTAGGTTAATATATTGCACAGTATGTGCTTTTTGCTCTGTCTACTGTGGAACATTCCCTTCAGCCAAGGCCTATTTCTTCAGCCTTAATGGAGAATTAGACCTTACTTAACTCTCTTCRTGGGCAAATTGCCAGCATCCTTGTGCTACACTGTAAAGCCTCATTCCTGCAAACTCTAAAAGTCAATGGGACTATTCATGCAAGCAAGGGATTGCAGGATCAAGCTGTTATCCTGTGACTTATGCCAGTATTTGGCTGCTTTTCTCTGTAAAAGATGAATTAATATTTCTATCTCTGTGCTGTATTTTTATTCAGAGAACACTAATTAGTACAAAGGAGGCCTAGCTCAGTGAGCCAAGGAAATGTATTTGTCTTCTCTTACATGTTCTGTGCCAAATTGTGACAACTATGCCACAATCATTTGTGTGAGTTGTGAGGATCAGGCGCACCCCTAAAAATCTGTGCCTCAATCAGGCTTAAGGGTGTCTGAGAGGAGCAGCTTTGTAGTATCTGGTTTGGGTCGTGTGACACTGCGCACAGAAAGCAGCCCCAACATATGGAATCTCACTACCTATAAGAGATGCTACAGATTTGCTCTGTGCAAAGCACAGGTCCTGTTGTGCGAGAGGATGGAAAGACTAGAGCGTTGAATTCAGTGCTGCTCCCTTCTCACAAGGAAGGATCAGGAGTGAGCAATTCCCATCCTGCTCTCACTGTTTAAGGTGCAGTGAGGGGAGACCTGAGGCGATACAGTCACCGAATGCAGTGTGCACCAGTGAGAGAGATTAACCCTGTTGCAAAGGCAACGTTATCTTTGCTAGTGACTCTCAGTAGGACTTACTGGCTTCGGCAGTGCTGTGCTGCCAAACCCCACTGCTTCTGGTATGTATCTCCAATGACTCATCCTTTTCTAACATAAAATCTAAACATTTCAGCTTAATTTACAACAAAATTCTTCTTATCCTAGTCCCAAGGGATGTGGTAAAAATTGTACATCATTTCATCATTTTCCCTCTTAAAGCCACATTTCTTCTTATCATGGCTTGCGTAAACAGTCTGCCCTCCCCTTCTCTTTCTTAGACTAAACAATCTGATGGTTTCAGTCTCTCCTCATGGGTCAGGGTTGTGATTTTTTTAAAACCACCTCATTCCTGCTGCGCTATTCTGGGTTCTCTGCAATTAAGGAGTGCTGCCCGCAGCCATACGCAGTGCTGCAGCTGAGGCCTCTGGGGTGCCGTGCGGAGCCAGGGTATCAACTTCGTGTGCTTTACATTCCTCACTGCCGGTAATACACTGCAGGATGGCATTTGCCTTTTTTGCAGCAGAAGCAGCATTATGTGGTTGACTCGCGTGTAGTGAATGGTCCACATTAATCCTTAGTTCCTTCTACAGAACAGTTCCCTAGTCAGTTATTTTCCTTTGTGATTACAGTCAYCTGATCCTTCATAAGCATAATAGTTACAGTTATCTCAATTCAGTCTTACTGATTTAGGAGATTTTTTTTCTCTGATGTATTAAGATAATTTTTTAATTGTAAACATTCTCTACAGTGTTTGCAACCCCTCTAGTTTGGTGTTTTCCACAAATTTTATAGGTACTATTAGTTCATGATSCAAGTTGCTGATGGAAATGTTGATTAATATTTGGAAGCCAGCACCACTGGAACATCCTCTGGTTTGGCAGCGTGCAACGAGAGCTGCTCCTTCAGCTCAGCGTGCAGTCAGCCTTTAGTAATTCTCTCCAGAGCCATGAGTACCACCCTTCACCTGAGCAACAATCGCAAGTGAATAACACTTTAGGAGTGACGTGAAATGCACCTTTCCTTGTCAGTCTTGATTGTATTGTGTTTCCTGTGGCCGGGAACAATAGAGTATCTTATAGGCACATTGCTTTCAAGCCATGGGCTAGGTACCATTGACTCAAGCTAGATTTTCTTTAAAAAAGCGTTTTTTCCTGGCACTCATTTGTATCTCCAGATAGCCGTGATATTTGGTTTGTTTTCTTGTCAATATTGGCTATGTCAAACTATTTCCTAGCAAAAAAGGAGTTACTATGAAATTTGTCAGTGGACGGTGTTTAGGAGGGCATCCACTGGGGCATTCATCTCTACCCCATCCCATCTCTCCAAAGTTGTTTTGTTACTCTTGTGTCTAGTATCAGTCAAGAGCTACTTGCATGCTCATATTGGTTAGTTTTGAATTCATATGTTTATATGTTACATACACCGGAACATAGAAAGGAATCATACAATCTGGCTTTTCTCCCTCAGTGGCAGATGGGAGACACAATTTCCTTCCTGTTTTCAAGTAACTAGAGTCATCCAGAAGCTCCTTAGCATGGAGCACGAGACCGCAGAGACTTCCTGAGCCTCAGGGGTTCAGACCTCAGTAGGTCTGCTTTTCTCAAGTGAAGGCTGTATAGCAAAGAGGGTTACTTATGTTGTTCCATGTATATGGATGAATGTGGCATGGCTGTGTACATCTGTAATTCCCTGGGAATGTAACCATTTCGACAAAATATTTTGAAAAGGCTCCTCATATTCAGTACAGAAGCTGTGGTTAAAAGCAAAGAGAAAGACAAAGACTATCCCAGAATAGAAAATAGCATACACATTTTCTATACATATAGATGAAATTATTCCATAATTCACTTATGATATCATATTAAACACCAGTCAGAAGTACATGAATATTGAAGTACTTTCTACCCTAATCCGACTCTGATATTATAAATATTTTATTCATTTTCTTATCTTCTCTTCCAGATTCCAATAACTGTGAAAAGGAACATTTTGAAATGGATATGAAAAGCAATCAGAATGTCAGGTAACAGAGTCTTTTTTATACAAAAGCACTGGCCATGAAATTTTATACATGTATTTAGAACATTTGTCATACTTAATGATAACGGAGAACTTAAAAAGAATGCAAGATTCCTTACAGATAATAATTCTGGAAGTTGTAAAGTATTCTCTTAAACTTGAAAGCATCAATTTAAAAGAAGTGGTGAGTTCATGTATTTCTGTTATTCTATGTAATTTTCCAGAATGAATAAATATTTGCAAACTTATCTCACTTGAACAATTAGAAACTGTTAAGCCCCAATTAAACCTAAAAATTATAATGGGAACAAGATTAACATTATCTCAACAGTTTTATAAAATTTTGTTTTCAGCTACTGCTGTGATAATATTTTAAAGTAAAGTTGATGATATGCTGTGTTCCTGCTTGAAGCCAGCCACACTGAAAAGTATCAAGCACAAATTAAATTGGAATAATTAAAACAAAAATATATGGAGCAGGGCAAAGTTTTAGCACAGAATCATTTACACATATGATTAATTTAAAGTGATTGCATTCACATTTGTTAAAGAATCGGCATGTAAAAAAATGTCCAGATTTTCAGTGTTTAGCCAGCAGARTCATAGTTACAAAGGAAAAGGAACACAAACCATAGTGCATGAAAAATGTTGAAACTGAATAGGGAGGAGAATTTTGTGCAATATGATTGAATTTAACCATGTGTCATTTTGATTGTAGAGCTGGGCCTAATGAGCAGAAGATCCCCTATGTGCGATTGGAACGTCTAAAAATATGTACATCAGAATCGGGGGAGCTGCCGGTGTTTAAGCTCCAGCCACAGGACAATGAGCAGGAGGGAAATTTCCTCCTGATAATTGAATGTGGGACCCAGTCTTCAAGTATGTCTATAAAGGTGAGTGGAATTTCCTTGAGGCTTTACCGACTTTCTCCCCTTTATCCCACTGTCTTGTACCCACAGTTTCTGAAAGTTATTATACACTAGACAAGTTTGTTGATTCATTTCACCCTTGGACACCTCTGTGATGGGTTGAAGTAATAGAGAATGCGGCTTCTAGTTTGCTGTGTAGCTCCCTGATACTTCCATTTCTGAGAAGTCTGTCTCTGGGATTGGATAGCTGTAGTGGTTTTGTATTCTAGCAAACAACCTGGCTCGTCTGTCTAGTTACAAATATAGGATAAATAGCTTAAAACTGACCTGAATGCATATTTGAGTGATAGGAACCAATTCCAGAAATCACAGTATAATACATTTTTAAAAGCTTTGTATTCTATTGCTTCATTGGAGTCTTGAGTGTGAACTTCTTTCCACAGAAGGAAATGGGAATTTCTGGTGGGAACAAAAAACTATAGKTTTTTTTTTTGAGCTGTTTACTGTAAAATTTGCAAATAAGATTGTAAAGTATCCTGTTTCTATCATCTGCGATATGAAATCTGTACAGCTCTCTCACAGTGCTATTACATTGTGGTATGTGGAGGAAATGACTTGACCAAGGTGACCTGGCCAGCCAGTGGCAGACGTCGAGCTGAGCGTGGGCCTGCTGAACTGCAGTGCCCTCTCCAGTAGAGTTCACTGCAGAGAAACCATTTTGTCTGTAGATAACCACTGCTGTTATATGCTTGTATGTGGAAATTATGATTGTATGATCCCAGATTTTTCTTCCTTCAAGATAAATAAAGATAGTCCACCTGAAGGACTGAAATCCAAAGAGGAGAGCTCAGAGGACAGAAAACTTCTCATATCCCAGGCTGCAGGACGGACACAATCTCCTCCTGTAGATACTCCGTCTGTTGATCAGAAGCTCAGCAATGGCATCTCYATCATGAAAAAGTCTCCAGTTACTCAGGAAGTCAACCCAATTGAAAATGAGGATTTCTGTGCTGTGTGTCTTAATGGAGGAGAACTGTTGTGCTGTGATCACTGCCCCAAGGTCTTCCATCTCTCCTGCCATGTTCCAGCCCTGCTCAGCTTTCCAGTGTGAGTATGTATGACATTTCGCTAATGTGCTCAATTTCTGCTCACTGCCTTGGGGCAGAATATATCCTCAGGGATATATGTGTCAACCTTACACAAGGGCAAGGACTGCATCTCTCACTTGCCTGTTTTGTTACTTTTCTTGCAAAGGGAAGAACTGTCTTACACGCTAGGAACTAGATGAATTATTAATGAGAACTGTTTCCAGCCATGTATGCCCTTTCTGCGGTTAGCTGGCCAGTACAACAAAGTAAGTGGCAGACCTGAACTTTAAAAAACATTCTTACGACGTAATTGGAGAAAAATAAAATCCTGACTCTCATGTAACATCTGTGGTGTAGACGTTAGCTCTTCTCTGCAAGAACAGTGACTAGCACAAGGAAAGGACAATCAGTGAGTTCTTATTCAGTTTTCTAGACAGTTTTATGGGAAATTTAGGATTATTGGGGCTTTTGTGGAAATGTTTAGGACATTGGTTTCCCTAAGACTAGGGAAACCAATTTGCCTAGCAACTTGTCACAGATGAATTGTATGTAACAAAGAGCCAGAATTAGGTACACGTCCACATACCAAACTTTAAAAGTGAGTCTAAATAACGTGCATTACTGGTGGTGTATAATTCTGTTACAAATCATTACCAGTTGGGACCAGAGGCTACTTCATATGTGCCAAGCCCAAATAACTGTGTCAGCTGAGAAAAATATGTTGTGAGACATTAGTTTGGAGATTCTGGTTTGTTCTTTCTGTTCAAAAAGCAAGAATTTCCATCTCTTGACTTTTCACTCTTTTCTCTAATAGCTAAGTCATTATTAAGCCTCTAGTTTCAAAACAATGTGGAAACCAATTTTTCCTTTTAAAATAAACTTCCTAGGCAAAGTTAAATTCTAATGAAGTAAATTAATTCCCTTAACTAAAATTCTGTATTCATAGTTCTTTAATATACCTTCATCTATAGTTATTCAGGCCCTGATGTTGCAGAAGTTGTATCACTGCCTTCATGAAATTCTTCAAGAGGTTTCTGAAAATGGATCTACTAGGAAGGACACTTACGCCCATGCAGAATTATGTTTATTTGGATTGGGAACCTGTGTACTAGCACACATTATGACCTTTTCTGATTTCTTAGATAAATATGTCAATTATCATATCAATTGATAATAAATATATCAATTATCAAACGGATCTGGTTTTGTCTTATGACCCAACTGTTGGCTATTTTTCCTTAATATTTTTTTTAAAACAGCACTTGAATCAATGCAGCTGCACACACTGCTGGTACCTGATTTCAAATACTATTTTGTCTTTTTCTTTTTCTCTGTGACAGAAAAAGTGCAATGAGTATAATCTGAAATTATTACACTTCTAACTAGATTCAAATCTCTTGAAGAACATCTAGTACTAGGGGCTTCAGACTGCCTGCTGTTGTGATACTAGTTAAGGATGAGACTTGTTTCCAAATACAGTGATTCCTGAGGTTTGTTCTTTGACAAGGTTGCTGACAAAATTTGACACAAGTTTTTGGTTTCTTATTTTGCAGGGGAGAATGGGTGTGCACACTTTGCCGTAATCCAGTGAAGCCAGAGGTAGAATATGACTGTGAAAACACACGCTACAGCCACAGCTATAATGCACAATATGGCCTTGATGACTTTGACCAGAAGGTGGGAATAACTATATATTGTGCTATTTAGAAAAGGACATATGATCTCAGCATGAGGCTTTGCCTCTTCATGGGAAAGATGACTGTTTTGACTTGGTTGCTACTCGAATGTTTCAGAGAGTAGTAAATACAACAAAAGCATTGTTAGTATTCAGTTATATAATTCTTTTCTATCTAGACATTGCTGTTCAATTTTAAAATKAATGACGTTACAGAAAGATGAAACAGGCAGATCTGGAATTCCTTTCTCTTTTGAACAGGAAAGTCGCACTCAACAGCAGAGCAAGCTTCCCTGAGTCAACTTTGCCTGGCTTTCTGCCACTGAATCTTTTTCCTTTAAGACTTGGCACCTTCTCAGACATCTACTTAGGCCAGTTGCAATGACATTTTTGTGATGTAGACACTTTTTGACTTTCAGTTGGATTGAAATCGTCATACGGTCTTCATATGTACCATTAATCCCCTTGAAGATGACAATTAAGCACTGTTAACTCAGCCTAGATGAAAGCTTATCTCTTTACATCCCCATTACCAGTTTCCTCTACCAAATCTCCCATGAAAAAAATGCCTTTTCTTGAAGTCCACTTGGTACTTGGAAGCCACAAGTTCCAAATAAATGTCCTGTGTGTATTGGTGACAGCTGGACAGGGAGGCTAAGTCCACACAACTGAGTGCAGATGCTGAGCTGGCCTTGCACAAAGGAAGCCTAGAATAAGGCACTGGTCTAGTCTGGGCACCATACATAAAGACAACAGCAATGGTTCTTAGAGCACTGGGGCCCCCTGGCAAGGCCTATGAGCATAGCCACAGCACTGCTCTAATTCATCCCTACTGTTTCCAGAGCTGAGCTACTCTGTCCATAAAGAGCTGGACATAACTTCCTGACATTGATGTGATCCCTGTTTCTATTGGATTGGGTACAACTGGCCAGAAATGGTTGGGATCTGGGTCTCGATTAGTGAGGTTCTATTTAGAAAACGGACTTGATTAGAAGTTCCATTGCTTGTGACCAAACATGGCTTATAAAGTTTTTGTAGTCCATTTTTTTGCATCAGTGARAAAAACAAAGACAAGTATATAAGTATTTTACAAGTTAACGATGATTAAACGGAACTGTTTTCATACAGTACTACTAGCTACATAACTTGCATCCATTTGTATGAATAGATATAAACAGTGTGAAACATCTTCCGTTTAACTGTTTCCACACTGTTGCTGATGTTCTTTTAGTCAACAGCCAAGGARTAGACCTGGAGTGCAGAAAGGAAATAGTGATAGCAATGAATTCCCAAGAGTTTCCAGGAGAGATACATGCATACAAAAATTTTTACATAATGTTTCTTTTCTTGCATTTCTTGACTATCCTCACTTTCAAAACTATAAGAATGCTATGAGGCAAAACATCCCCCGGGTTACAGTGAAGTGTGCCATTTTGCATCAGAAATGCACAGACTACATGAAAACTCCTCTTGTTAGTATGATTGATTAACTAAGGGCAAGAATGAAACTCACTTGTTTTGAATTAAAACGTATTTCAAATTTGGCTTCTACAGAAGTGTGAAAAGCTGGTGCTTTCCCTGTTCTGCAGTAGTATGAGCCTCCCATTCCATGAACCTGTCAGCCCCCTGGTAAGTACTGCACACGCATGGGTCAGAGGGAATCCAAAGGATACTCTGGCACATCTCATGAGCTTCTCCTTTGTTTTCTTGAAAAATATTCATTAGCTTTTTTTCTGAACAGTATTGCTTCCTAGGGAAGGGTAGGTGTTTCCCTCTTGCAAGTGCTTTGAAGGTGCTAGCTTGGAGGCGGGTAAATGCTGGCCAATGTTCTCAGGCCAGGTTGGGTGCCAATTTAAGATGCTAGTAGGATACTAAAGGTATATGAGGGGTTCCAGTGATTAAGAAAGTTCACTGGCTGCATACATGGAGAATGTTGCACTGCTCTAAGAGAGGTCTGCTTTAGAAATAACCCTGGATTCCCTCTTTTCTGGTGTTTTGCACAAAGGTGGTAATGTGACTGTGTTCAAGAGATGTAAAGACTGCTGTTTCATCCATGTACTCAACGTTGCAATATTWACTGGCTATTTTAAGGAAGATGTAGATCCACACTATTGTAACAATAGATCACAATGTGACGCAAGTTGGAGGAGGAAAAGGAGAGAAAAAAAAAGGGTTTATGTGAAGGAATAGTCCAAATAACAATATAATAAACATTCCACCTAATAAAGCTTGCAGTGAACTTATGGAACACATTACCTAACAAGTAGGTTTTGACCCAGAAAGATTTAAGAAGTGGGATGTCCTGGTAGCTGGTGCCCATTGAAAAAGACTTTTGTTGAACTTTAAAAAGAGTGCATAGTAGCATATTTTTAGTCGCTCTTGGCAGACTACTTCCCACAGTATCAGCTGCCAGTATCTCAGCACRTTATTTTTATAACTGCTTTGGGGGAAATGTTAGCTAATTGTCAATGTTACAGATATTATTGATTATGGTTAAATGACAACATTTATATCTGGGGATAAACTTTAGAAAGTGCAAATAGCAGAGTAGTCACTGAAGTGTGCTATTTTCAAGATCAATCTTGSAAGCAAATATGTTTTTAATCAAACCAAAAAGCACCCAGGAAGATGATGTGCAAGTGTAGGCACTAAAAGACTAGAGCTCTCTTCCTTGATGCACTTGATGTAAGGAATCCTCTGCAGTGACTTCTGTCCAAACTTGGTAGAAGTCACTGGAGAGAAAATGTTTTAATTAAAAAGTTTACATACCTGCGTTTTATTCTTATTGCAGGCTCGGCATTATTATCAGATCATCAAAAGGCCAATGGATTTGTCAATCATACGGAAAAAGCTGCAAAAAAAGGACAAGTCCCACTATTCTGCACCTGAGGAACTTGTGACTGACGTGCGTCTCATGTTTTGGAACTGTGCAAAGTTCAATTATGTAGGTTTCTAATATGCATGGGTAGGGGGATGCAAACCAGAGCGTTGCTCTTTCAAGCTGTCACACTGGTGTAACTACTGGTTCCATTGACATCAGATATGAGACTGGGATAAACAGAAGTATTAATCAGTTTTACTCTTTGGAAATGATTTTTAATGACAGAAATTGAGATATGGATCTGAGAACTTGAGATACATATGGATCTAAAATTAAAGAGGGACAGCTTAGCGGACAACTTTTTGGAATGGTGCTGAGTTTGCTGTGAGAAGCCAGTCATAGCCAGCAAAATAGCTAGGGAAAATTCAGGTGCATAGAAATTCCTAAGCAATGATGACTGCTATTCTTTCTAGTTCACTGCACATCTCTTTTTCTTAGAGGTGCAGAAACGTGTTCCTTAATAGCAGCATCTGGTTTTTACTYACATTGTAAATGCAGAGGGACTAATGGGCTGTAGAAAGTGGGTAGGAGACTAATGGAAATGTAGCAGATAGCACCAAGGCGAGACATTGGGGTAGGGTAGTCATTTGGTTTTGATCCTTGATGATTTCTGTGTGCCGTAACACTGAATGGTTATTTATTCTCTTACAGCCGGATTCAGAGGTTGCTGAGGCTGGACGATGCCTAGATGTATTCTTTGAAGGCAAACTGAAGGAGATTTATCCAGACAGGCATTTTCCTTCAATGCAACAAGACGACTCTGATTCTGAAGAAGTGGAGAGTCAGAATAGCAAAATGCCGGCCCAAGATTTTCAGTGGCCATCATATGGACAGGAGTGCACTCAGCCTAAAAGGAGACGGCGCCATGCAGTAAGATTGCAAAAGCAAAAGCATTTGGTTGCTAAGTGGCCACCCTGCTAATTCTGTTTACAGCTACTGATGGGAAGTTTTGACAGGGCTGTGTGGGAAAACTGTCAAGCTTCTATCACAGAGATGTGATCAGTTCTACAATTTTATGTCAGGATCCTCTGCGTGGAATAAAGTGTCAGTTGTGTATACATGTGTGAGCATGAACAAATGAAGTCTCTCAGGCCACACAGTTACCTTCCTAGCAGAAAATTCTGCCAAGATTTTTAAAAAGACTAAGCCCTCTAGCTATTCACTGTTTGTTTCCTTTGTACACAGGAAAGTGAAAAAACTAAAATGATGATGTTTCAGCCAGCTAACAGCCTTCCTCAGGTATGACCTCCTCAAGATATGAGATTTGCTATGAGGAATCCAGCAGCATAACTGACAGAGTTAAGGTGTGTGGGAGGAAAGCAAAGCACTCGGGCTGTTTACTTAAACTCTCCTAATCTGCTGACCATATGCCTTATTTTTAGATCTTGTGGATAGATAACAGATCCATCGTGTTTGAATCTGTCAATATTCAATCTGTTAAATCATGTRTATGTTTTGCAGTGTTTACACTGAAGTACTAATGTTTTGGTGATAGGTAATGATGATTAATAATAARAGTAACATGCTAATAATATCTAGTACTGCAGTACTGTTTTAGAATCTGTTCAACATGACACCTCTATTTTATAGAGCACAGGTAACCATGTAATAATCTTGCAACCTCAGTGTGAATGTTGGCCATGCTTTGTGATAAATACAATGTGTAGTCATAAAAGCTGTAATCCTGTTGTCTTATTCAATGATTTTTCTGGGAGCTTGACAGCTCAAGGCCTATGAGGTACAGTCTAATGTGATTATCTGATTAGCTGTTTCTTTTGAAGCAGAGCATTTTCATTAAATCACAGAAGAACAAGTGCTAATAGTGCTAATACTAGGGCTCTGTGTGAGCTGTTTCTGAGTGCATACTGGATGCTCTGTTTGCAAGGAATGACTCTTCTGGTATCTAATTCATGCTCGTTAAAGCAGTGTGGCATTTCTTGGGTCTCAAAGGTAGCATTTTTATACAACCCAAGCCAGTTGTTTTTCTTTAAAGCAGATATTGGAATTCAGTAAATTAACTATGAAGCAAATTACATGGTTATAGAAGTGCTTATAAAATAATGTCATATATTCCTGATTTTCTCTTTGCTTATTTCTTGTAGTTGTGATTACCAACAGTGCTAGAAGATGATGATAATGTGTATATGTAGAAGCTCAAACAGAATGAAAGGATGTCTAAGTTGTGGGTGGTGTG
>JASVER010000028.1:82135-265246 GCA_030449065.1 Oceanodroma leucorhoa | reverse complement strand
AACAACACAGCACCCTAATAGTGTTTCAGACGTTGAATTGTGCTCATAGAAACTCATAGAACTCAGTCTGGTTTTATAYTGGGCCCAGCAAATGTCAGCACAGAGTGATCATGAAAAAGCAGCAGAACAGTGCTATCTTCAGACACTGAAAGTAAAACAGATAAACTGTGTTGTAGTAGTAAAGTTAGGGTAATGGAGTGGTGGGATATTTTATGTAGTCATTTCTGGATCATACAGTAATTTATAAGTCAGTGTGTTCATTCTATAAATAATTGCATTTTTGCTATTGCAACAGCATTAAAACAGACTTAAATTTAAGTCAAGAAAACAGTTTATGCACATGACTATAGGATATTGCGTAGTCTGTGGTGCATAGTGCAACACTTCTGAATTTACAGATCACTGGGCCAAGTTAAGCAGTTCTCTCCTGCAGCCAAACAGCAAATGGAAAACACCCTTAATCTCTAATAATGAAGATATTAATAAGCAGCAGATTATGCAAAAGTGTTCTGTAAATCACAGAAATTAAACAAAAACCTTACAGGATATTTTCTTCTATGGTATAAATAAAGAAACAACAGAGCTTAGATAAAGTGAAAATCAATTCAAAATTCATCCTTACATCCTACCCAAACTCTGTGCTGCATCTTACACATAACTGTAAATACCTCAGGCATCTGCAGTGCAGTGTATTAACACATACAGGTGGGCTTCAGCTTATGAGAAATAACATTTAAAAATTCAGTGCTTTAAGCAAACACTGGACACTCCTCTGTTTCTTTTTCCCAGTGGTCTCCGAGGGCTTTAGAAACATTAGTAAACTGGCTCTCATCTATGTTTGCGATGTACTTATAAATATTTCCCATTTGTAACTGTGAAAAACAGCATGATAAGCTAATGGAACAAGTGAGCAGCAGAGGTGGAAATTGAATACAGGCCTCAGACCTGGTCACAGGATTATCATCTAGCAGTGTTAGATGAAAGTGTTGTGAGACATTTCAGGTTTGGGATGCACAGCTAAAACCATTCATTACGGAGGAGGGGATTTGGCTCTGGCAGYGTGCTGCAAATGGTGCTTGAGGTTAGCACCTCCAGTTCTGGAGCGGTGCTGAGAATCACACAAAGCTTTTCTTACCTGCAGGGAAGTTTTATCCAGTGAAGGGGAATGGGGCAATGCTCAATCCACTGCTGCAAACCTGCCGCTGCCTTACGGCATGGGAGCAGTCACAGTGGCCTGGGCAATGCTGATACTCTAACGGCAATCTGGCTGAGTGAGGATATCCCAGGGGTATTACAAACAGGATGGATTTTCTCCAGAGAATGAACCTCATAAAGGCTCCCCAGARGTAATATTCCATACCATTTGAGAAAAATGAAAGTCTTCATCTTTATTTTTGATCTTTTAAATACCAAAAAATCTCTGCAGTGCCAGCACTATTCATTGGCATGGGTCTGCTGGACAAGGAAATCAGAGCAATGATCTTTTAAGGTGACAGTCTCACTGCTTGTTCGTAGCTCTTGCATCATGTTCAGAGCTCTTCCCAGATTGCTAGCGCTGTGCTACGCTGTGTTGTGTTGCATCATGCCRGCCTGAGCCCTGTGCCATGGGGCTGTAACCCCCGGGGGCAGGGGAGAGGCAGCTGCTGTGGACATGTGCTGRAGAGGTGGGAGCACCCTGGAGACATTCAGCCCCTGAGCTGGGAAAAGTGTCACTCCAGCACACCCTTCATCTGCTATCTAGATGAGTCATATAGCAGRAGGATATTTCAGGGAAGAAGAATACGTAATTTCCCTCCTTTCACTGGTCCTAATTRGGAAATACTGTAAATATCTGAGTATATTTGTAGCCACAGAACTCAGCCTTCTACTCCTCYGGGTAGAGCAGGGAAGATACCTGCAGAATTAGCCTGATTCTGCATTTATTGGATTTTACTGCTTCCAAATAATGTATGTTCACTTTACAAATAAATTTACATTGGTTGCCTCACCTCTTCCCAGCTGTCAGTCCTGTAACRCCCTTCTCATTTTGAGTTAAGTTCTCCTGCATTATCAATTCAGCAGTTTGTAATTAAATGATTAGCTAACCAAATTGTTCCCTCAAGAGTACCTGTGTAAATGCATTGAAGACTGATTGATTTAACTGGAGTCACTCAGAGATAGTTTAGCCTTCAAACTCACCATTATGAAGGATGAGAAACAAAAAGGAACAGATCTCACAAGGAAAAGGCCCTCTGAGCTGGGGGCAGGAGGATTGTGTCTTTTAACCTTGCACATGTTTTCTTGTAATTCTTGTGGAAAAAAAATGATTCTGGAACTAGAGATCCAAGATCACATGGGCTTGTGTTCATATTACTTTACCTCTCAAAATTGCAGTTCAGATTTTAAAATGCATCATGATAATTAGCTGCTTTCTCCGTTGTTTTACACTGTGTCATTGTATGGGAACAAAAGGAGAATTCCTTTAAAGGAATTAAAGGTGAGTAAACACAGAAGGGTGATACTATGGGAGTGGCATTGCAGTATTGTTATTGCCGGTTTTGTCAGAGAAGTTAAGTTCTATGTATAACTGTCCCCACTGATTTGAGCAAAACTGCTTCTGCAGCTYGTATGAAAAGATTATATGCTTACGCAGTTGTAAAGGGGTGGGAGGAGATGATGGTAACTTTTTTTATTTCTCCCTCAGTTAGCTTTTTCGACCAAATGGGTGTTCTCTCAGGTTCCTTAAAAGCRTTTAGGTACTGGTCACTTCCAGAGGTGGTGGCACAGCCTAGATGGGTCGGTAAACTTTAATGATGCAGCAATGCTCAGGTTTTCCCAATACTCCTTTTATTCCAAACAACACAGCGAGGCAACCTACTCCTCTCCGGTAATGGGAGATTCACCGCCCTGTGGTAAAGCAATGTAAAGATTTGGCACGCAGGCTGCTAGGCTGACGGTAGGGTAGCAAGCAGAGTTGGGACTTCTAAAACAAGACAGCTGGCTCCCTCTGCTGATTTGCAGCGTGATTTTAGTTGTTTTAAGCAACGAGCACTCTCCTCCTTTWGGTCCTGGAGGTTCCAGTACCGTTGTGCCTTCTGGTTTTAATTTGGTTTCTTTCCCTGTGAAGTAGCTACGAAGCTGTACGTTCCCCTTTAGCTTAAAATCTCTACAGACCTTTACAAAGATTAATATATGCATTTATAACCGAGAATCAAGCCGTAATGTGGCAGCTGAGTATAAGCATTTTAGGTAAGACCTCCATAAAACCATAATTACACCCATCTGTTTCCCTTAAGTATCCAGCAGAAAACAGTTAGCGCTTATATATCTCTTGATAGCTCTCTCTCAATCTGGCATTATGGGGAAAGAGGGAAATTAATTTCCCCCTTTATTTTCTTTCTAGAAAAAGACAGTGCTTAAATTCAAATATATGAGAAAACCAAGATGAAAGTGTTTGTCAAAGGAGCTTTATTTGTGTATGGATGGTGTCAAAACAGCAGAGTTTTCCAAAAGTCTCTCTAACCCTTATGCACCACTTATGGAAAAGACAGAACAACCATGTTTCTAATAAAGCTGTGGCCATATAAATAGATATTAACAATAAACAAACATTATTTCTTAAAAATACGTACAGTTGCATCAAAGCTGTTGGATATAAAAAGAGCTTTGTAAATAGCTATAAACTGAATTCTCATTGAGATGATACACAAATATGTTATGGCCTGGCTGTTACATGATTATTTGACCAGATTCCCACCTGGGGTGAATTGGTGAACACTTCAGTGGAGGGCTTGAAAGGCCAGTTTCCACTGTGGCAGGACTGAGGCACTGACTCTGAAATTGATAAGTTTCTATAGTCAAAAAAGAAACTGATTTGAGACACTATCAGAAAAAAAAAGAAAAAAAAGAAAAAAAAATTGGACTAAGAGAACTTGTCTGCTTGTGAGGTTTTACCACTTATTGGTAACCATTTTAGGGCCATTAGTGTTAGAGTATTTGATATTGCACCCTTTTAAAAAGGGTCACCTGCGAGAATTTGACAATCTGGGTGCAACCAAGTTACCTAAGCCTAAGCTCCTCATGCCTTTTGAAATGTCCTTACGTACCGTATCACTTGGAAGTTACTGTGGAGTCTCAGTGATTTTTGAGCTCATTTGAAGGTACTTGAGACTTTCCACAGCCAAATGGAGATGACACGCTATGTCTCTTGTAGATACCTACGTGAATCTTTCATGAACGAGTCTTCCACGWGTCACCTACCTACGTGTGCCCTTCTCACTGCGCAGAGCGATGAGATCGGCTGGCCGGACACTCCAGCTGTCGGAGCGCTGAACACCGTGACCAGGCGGTACCGGCCCCTTGTAGGGGACCTTCTGGATTTGCAGCAGCAGCTTCCCGGAGAGGGTCACGTTAAATTTCCACCCGCAGCCGCCGCTGCCCGCTGTCCCCGTGTCCGGGTGAGTGTCGCCCCCCGGCCGGCAACGCCGCAGCTGCTGCCGGGGCTCGGTACCGGCAGATGGAGCTGAAGGATCCCGATCGCTACAGCGATGGCCACTCCGACGGCCGAGGTGCGGGCCAAGACTGTGCCGTTTTCCTCTGCCTCTAATATTTGACCTTTGCCATGATATTTTTTTCCCCCGAATGAACCTGCATTGAGAAATTAATACGCGTGGAGCACTTCGCAAGATTTGAGAAGTCAGTTGTCTAAAAAAAATTAGATAAACATTTACTGCTGTGTGTCTCTGCCCAAATAATGCCTCCCAAATTCCACCCTTCGTCGGTGACGCTGCAGCTCTTAATGTCACGTTGTCACTGTCATGGCAATTATTTAAAGGTACTGGCACTTGATAAGCTTATTATGCTCTGTACTGTGAAGGAGGTAAAAATTTCTGTGAATCYGTATATGGGCTCTTACTGGAATCCTGTTACTGTATGATAAATGACATCATTTTACATCTCTGGTAACTGTTTCCTCTGGTGTTGCTATTGATGGGGGGTGGGGGAGGGGCTGGTGGTATTTTATCTACTGTTGATTTAATGCCATACCTATCTGAGACAAAAATAACTTTCTGCAGGCCCTAAGGAGAGAAGCAGGTATACTCACACATCACAAGGTAAATATTTAGATAAACAGCAAGGATATCTAAAGCCATATCTAAAGCTTTCCCATGGACTTTCCGTTAGTACACACGCTGGATTCTGTTCAAAGCACAGCTAAGTAGCACAGAGGAATGAGCTTTCTAAAATTCCCCTTTCAGATAAAGAAGTTTAGATGTCACATGTCAAACGTAATGTGACCTCAGGGGTTTCAACCTAGTCCTTAACAGGCATTTCTCACTCCTGAAAAAATGGTTGGCTTTTGAAACAATGCCTCCTTTCAAGAACTTTGGCATGAAGGTCAAGATTGTCTTGTACTGACTGAGAGGAGCACAGCAGCTTTCACAGTGGTTCCTTTCTTCATACGTGGCTCTTACTTGTACTTAACATTTTGAACTAAAAAATGAAATGTAGCATGAGAAAGTATCATTTTCTGTGTGAGGCTTTGATGTGTTTTGTCTCTTAGCCTCACTATTGTCGTATTGTTGTAATACTGAATGCTTATTCTCTTATTAACTGATGCCCTTTATTTGACAGGACTATTTACTTTKGTTGGTCTTAAGTTTCCTGGCAAGGTACACAGACAATTTCAACTTGAACCTTTCAGTGGAAGGAACACAGAGACAATTCAGCATGTCTCCTCTGTACAGGCTACCAATGGGATAAACAAACGATGGACCTGTAYGAGGCTGTGAACAACCCAGGTCAGTTCAACCCAGACACAATGAAGGTAAATTACAGCACAGGCAGGCTGGGAGCAACCACCAGAAGGCCTGGAAAAGGTTATATTAAAACCTCTTAGATCTGAATAGAGGGATTACTTCTAGTCATAAAAAGAGTCTGCACATTGTATGTGTGCAATTACTTCAGAAGAGCAATCCTGCTGTAATTGACCCAAAAAGGCAGTTAGCCTGTCAGGCAGCTGGCCATGGACAATGGGGCAAAACCCGCTGGAAACAGCCCTGCATTTGATTAGATTACGTATTTTTGTTATCACCCACCCTGTATGAAGACCTTTCGCCCTTACTCCAGGTGACTGTTGGGTGGCTGTGCGAGCTGGCTCTTGGCCTGCTTTCCTGGGGTCGGGTGAACACGCCAGAAATAATGCGCTTGTGTGGCAGCTGCAGATCGGAACATCAATCCGCAGTGTAGGTATCTTCCAGGAGTCAGAGTTGCTCTTGATTCACAGGCCCCAGCTGTCAAACAAGCAATTTTTCTTCTGTAGCTGGCATGTTACGTATGATCTCTTCTTCTGGAAGTGGCCTTTCTCAGACATACCTAAGTCASTCACTCTCGCCTCGGGCTCCGCTGCTGTGATGTATTTTTTTTCTCAGACAGAAACTGAAGTCATCTGGAAAGGATGCTTGAAAGGACAAGAGAGAGARACGGCTTAAGTACTAGGGCTCTTCCCAAACTTTCAGGGATAGCAATTATTGAGGAATTTAAATATACTTACAATCCATTCCTTTTTTTTTTTTTTTTAAGATGTCTTTTTGTCTGGAAGGCCTTGTTTTTTATTAAATAAGTCTTTGAGAAAGCTCTCTTAGCATTGGTACTCCTGGTGACAGCTAGCGGTGTCAGTAGGAACAGAACTAGAGGTGCTGTGGCCAAGCTAAAGCAAGATTGTAACTGGGGACTCCACCCCGAGGCTCACTCCATGCAAGGAAAAACTCAACACCCCTGAAGAAAGGACAGCACTAGTGCTCAAATTTTAGTGGGAATGCCATGAAATTGTACCCAAAGCAGGGAGAACCACAGTTTGTCCCTAAATTGTGACAGTAGCCCATTTCACTTGCTTTCAGATTATTCCAGAGCTGACAAATACATACCCATGTCTTTATGTCTAGGAAATTAATAATCTTTCTTCAGGAAAAAATAATAACTACACTGGCGTACAAGGAATGCATAATAATTTGCCTGACGTAACTTATTCATCTATTACCTTAGTCCTTACAACCTCAGTTACTAAATGGGAGGATATATGAGGTCTAATATTAAACTCTGGCAATGTGGCCTATTTATTTGAATAATACTGGTTTCAAAGACCTGTTTAATATGGTAATAGCGATAGTTGTGGAGAATATTTTTAAGCCTGGCTTTTTAAATTTCTCATCTTTAGGACCAATTGTTACAGAAGTAAATCSGGGGAGTCAATGCTGGTTTTGGTAGGAGATGCCAGACTCTTAAAAACATACCAGAAGTCCAAGCAAGGGGAAAAAAAAAGGCATCTTAAAGATTCTCATTGACTCCATTAGATCTGACTTGCATTCAGATACCTTTTAAGATTATACATCTGCTTAAATCCAGTAAGTTAATACAGTAGTTTTCTTTTCTTGCCGTAGCTATTCAGCATTCTCTTTGCCTTGCCCCTTTATTTTTTCCTGTGTTCAGCTAAGACATTCAAGGTTTAAAACAGTGTACTGCCTGTGCTGAGAGAATCTTGCCGAAACCATTGTCACACACTGCTTAGCAATGCAGGAATTAGTTTTTTTTTYCTCCAGCCGCCTTGTAATACCGTGTTTGTTTGCCTGCCTTCTGAARTGTGAGTAGGGGTGCATGCCACCCCCCTGGGTCGACAGGGATCTTCCTCACCTACCGCAACGGGAGAGGCCGCTGAGGTGAACCCCTTCCACTCAGCACGAGCTGGGACTGTGTAGCCTGTGGTACTTGAGGGAGATTGCAGCAACTTCAGATTCATATTTTATAACATATAATGAGCAGAATAAAAGCACTTTTGAAAATAGAACCTTTTTGTTTTTTACTGGAAAATCAAATACATTTCAATCAGGTACTTCAGACATTTGTATTTATGAAAGTGAAATGACAATATTTTTGGCATAGAAAGAATATTGGAAAATTCAGAAAAGAAAATGTATAGTTACTGCTTGAACATAGCTTTTAATGCTCTAATCCCCAAAGGTGCTGTCTCTTGAGCTGGGAGCTGACTGCAGGCATAAGCGTTGCTATGACGTTGTGCACCCGCTGGCTTTACTGTCTCTCCGATGGTGAGTAACTTTGGGGAAACAAGTGTAATTAGTTGAAGTGCGATTACATGTGGTGTTATTAACATATATTAGAAATACCAATATTTAAGAATATTGGGTTTTTTTCTAAGATAAACCTATCTGGGTCTGAGTTAATCTGATGCCAAGGATTAAGCTCTTTGTTACAGGCAGGCCAGGCAGTAACTCCTACTTGTTCAACTTCTCCCACAGAATTTTATGAACAGACCAGAATTTATGAACACACAGCACTGGGCCTGGATTCACCGCAGGATATAGCCCATGGCTACCAAAGAACAACCCAAAATTACAGTGATAAACGGAACACACCAGTGGGTCAGAGCAGGTGAGTGTGCCTGTTTGCAACACATCCGAGAGGCAGGCGGGACCGCTCCAGCACTGGGCTGGAGAGCGGGACAGCCGTGGTTCAGCTACTGCCCGGGCTGGGGTGATGAGGCGTAGCCAGGCAGTAGCAAACCTCCACGTGGGACCCTTGGGGGAGTGCTCTGAATTTCAGTGTTAGGGAGGGGCAAGAAGCAACTCCATAGGTTTAAAGAAACCTGCAATAACAGACTTAGGAACAAGTTAAATTAAAAAAAAAAAAAGTGAGTTAAGGGCACCACAAGCTGTGGCACGTGTGGAGGGCCAAGGTGGATGTCGGTCACTGGATGCGGGTCCGACCGCCACCCTTGCCGTAGCAGTTTCAGTGAACAGAACGCTGTGCTTTTACGAATTAGTTCAACGCAGGACGGCGCATGCAGCCGGCGCTCATGGGTGCTGCTGCAGCTCTGACAAAAGCCGGGGGCACAGAGGGTCCCCCGGGGCGGCGCAGGGTGGGGGTGGCCACTGCTGGGCCCCGTGCGGCAGGAGAGGGTTTGGTAAGGCGCCTTCTCGGCTGCTGGGCACGGAGCGGCTGAGCCAGAGCTTCGGGTCTGACTTCGAGGACGGTGTGTGCCCAGGGAAATGACTGGGGTTAGAAAGCACTGCGAGAGTTAGGAGTTTTATTTTTTTTTCCTCCCTGAATTAACTGCCTCATCCCTTAAATAATTCAAGGAAGAGAGTGTTTTAGTCCTTCTTGGCCAGGTTCGCCTTCTTCGCACCGCCCTCGCAGGCGCTCACCCGCCGCAGGCAGGTGCGGGGCCAGACGGGCAGCCGAGCACAGGCCTGCAGCCCGCCCCCCGCCCGCCCCGACCCCTGCCCCCCCCGCCGCTGCAGCCGCCCAGGCCGCCCTCCTGCAGCCCAGCCTCCGCCCGCGGCTGCCGAGCTGCCGCCCGAGGGAGGGGGGGGCTGAAGAAGGGTGCCCTCCGTGAGGGAGAAACACCCGGGCCTCCAGCTCTGCCGCCCGCCCGCAGGGAGGGGCTGCGCCGGGCCCCCGCCTTCGTTTCTTCCCTCCCTGGGTGAGCCGGCCCCTGCCGCCGCTCCCGCCGGCCCCCCGCTCCCGCCGGCCCCCCGCTCCCGCCGGCCTCCCGCCGGCCCCCCGCTCCCCGCAGGGTGAGCAGGCGCGCCTTGCAGCTCCCGTTGCCAGGCAGGAGGTGGTGGATTTTTTTTGTATGGCTCCGAGTTTATTTACGTGTCAAATGCGATTTGTGTGTGTCATGCAATTTAAATGAGTTGAAAAATACAAAGTTAATTTATCTTAAAATGAGTAAATTTTCACTATCTGGATTTTTCTGGCTTAGTAGTTGAAGACTTTGGTATTCTTTCATATTTAACAGTATGTCTGTTTTCATTATGAACTGAATTTACAATAMAGTACAGGGTTTAATTTTGATATTAAAAGTATTCTTAGGTAAAGTGTATTGCTAGCTTTCCCCRTTTGCCCATAATCCAGTTTATCCAGAGATGACAGAAAAGGTCATCTAAGAGTTACTTTACTGAAATACAGCATATTAGTGATACRAAATGCCAATTTACTGAATCAAGCCATAAATATGTCCTTCAACTTTACTGCTACTTTTTTCCTCTTTTCCAGTAATGTAGCTATGTCCTGATTATATTGCAGTACAAACATTCAAATTCTCTGATCAAATCTACTTCATAATTGTGTACACCCTGATCCTATAAAGTCCTTGCATTCTTTATATAGAAGCTTTGTTTTGTTTTGTATTATTCATTTAAAGGCGGAAGTAATGCTTTGCAGTCAGTTTGATATTCTAAAACCAGAAAACAGTGTCCCTGTCGGAGCTAAGGCGCAAAGGTTAGCTGCAGAGTCTTGCTTCTGTTGCCATAGCTGTTTTGTGGTTAAGATATGTATTTAATTTTCCAGAACTCTGATATTATTCATAATTCTGGAGAGAAAAAAAAGCTAATGAAAAGCAAAGATTTTGATTTACGTAATAATGCCGTGCAAAAGGCATACCATGAAAAGGAAGGATTGCATTTGGGTGTTTCCCAACATTGAAAGTGTGGCAGAAACATTGTTTTTCAAAAGTAAGATACTCTTCCTAAAATACGTTATTACCAGAGACATGGAAGATGTGGGGATTTGTCTTGTATGGCAGTGATTTTAAACCTCCATCTGCCTCCCCTAGGCCCTAGTAGCCATTCACTTATTTGATGTTCAGTAGGTCTCAGAAAATGCTTAGAGTGTTTAAATTATTAGGTGGTTTAAAAAGAACTAGGTAAAAGAAAGAATAATTATTAGGTATAGATAGAATTATAGTAAATAGTTTCTGAGTGCTTTCCAGGAGGTCGCACAAGCTCAGACTTGCCTGATCTATTTCCACCCATGTCCCTTCAGTGTCTTTTTTCTGATTCATTTGGGAAGCTTCCTTATTTGTGCATGGCTCAGTAAGGGGTGTGCCATCTGCATATTATTGTAAATTAGAGGGTTCATCCATCTACTGTCTTAGATGAGTATGGCTTTCCTGCAGGAATTTGTTAAATTGTATAAATTTAATTCTCATATCCCTTCTGGAATATTGAACAAAACTCATTTTATGACTGCAGGGTTTTAAAGCAGAAGGGGCAGTAAACTAATATAATTAATCATTGTGTCAGTGCTACAGAATAATGGACTAATTTTTTTCCTAATTTCCAGTTACTTATTTTAAATCTCACAGGGAAAGCAGCACTGTGTAGAAAGCAACAAGGAACAACCAATTAAAAAAAAGTATTTTGTTTCATCATCTGAAGCAAGTGTAACAGAACTGAGGAAACTCTGGTTGTGATTTATTAGTTGCATTTGTTTGAGTTTTCACATACAGTTAGATATTTCACTGAACTGCTTCACATGGAAAAAATAATGAATTTCCCTGTATTAACATATTTTGTGCATCAAATTTGCATTTTTAAAAAACACTCAAGTGTATAGAATAATTGGCTTGAGTTAAAATGAACAAAACAAGCCATCTAAAACTCTTAGTTAACAATCATTTTTTTTAACATCAACTGTGAAAAAATTAAAAATTCCTGCAATTACAATTCAATTGTAATCTGCCACTCTGTCCTAATTTGGGCCACTTAAGCTCAATACTTATGTTTTACTTACAAGACTGTTTCAAATATTTATTTCACAGCTGAATTCAACTCTGCCATTACAGGTTGGTGAGTATATTCTTTACCAGCTGATTATTTTAAATATATCTACTACCTGTCACAGTGCGAGACTGTGGGCTCTACTAAATTTTTGCAGATTCAAGTTTAGACTGGCACAAAAAGGATGACCAATACCTCTGGTATCTCCCACTGGGGTAGGAATTTGGATGCTTTTAGAGATTCAGGCCTTTTTTGCTAGAGGCAAGGGGATACTATCAAGAAGGTAAAAGAGAATGGAAAGGAATGAAGCACTAGGAAAAACTGGTTCAGAGATAGCTAAGGAAAGAGTTGGGAAAAAAGCACCTCTGAAAAGACTGGAGCCTGTGAAAATGCAGCTGAGTACTAGATAAAATGAAGGAAAGGCAGAGTGGGAATGCAGGAGGGAATAGGAGGTGCTTGATGGGAATAGAGAAGCAAGTTTTGGCACACGTGGGATAAGACTCCATGGGAGACTCCAGAGGAGAGAGGGCTAGTAATATCTGACAGGAGGGAATAGAGGAGAAAGGTAAAGCGGTAGTTCCTGTTGCTGTACAGAGTTCAGCATCATTTCTGGCAGCAAGCTGGAAAGCATTTAAAGGCTGAGCTTTCAATTAAAAATTCTCCTTAAATAGAAGCCCCGTAACCCTATCTGAAAGGTTAGAAGAAACACAGTAAATAAGGCAGCATKTTTTCCACTGGTTTTCATATAGGTACAGCTAATTGAACTGAACCTAGAGGAAGTACTGAGTTGAACCATTTTATGTTTTTTTCTTGAACAGGAGTTCAGCATGAACTGTTTGTTATTTTGAAGTTTTGTTAATATAATTAACATGTTTGACCCTCTACTTAAATGTAGTAAATTCAGTATCAGTTTTGGGCAATACTGTTTTCTGCATTCCCCAGTTCAATCCCACTTCTCGTTTATCCTGCCCAGATTCCTTCCAGCCTCCTGCTTTGAATCAGGTGGTGCTATAGGTTGTAGAAGACCTTCCGGTGGGATGAGTTGGAGAAAATTGGTAGGGTTTGGCCTGTGTGAGCAGCACTGCTCAGAGTTCTCTTTTTTTGTTATTTCTCTATTACTGCTTCCATCCTCATGACAAACTTCATGAGGGGTGCAGAGGAATGACCTACCTGCGTGTCAGACACTAGGGAGAATATTTCTCCGTGTTCTTTTGYACTGCTAAGCCAGCTGTGCTCTGTGCCTGATCGTCAGAGCAACACTGCTGTGACAAGCCATTTGGAAAAAAAGTAACAGGGATTGTGTGGGTTTTCATCTAGAACCGACATCAGGTGTTTAAGACATTTTAAAGAAAATGCTGGGAAATTCATATAGAAATTGCCATGCAGCAGTTCATGCCAGTTATGTTGTTAGCAAACTTAAATGCGGTACAAGGAACCTTTTTGAGTTTGATTTTTATTTCACTCTGTCTGGAGAACGTGGTGTGAAGTGCCCATTTTTTGTTTTAAGTGTAATCTTAAAGACTTGATTGTTCTTTGATCCTAATGTTGTGCCTAAGGTAGTTCAAAGTTATAAGGAGTTATGTATGCTGTATCTTAATGAAATGCTTGTCTGAAATTGTACTGATAGCCTGCTGTGAAAAAATCAATTTGCCATCAGCAAACTGAATGTACTTGATGCTCAATTTAGTTCACCCAACTATTTCACGTTCTTTCCCTATAGTAAAACAAAAGGGTCCTGAGAATTAATTACAGTGTTAGCATCTGCTCATGGCAGCTTTGCTGATATACTTAGTAGAATAAGATAGTTAAGGCTGGAGTGAGATGGAGTGTAAAGTTTTTCCCACTACCATTTCTTATGCAAATATCTTTTAAAGGACAAGCCTTTCTGTTGATTCCTGTACATACTCTTTCTTTTTGCAGTAGAGTACCCAGCTGTGTATCAAATCAGGAAATACTGATCGCTTCCAAATAATTTGTGTTATGTCACTTTTTCATRGTTCATATGTCTGTAAGTATTGCTGGCTGCACAGTGGAGTATTGCTTATATGAATACTGGTAATAACATTTCTTCCCTYAAAGTAAATTCCAAACTTTTTTGGGATCAGTAGATGAATGAGAAGTTTGCTGAGATTACAGGTTCCTGAGATTCCTGATGTTGAATCTCGTATTAGTGTAATTCCAACCTGCTGCGCCAAGTGCACTGTGGAGCAACCTTGAATGCCAGACAAGCATACTTTTGTGTTGTGCAAAATCTCCTTTGACAGTTTCATCTTTATTAACATGAAAAAATGTTAGTGTGCTAATATGCCAATCTAAACTGCGGGTTTTGTTGTGCTAAAGATAGACTGAGCTGCAAATTGGTAATTTTAGGATTTTAGTATACTATAATTTTAATGCATATTCAGGTAAATAAATCTCATGCACTTGAGCTAGAAGAAGGATCAGGTCCTGTACTTTTTGTCTAGGCTTTTTCTTTTTGCTGAAACATCACAAGGTATAAATTACCTTTCTTGGAATGCCTGAGAAAACATGATCTCTCAAACCCAAGAGATTTTCATTATTTGTAAATTCTCTATAATTTCTGTCATGTTGGATTTGAAATGTGTTCATCCATAGCACTGTATTTTACAGAGGATCATCTTAGATTTCTGTGGGAGAGTGCCTGAAATTCGGTCTTGTCATGAACAATTGTGATGCCAGTAATGGTAGTAGGGTTAGTCCTGTTTGCATTGGAGAACAATTTCCGTTCACATAATTATAATAAAGCCCCTAATTTTGGTGAAGTAAGAACAGGTTGACAATTGTCTTCAGTAATTTGAAAGAGGAAAATTATGACCAGAACTAGTGGGAATTCTACATGTTTTTAATATTTATTATTTCCTATTTTCTGACAAGCTGCAAGCACAAATGGGAAAATTGTGTTTGCGTGTCTGAACGTGTAATATATCCTCTAAGCCTTCAGAAAATTTGCATGTGGCCCATTAGTTGCTTGTGGGTTTTGAATGATAAGTCATTATCCAAAGAAATACAACCCAAGCTTTGATTAGATTAAGCTTTTTCTTCTTGAAGACATTTGAATATTCTTTATGATATCATTTGTTAATTTTATTCTTTCCTATACAACATTATCATTAATGCTTCAGCTTTTATATTGGATACAATTCTTAATTTTATGTCCATTATGTTGCCATATACCAAATGCTTTTAACTTCTTAACTCGTAAAAAAATTGTTGAAACAGTGCCTGGCACTGGTCAGGTGCAGTGATAATTAATATTGAAATGAAAAGAAAAATATCTAAATTATATATTTCATAAATTAACACTCTCATAAAACTGTAGTAACATGGTGTGACAGTTAATATGCACGCCTGCATATCTTGTTTCTTCTATCAACTAAAATTTTAACTAAGGGTTGAAAGAGTGGACCTTTGCTCCCTATTGGCCTAGCAATTGAAAAGCATTTCTGTATTTTGTAGATATGCTTTATTAGAACATCACATGGCACAAAATTTAAACTCTAAGCACGTATAACAGTTTTTGAAAGAACATGTGGTTTGCTACACTTCCAGAGCAAACACATCATCTAAATAATAACCATTTTGGTAAATACTTTGAATGATTCCTGAGTATGTCTAGAGGAACCCTTGAAAGTAAAAGGCAGTCTAAGTGAAACAAAACCACAACTAAACTATCAAACCCCCTGGTAATAAAAGAAGAGCCTGGACCTCAGAACTGGGCTGTGCACCCCCATCCTTTTCTATTTGTCAAAAATACGCTGCAGTTATGCAAACAGGGAGGTAACAAACAGCCTTAAAACTAAGAAATCACTTTTTATAAAAACTGGATTAATCATGTGCTTCATAACCAAGTCTGAGAGAGAGTAGAATGCTAGTTGTGTAGGGAAGTATTACTGAAATGAGCAATTTACTGAAATCATTGTGCTTTTCTCCCCTCAATTTGAACGTATTTAATTGGCAAATGTCATAAATACATAGTTTATAATGGAACAGTCATTTTTGTTATTTAAACTTCTTAAACATTTAACAGATATGGACTATTACATGTTGTTAGCCAAAATATTTGCTCTATTACATATAGAAAATGCCGTTGTCCTTCAGAAAATAGACTTTCTTGTATTATTGTTTTATGAAAATGGCTTAATATCATGAAATGTTTTAGCTATTACCTTTCTTTTCATCATGTAAGTAGTTCCCATTGTGTACATGTAGAAAGAATATGTTGAACTTAAAAAAAATCTTCATACTTTGTTATTCCTTTTTTAAAATTATTTTTAATTATTTATCATTTTGTATCTACTTAGAAAGGCCATCTTAATTAGGAAAAAAGTCTTATATATCTTTATAAAAATAAGATGCTTATTTATTAACATTGCTGGTGAGAATGTGATCCCTTTAGATATGAAGGGTGAATTGAAAATGAGTGTTTTTTATGATCCTTGAATATAGTTCCGAGCAAGGTATATGTTTTATATGTTGTTTAGCAGTATTGAGGGGAGGGGAAAACAGAAACATGTTTTATCATTCTAGAATTTTTATGGCACATGGTAATTGTTACCTKGAAAATAGTCAGGATACATTTTCACATAAGCTGTAAGACTTCCAGAASTATTTTTTTCTATGTTAGATTTGGTCCAGGAGGTGTGCAAAATCTTGTGATCTTCATTCCTTGTATTTATATGAGAAATAATTGTCAGAAAGAAGTACTTTTTTGAATACTTCAACAAAAAAGAAATGGAAACTTGTATGTAATGTCTCCTGTGCTTTCAATTTCATAAGAAGGGAATCATTTTAGTAAATTTTTCTTTGGTGTGGCAAAAGCATTCCTGATAGCCTAGTATTTCATACAGTTGGGACGAAAAATTGTAAGTTTTGTACACTGCTTAATTTCTCTAGACGTTGAAATGTTTTCATCTGGAGAAGCAGCATATTTTGTGTCTAGCATTTTTCATTAYGGATGCTAATCAGCAATAGCTAACAAATGATGGTGTTATGCATTAATACTCAGAAGAGCATCCAGGAGCTCCAAGAGCAATTGGATCCTTCACTGGGATTGGGGATGCTTGCTCCCAGAAGCTCTCAGCAAAATACCAAATGCATAAATGGTATTGAAACAGCATATAGTTTCTATTAGAGTAATTTATTTATATATAGTTTTAAATATGAAAAGTGAAAGGAGTAGAAGTTGTAACAGAGAATGGTAGGAAGGGAGATTTTGTTTAATAAATAATTCG
The DNA here is from genome assembly GCA_030449065.1 of Oceanodroma leucorhoa. Lineage (NCBI taxonomy): Eukaryota > Metazoa > Chordata > Aves > Procellariiformes > Oceanodroma > Oceanodroma leucorhoa. Next base: position 248,439 of record JASVER010000028.1, on the reverse strand, counting down.
TTGTTGCAGAAGCACAGGATAGTGATTGCTTCCTTCTTCCTGTGGTCCATTACAGTTGATAGTTTGGGCTAATTTAGTTAATTTCTGCAATAGATGCTCTATTTGTCATGGGATTTGAAAAATATTGTCTGACCTATAGGGTATATTTTAGCATGTGGATTAGATTGTTTTGTGGATTTTTTTGAAGTAAGCATCCTTTGTGTGGTTGCCTGCAACTGCATGGAATTGAACTTGATGATTCAGATGGTCCCAGGTATAAGCTCCAATGAAGGGGTAAGGGGACTATTATCTTTACCCATGTTTGATATCAGTAAAATATGGAATATTTTGCTGCAAGTAGCTCCTATTTAACATATGTCAGAAATGTTTCTGTAGTTTATTTTTCAAACGACAGCATTGTCCTGATTGACTCCTTATTGTACTTCTTTATTTATCTCTGTGGCAAAAAGATTTCTCTTTCAGCTTTGAAGGGCCTTCATTGCTTGTCTTGCTATATAGCTTAATCTATATAGCTAGATACATCACATTKTAAGCCTCACCTTTTATAGTAGTAGAAGTTTTTCAAGTCGGCCTTAAAATACTTCGGGAATTTAACTCATGCATGTAGTTAAAAAAAATAAAATCAATAGAGGTCCTTCTTTCAAACAACACTCTCTCTGTTGACCATGGCTGGACAGATAGGGCAACTGCACACATAACAAAAATCTCCTTTCTTCTGTTCTCATACTAGTCCAGCTCATAAATTTGACAGGTGTTAATTTTTTTTTTATAAATTTTCATCAAGTAATAAACTCAGACTAAAGTTATTATTTATGAGGTTACAGGGCGGCTGCTGATTCTTTCATGCTCCTGTACCTGCTACCAAAAGACSAACCAAATGGACTTTTCATTTGTTTGTGTGTGTGTTTGCTGCTTTTCGCTGAAACAATATGGGTTTTCATCTGCTTCCTTATCCAAGGCTGAAAAGTCTTGATTTGAACTTGTCTAATTTCTCACGTGTTTTTAGCATGTAGGTGTAGAAAGGTCATTGTTTTCTTTGAGATGATTTATTTTTTCGTCGGCCAAGCCAGATGTTTAGAGGGAAGGTAGGAAATCATATTAGAACAAGTCTTTAATAAACCATCACAACAGGTGCTGATAGTTTATTGGAGGCTATTTCATTGCCACAGGCCAATGCCTAAGATAATTATTCATGTAAGAAGCCTCTTTTTTCTTGCATATCTTATTTTACTTATACTAGTTTTTTAACTATGGAAACAATTTCCTGCCCAGTGCAGCAGGCGCGTCTCCTCTGTGACTACCCCACCTCCCCAGGTGCCCTTGCATAATAGGGATGAGGCTCTGCAAGTGGAACCAAACAATAACGAGGATGATGGTTCATCTAGCTTGGAGGTGTCGCCAGGGTTAAGTCGGCCTATGCCCGGCGTCAAAACTGCTTCCATAAAGAAAAAAAGATGGGTCATTGTCATAGGAGACTCCCTTCTGAAGGGAACAGAAGACCCAATATGCAGACCAGACTTAAGGAAGTCTGCTGCCTCCCTGGGGCCTGGTTTAATGATGTGAAGAGAAAGCTTCCTACCCTGGTAYGGCCCTCAGATTACTATCTGTTATTGATTTTTCAGGTAGGCAGCGATGAAGTTGCAACAAAAAGTCCGACGGCAATCRGGAGAGACTTCAGGGCCTTRGGACGACTGGTTAAAGGATCAGGAGCACAAATAGTGTTCTCCTCTATCCTTCCAGTTGCAGGGAATGATGAGGGAAGAAACAGGAAGAGCCAGCAGATCAATACCTGGCTCTGAGCCTGGTGTCACTGGCAGAATTTTGGTTTTTTTGATCATGGGTCGGTCTACATGATGCCAAGCCTGCTGGCGACAGACGGGGTACACCTGTCTCAGAGGGGGAAAAGGATCTTTGCACAGGAGTTAGCAGGGCTCATTGAAAGACCTTTAAACTAGATTTGAAGGGGGAAAGGGATAAAMCCAGGCTTGCTAGAGATAAGCCTGGGCGCGGCACGCCAATGTTTGAGGGATGGTGTGCTAGAGAGGTCCTTCAGTCTGCCGTCTCAGTGGAGTAGGGGATGGAGATCCATGCGGCAGCAAAGATGCAAGGGTTATGGAGGTGTTAGAAACCATGGAAGCACCTRAGAATGGTCACATAGGAATTAGGGCTTCTCCCTTCAAAAAGGTGACAGGATCAATAGCCCAACTGAAGTGCATCTACACCAACRCACACAGCGTGGGCAACAAACAGGAGGAGCTGGAAGCCATTGTGCAGCAGGAAACCTATGACACAGTTGCCATCATGGAAACAYGGTGGGATGGCTCGCACAACTGGAGTGCTGCAATGGATGACTACGAACTCTTTAGAAGGGTTAAGCAAGGAAGGAGCGGTGGTGAGATAGCCCTATATGTTAGGGAGTGTTTTGATTGTCTAGAGCTTAATGATGGTGACGATAAGGTTAAGAGTTTATCAGTAAGAATCAGGGGGAAGGCCAACCAAGCAGATATCATGGTGGGAGTCTGTTATAGGTCACCCAACCAGGATGAAGAGGCAGACAAAATATTCTATAAGCAGCCAGGAGAAGTCTCACAATCGCTAGCCCTTGTTCTCGTGGGGGACTTCAACTTAACCAGGTGTCTGCTGGAAATACAATACAGCAGAGAGGAAACAGTTAGGAGGTTCCTGGAGTGTGTGGAAGASAACTTCCTGACACATCTGGTGAGTGACCCAACTAGGGAAGGCGCCCTGCTGGACCTGTTGTTTGTGAACAGAGAAGGACTTGTGGGTGATGTGATGGTGGGAGGCTGTCTTGGACACAGCGATCACAAAATGAGTTTTCAATTCTTGGAGAAGTAAGGAGGGGGGTCAGCAGAACTGCTGCCTTGGACTTCYGGAGGGCAGACTTTGGCCTGTTGAGGAGACTGGTTGACAGAGTCCCTTGGGAGGCAGTCCTGAAGGGCAAAGGAGTCCAGGAAGGCTGGACATTCTTCAAGAAGAAAATCTTAAAGGTGCAGGAGCAGGCCGTCCACATGTGCTGAAAGACAAGCCGGTGGGGAAGAAGACYGGCGTGGCTGAACAGAGAGCTTTGGCTGGAACTCAGGAAAAAAAGACAATTTATGACCTTTGGAAGAACGGACAGGCAACTCGGGAGGACTGCAAGAATGTTGTGAGGTTATGCAGGGAGAAGATCAGAAGGGCCAAACTCCCACTAGAACTTAATCTGGCTACTGCTGTAAAAGACAATAAAAAAAGGTTCTATAAATACATCAGCAACAAAAGGAGGGCTAAGGAGAATCTCCATCCTTTATTGGATGCAGGGGGAAACATAGTGACAAAGGATGAGGAAAAGGCTGAGGTACTTAATGCCTTCTTTGCCTCAGCCTTTAATAGTAAGACCAGTTTATCTGGGTCAGCCCCCTGAGCTGGAAGACAGGGAGCAGAATGAAGCCCCCATAATCCGAGGGGAAATGGTTAGCGACCTGCTACGCACTTAGACACACACAAGTCTATGGGACCAGGTGGGATCCACCCAAGRGTACTGAGGGAACTGGCGGAAGTGCTCACCAAGCCACTTCCAATCATTTATCAGCAGTCCTGGCTAACTGGGGAGGTCCCCATTGACTGGAAGTTGGCAAATATGACGCCCATCTACAAGAAGGGCCGGAAGGAGGATCCAGGGAACTACAGGCTTGTCAGTCTGACCTTGGTGCTGGGGAAGGTTATGGAGCAGATCATCTTGAGTGCCATCACATGGCATGTACAGGACAACCAGGTGATCAGGCCCAGTCAGCATGGGTTTATGAAAGGCAGATCCTGCTTGACYAACCTGATCTCCTTCTATGACAAGGTGACCCGTTTAGTGGATGAGGGAAAGGCTGTGGATGTCTACCTAGACKTTAGTTAAGCCTTTGACACCATTTCCCACAGCATTCTGCTGGAGAAAGTGGCTGCTCATGGCTTGGATGGCTGTAAAAAACTGGGTAAAAAATTTTTCACTGGATAAAAAACCGGCTGGATGGCTGGGCCCAAAGAGTGGTGGTGAATGGAGTTAAATCCAGTTGGTGGCCAGTCACGAGTGGTGTTCCCCAGGGCTGAGTATTGGGGCCCGTTCTGTTTAATATCTTTATCAATGATCTGGATGAGGGGATCGAGTGATCCCTCAGTAAGTTTGCTGATGTCACCAAGTTGGGCGGGAGTGTTGATCTGCTTGATGGTAGAAAGGCTCTACAGAGGGATCTGGACAGGCTGGATCGATGGGCTGAGGCCAATAGTATAAGGTTTAACAAGACCAAGTGCCAGGTCCTGCACTTGGGTCACAACAACCCCAGGCAACGCTACAGGCTTGGGGAAGAGTGGCTGGAAAGTTGCCCGGCGGAAAAGGACCTGGGGGTGCTGGTCGACRGCCGGCTGAACATGAGCCGGCAGTGTGCCCAGGTGGCCAAGAAGGCCAATGGCATCCTGGCCTGTGTCAGGAATAGTGTGGCCAGCAGSAGCAGGGAGGTGATCGTGCCCCTGTACTCGGCCCTGGTGAGGCCGCACCTCGAATACTGTGTTCAGTTTTGGGCCCCTCACTACAAGAAGGACATTGAGGTGCTGGAGYGTGTCCAGAGAAGGGTGACGAGGCTGGTGAAGGGTCTGGAGAACAGGTCTTATGAGGAGYGGCTGAGGGAGCTGGGGTTGTTTAGCCTGGAGAAGAGGAGGCTGAGGGGAGACCTTATCGCTCTCTACAACTACCTGAAAGGAGGCTGTAGCGAGGTGGGTGTTGGTCTTTTCTCCCAAGTAACTAGTGATAGGACAAGGGGAAATGGCCTCAAGTTGTGCCAGGGGAGGTTTMGRTTGGATATTAGGAAAAATTTCTTCACCGAAAGGGTAGTCAGGCATTGGAACAGGCTGCCCAGGGAAGTGGTTGAATCTCCATCCCTGGAGGTATTTAAGAGACGTGTAGATGTGGTGCTTAGGGACATGGTTTAGTGGTGGACTTGCCAGTGTCAGGTTTACGTTTGGACTTGRTGATTTTAAAGGTCTTTTCCAACCTAAACAATTCTATGATTCTATGAATTTCATATTCATTAAACAGCAGTCTGCAAAATTTCTGAAATAGTTTGTGTTGTTACTGAAGAACTTTTAGGGGTCTTCAGATKGAAGAAGTTTGGAACAAGTGCATTAAATTTAATGGTAGGCAATCTTTAAGAAGGAATATAGAAAGTTGTATTGGATGGGCAAAGTAAAGTAACTGTAAGAATTAACTTTTACTCTTGACATTTCTATTCAGTAAATACGATCTTGCAACAGTGCGTATAATTCACATTCCCCTGTTTGTATTCTTAAATTTTGATATATTTCTGGTTTTTACAACTGTTCAAATTGCATGTCGATGGCAGTATAAAAATGAATGACATTTAATTTAGTACCACTGAGTTTTCGTTTTCAAGAGAGATCTAAGTAAAATGCAGGAATGTGATATACTTGGGAAGACCGTAGGAGTGGTTTTCTGTACCCTTTTTCCCCCTTCCAATCTTTGAGAGCTRATCTTTGAAATTATATTTGATGTTTTGAATTTTTTTGCATAAAATAGATAGATTAGCATGTGTTTGTGTGCACGCAACCATGTGTGTTTCTGTGAACTTTTTTATTTAATATAAAAAAAAAATTGGTACCTTCCCAGATTGTGATAACAAAGTATGGAATTAAGGAATACATACATTTGATTATGGCAGAAAACCAAACACAAAAGAACAGTGCTGAAAACAAGACAGGAGGGTTAGCATAACTTCTAGAGAGAAAGGCATGTTTGGTTGCTTAGCTTTTTCCTCTTCTAATTACTTTATTTGTGACCTTGCATTAAAATCTGCCGTACTGTCACCTAAGGAATCTTTCTGTAATTTACGATTAATTTTTAATTAGTGTTACCTTCAGTGCATTTTCACAGGCACAGTAAAATCTGTAATTACTTGTAATTTTATAATTTATTTTAAATACATAATGATTATAGCTGTATATACATATTACACATATTTAACATATATACTAATATATAACTTCATGCAGCGCAGAATACTTTCTTGGCAGATACATGTTTAGCTGATGTTTGATTTTATTTTTTTAATGATAAATTTTGTATAACTTACAAAATTCGGATCTTTGGGTGTAAGTATTGAATGACTGAACTGTTTTGATCAGTATCAGACAGGTGTAAGACTAGCTTTACAGGTTAAGCTAGCTTTATACATGTTTATAGAGTTTTCATTTTTAGAGCTTTAATACTGAGAGTACCAAGTATTAGTACACAGAATACCAAGAGATTTTCTGCAATCATATCTAAAGCAATTTGTCTTTTGTATTTAGTAGATAAATTGAACTGGAAAAAATGTTGAACTGGATGCCATGACTTGCAAATTGATTTCTCTCTCAATGGTAAAATCAGTAAACGTTTGATCTTAAAGGAAGTAATATTGATGACTTCTGAATATAAATTCTAACATGTCTTCGTACAGTGGCCTCCACTTTTTGTCTGAGGTTAATGGTATTTATAAAGGATAAGTTGGTCCTATCTAGGCTATTAAAGAAGGAAAGTGTAGAATAAAGATGCCACCTTGTGGGTGAAATAAATGATGCAGTAGACGTGATCAAAATAACTCATTTACCAATTAGATTCTATGCATTTGTGACTGGTTGCTAGAATTTGAGCTTGTATTTTCTTAAACATTTAGAATTATTTTGGGGGTTTACCTTTGGTATTTTTGTATGAAGTGTCTAAGTAACTGCAGTTGGACCATTCTAGTTGTAAGTGTTAAATGACTGCTAAAAATTACACAATGTAATTTCATTCATGCTCCTAATCAACACATAATTTTGGCATCAAATTCAATATATTGAAGCACGATTTTAATGCAGTCATCCTAACCTGAGTGGATAACCAGAATTAATGGTTTTGTAGATATTCTTTGTATGAAAACAGAATGGTGATGCATTCCTGTGCTGGAATTCTTCTCACTACATACCCATATTAACATGCTACATGTATTAATTTGTCTTTCTTAGCTGCACATCATGGATTTCTTACAGCAGTCAGTGAAATACCAGATGYCTACAGACCTTTGTGCCATTGTTTTGAATCACCTTTGTCTTAGACAGGTTTATGTATGGTGTTCTGGATTTTGAGGACATTATTTCAGGGCTTTTTTCCTCATTCAGTGGTAATGACCTCTCATAGCTGTTATATATGGGGAACACAATTGAGAGAAATTATATCAATACTTAAAAAATATGGAATAGCAGACTGTGGCTGAGTCAGCTCATGAGAGCTCTCAGCTGAAGGCAGTAGTGATGCTTGGTATCCATGCCACAGTCCAGCCAGGTACCAGAAAAGCAGTTTCAGATAGAAATCTGATTTCTGTTCCTGTCATGAAGTATTGTGTAGTGTTCATGTATTCTGTTTGTACAGCTTCCACAGAGTAAGAGGGGTCTGTGAAGTGCTTCAGGTGAAAGACTCCAGATAAAACCTACGTTATTCTGGCCATTTTACCTAAATTTACTTGTCCTCTCTATTCTTGTGTGGATTCTTGGAGACTCATTCATTTTGGTCTTCTGCTTTGGAAAAACTATGTTTGCTGTTCAGCCCAGGTTTATTGCATAAGAATCTCGGAACAAACTCTTCAGGATCAGTTAAGCTTTGGTGGCATCATGAATCTTCGATGTGACGTTGGCATGGGGAACACTTCCCAGTGTCGTTAGAATTTTTTAAGAAGTACTTCTGTGACTACATGCTACACAAGATCTTTTTTTCAGAGGTCGTGTTGGGGAGCTCAGAGTTGTGTGACCCACACAACTCACAGTTTAAGTGTTGTTGCCATGCAGCATGTGCATTTTGTTGCTGATTGAGGGAGTATGCATGTGGAAGAGCATCTGAGTTACCCAGATCTCAGATGTGGCAAGAAATAAGCTAATGGGGGTTACCAAGACTGGTGTCAGGTCGTCCTGGAAGCCAGCTGCAAGTCAAAATCGGGCCTCTAGTGGAATCATCTACCCTGTGTGAGCCCTGGTAYTCATCCGCCTAGGAAATAGCCCCTTACCTTCACTCTTTGCATTACATGTCTTGTACTTGTCCACAGGGTTGTTAACTCCTAGGTGTTAAGATTTGCTTTTAATGAGAACACTTTTATTATGTTTTTTGAAGAAGAAGATGACCTACAAGGAGGCAAAGGTTTATTTTTGCAAATAGCAAAGATAAGCTACATGTACAACTGAGAATTTGCATTCATCTGCCTCCAGACAAGTATTTAACCTCCCCGTGACAATGTCTAAGCTGGAGGAGGCTGCTTCAGAGTTCCTGCCTTCTGCTTTGCCTCTGCACATGTTCCAACATGTGCAAAGCAAGACCCAACCTCTCCCGAAGCATCCATTTCCATAAAAACCTGATGTGTGTACTGGAAAGCAGCCATGACACAGTCCAGTTCCTGATGTGAATTACCAAAGAATCAGGGCTTCATGGTGCACAGCAGGGAGTACTTGCCCCTCAGTGTGGCCACATTAATCTAACTGGTAAATGCATTTTTACTGTAGTAGGTGGTTTTTGTGGTTTTCTGTTGTCCAAATTTCAGAGATATCCAGAAATACATGACACAATTCTTTTCAACTTAGTCAAATAAATAAATTACTCTACATTTCCAGTGGAACATAGAGTAACAGACTTGTGCCAAACAGATAATAGGTCCCTAGCTTGATGTGTTTATAATCTCAGTGCACGAAGGAAAAAAATCAAGTTCTACATGGACACAGTACATGATAAAGCGGGGTCTTGTGACAGCACTTCTAATATTTCATGGAGATGGCTAGCCAGACATTTCTTGGAGAGACGCTGCAATGTTTTGATATTATTTTTCATCTTACAGTCTTCAACAGGTCTTATTGGTGGCATTCTTTCAAAGGTTAGTAGATTTTTTGTTTTCTTTTACTCTAGAGATTTTATGCCTAAGACTGTGCTCCATTTAAAATGTATGGTATGTACATCATTATCTATTGGAAACCAGGTTGCTAAGCTTGATAAGCCTGTAAAGGAAGGGTTAAAAGATTCCAAGCTCAGTCAGGGGGAGAAAAACAAAAGTTGTTTAAAGCTGCTTTCTTTAGCACAGCTTCAAATAAAACAAATGTAGTATTCTGTCTTCCTGCTTATTTGAAGTATCTATGAGCAACATAGTGTTCCTTTGGCTTTGGATTCACTTCTTGCTGATTTGTCTGTAGGTTTCAGGAGGATTGTTAATGTAACGTATATAAATACCTAGGTAGGTTTCTTCTTTTCCATGACTAACTTTGGTTCAGATTAGGCAACGGCAATTTCCGTCCATTTCCTTTTGTACGGACAACTGGAGTAATGCGGATGGGAGTTCTCCTGTGCAGTTGAGCAAGTCATGGCTGGCAATTTCTCCATGTCTTGCATCTCAGATTATTTTATAAAGGACTGATTTTATTTCTAGGCAAGAGATGGAGTTAGACCTTCTTTATTTGGTAGCTGGAAAGGTAGCTGAATTCCTGACGCCAGGTCACAGCTCTGAAATCTGCTGCTTGCTCACATGCTGCCATCATGAACTGCTGAGCAGGTTGCAGGGGGTCGGTGGTAGCACAGGCTCTTGTGCTGAGCAGGGCTCAGATTGTCAGACGTGCTGTCTCCGGTCTCTCCTGGGGGCTGAATAGTAGTGTGGTGGCTCTTCTTGGCTGATGTTGACCATAAAAGGTCAGGTATTAAAAAAAGACTCTATTGCGGCATAGTAAAAAAAAAAAAAAAAATCCTAGTCTGAAGATGTTTTAGGCTGTTCTCTGTTATGCTTTAAGTTAACTGGTTTGTGTAGCCTTAGGAAATAATCGATGACATTAGAATCACCCAAGAAGCCAGGTAAATACTCTGGTAATAACTGTCAGATGCAGCTTTTTTGTATATGATTGTGCACATCTTTTAAGCATGCCAAGCTCTGCTTTATAACCCCTGGATCTATTACTACTATKATGTTTATGCGTATTTAAACACTAATGTAATGCAAGAAATTAACATTGTATTTACTGGTTCAAAATATATTACTGCAGCTATCTATTCCTAATGTCCTGTACGAGTGCCTTTGTTTTGAAAGATTTGTCTTTCCCACAGCAGCTCAGTATTCTGAACCTAATACTTCTTTGCACCCTGCTCAGAAATTACAGGGTATATGAAACATACTCTGAAATTCRTTCAAACTTTTAAAACTTATTATGTCTAGGAGAGACAGATTTAAAATTACTGAGGTTTCTGGGTGAAGTACTTCAAGCAGAAATCCATACTCCATTAGGTTTTGTAACATTATGTGACCTTAATTTTCCAGGTATTTTGCCCTTCAAATTGAAGATAGTATTTTAATACTATTTAAGTCTCCTGAAGAGCCTTGTAATACGATAGGCTTAAGTTGTGAAACATTTGAACAAAATGAAAGATAAAAAAGTAATTTAGGATTTTGTATTTTTTTATGTGTAGCAACATAAAGATATGCATCAAATAATAAATTGAAATAGGTGCTAAAAGTTTTTTTTGGGGTGCATTTATCAGTGAAGTTATGTGTACATATAGTCAGCCATATTTCTTGTATGAAGGTCTTTCTTTGCATTTGATTATTTTAGGCAAAGCCATTCCCAGTGCTTTAAACTTAGGGATTTGTCTCTTACATTGTGGTATACTTCAAATGAAATTCTATCAGCTGTAAGACAACCTATCAGACAACAGCTGTAGGATCCCATCTCAGGAGATGAAATAGAATTACAGAGCTATACTGACTTGCTGGGGAAAAAGCTGAAGAATTATTTAAAAAAATCTTGTAGAAAAARATAGGGGAGAAACATGTTTTCTTATTAATAGAGGTGATACATGCTTTCAGTAATGTTAAATATGAGGAAATGAAAATTATCAGCAGCTAGTGTTGTGTGCAGCTCCATAATATGTTAGAACTGGACCTAATAAATTACAGCAATAACTTCTGATGTTTTACCCCCTACATTACTCTAATGTAATCCTTGAGCAGTCAAATAGCTATGTAGTATAACAGAAGCAAAACACATCACTTTTCAAAAATCTCAAAAAAAGTAGGAACAGTATGTAATTGAAGTGTAATGGCACTTATGCTGGTTGTTCAATTCTATATATTCACACATATATTTGTACATTTTGTAAGTGTGTATCTTGATGGTTACCCTAGGTGTTGGGTTTTTTTGTCTAAAAATCATGTTTTATTCATATACACCCAAAGTGTCCCTTGCTAGGTTTTCTGTAACTGTCTGCAACACTGGTTGTTACTATATACTGTAGCAACTTAGCATAGATTGCCTTATCTAAAGATTTTCATTGTTTTGCTGATGAAAACAAAATAYTATTTAACGGAATGTCCTTTTTGCAGTCTTGTGCGCTGATAACTGCCTAGCAGGTTATATGAATGTTACGATGTCAAACAGTCTGAGATGTGGGTATTAATACTGAGACATTTTTCAGTCACAGCTTCAGGTTGGGTATTCTAGTTATTGACTACAGGAAGGAATTTAAAACACAACTCAGCAGGCAACAATTAATTACATTTTGCTTGTCTGAACTGTTGTTTTCTTGTTCTTGGCTGCCAAACATGGAGATTTTCCCATCTATTTCATTAGTTGTTTCCCAGTCCCTTGGGCTTAGCTGTATATTTGGTATACTTCTCTGATAGTTTCAAATGTAGCGGTCAGTAGTGGCTACTAAATTTGGTATTACTGGCTGGTGCAGTTTTGGTGGAGTCAGAATAAATTCCTTTTGCTGACAAGACTTGCAGTTCTGGTTTTTAAGCATTGCAGGCTGCCTTGGCACTTGGTGAGTGTGAACATTCACTCTGTATTCCTGCCAAACTTGGAGTTAGGACAACTGTGAGAGCAGAAAGGCAGCCAGAAATCTTGAATCAGAGCTGTGAAAAATTAAGTCGCCTTTTGTCTGTGCTTCTGGACTCTATTTTGCCAAAAACTACCAACTTGACCTCTGCTTTGCTAAATTTACTAACTAGTAACTGCAAGTAATCTAAAAAAGATTATTCCAAGTTAATAAAGATTGCATATTTGCTGATTATTTTGTTTCAGCTAGAAAGCTGTGAAGTTTTGTCTACTTTACTAACTCAGAGTACTTAACCGAGCATCCTAGCACTCTGAAATGCAGAGAGCAAGGGTTTAGGAAGATTGCGGAAAGGAAGTTGCAATCAAAATATGAAAAGGTTAGAAACATAAACAAATTTTCAGCGTTGGTGGAGTTAAGGAAAGATCTTTATCAGATATCTAGAAGTACTGAGTTCATACTATAACCTATCAACTTACTTTATCTCTCAAAAGTTTCCTGAGCCAGAATTTTTGTAATCCCATTAGCCTTTATTGAGACAAGCTTCGGTCTGAGTTTGGAAGGACAAATCTGTTTTTACATCTGACCATCACTAAGAACTAAATAAATTTGTGGCCACTGTTTCTGCAGTTTGCAGACTCACTTCACAGTGTATGTCAACTGTAATGGTGGTATCAATGGTGGTGTGGTCTCTGGTGGTGTTGCATGGTAAGCACTCTATGGCATTCTTAAGCAAAGTCAAATTTTCATGTTCTTCACATTCCAGTCACAGATAAAAATAATTATTCTGGTAAAATGCAGGGCAAGAATGTTTCTGTCTAGCATTTTACAAGTGAAGAACAAAACTTAGTTTTAACTTTGAAGAAATGACATGGTCTTGTCCTTTTAATTGAAAGAAAGGATCCTTTGCCTGTGAAAATTAAATCTTCCACAGTTTGTAGTTGCTTTTCAAACTCGTCAGCCTGACAGTGAAATCGTGTAATCTGGCAATAGCATGCCTGAGGCTTATTGCAATTTTTTCGGCAGTGATATCAGCAGATGATGTGCTCTGTTGATTTTAATCACTTAGGATTTGATTCTGATCCCACTGACCTGGGTGTAAATGCAGAGTAACTTCATTGAATTCACTGGAATTATCATAAACATCTCAGTGTAAATGAAATCTGAATTTATTTCATTGCGTTTATGGTTCCACTATAGGATCTTCAGAAGTCACCAAAGAAAGGAAGGTATGGATGACTTTTCCCATCTCTTTGTGACAGCTTTCTTATTCAAATAGCATTCGTCTCTGACCAGTTGTTAAAATTGTCATGTATCTGTCTGTGTGTTTGTATGAGGACTCAAGGTCGTTGTGCTAAATGCACACGCCAGTTGACTTTTCATTGTCTTACAACCAGTTTGAGTTGCTTTAAGGTTCCTGCAGCTTGTCACTAGAATTTCTCTTTATTCATGAGCTTTCCTGCTGACTTTATAGTCAGTTTGAAACTGATATGAATATATTTTAGTGTATCTGGRTGGATGGAGTAATTGGACATGTTCTAGAATACTTTTTGGTAAGTGGCCATAAATAAAAACTATTGAAATGTAGGATCTAATCCTGCAGTCATTTTTTCCACCTCTGATACTGTCAACGGGAGATCTGTCTACATAGCAGGGACTACGGCGTTAGGCTTCTACAGAACAGAAATGTAGCTTGTTCACAGCAGATTTTATAGCACAGATGTCTTCAGTGGCACAGACGTGAATGTTTGCTATTTAGTGAAGACTTTTTTTAACGCTGGAAGCTTGCTTTTCAGACTTGTAAGCCAATTCTCTTCCTCTGAAGGAAACAGATCCTTCAGTAGTTTTTGGGTTTTTTTTAATTGTGATGAGACCGGTTAATTTGTTGCTGAGCCAGATGTGCATTTTTCCGCCTTTATTTTACTGACCAATGAAATGGGCATCCTGTGCCTGTCTGTTACTTGTGGTTCTCAAAATCTCCCATTTCAGTATTTTACAATTTTGAATAAAAGGTACTAATCGATGAAGGTCAGAGATATCTGTGTTAATAACTACTGAATGCTACTCGTAACTAGTAATTAAGTAGTAACTAGTTTCTGTTATCTCTGTTAATAAATTGGTCCACTGTAACTTTTATGCATCCTCAGTATAATTTAGGGATAATACAGAAATGTTAAACGCAACCAATAGTATAAGAAAGGAGGAGCATGAAAAAAGTGAGTATGGGCTGTATTTTTATATCAAAAAATACCTGCTTATTGTAACATGGTAATATGGTTTAATTGAACATCTGTCCTAGATTTGACTAAGGTATGGATATGGGGAAATAATTATCCATAAGTATTTCTAAAGCCCAGATATACTGGCATATTTAGAGCTAGATTAACTCCTTGAAGTATATTCATAGCCAATGCTATTATCACAGTACTTGTAGGTGTTTAAGTTATGGAGGAGAGCTTAAGATCTCAGTCTGTGGTGTATGGGGAGACATGTCTGCCTTCGAGTAGCGTTTGTTCTGCAGGAAGGATGCGTCTTTGGTCCGCTTTGTTCCCAAGGCTTCAGCTGCAGGACAGCCCTGAACCATCCCCCTCAAAGAACTSAGGAGGTCTTCACCCGCCTTTAACGCATGGTCAGAGGAGGCGGCACGGTGTACGCTCTCATACCGTCACAACAGAAGAGCTGGCGGAGTCTGTCCTGATCCCCGACGAGCTTAAGATGTCGTGCTCCTCAGGGAGGGGGCAGGACGTGCACTGGGGCCTGTTAGCGACAGGGGGCTGGCGTTGCCCCGGCCTGCCCGCGTGGCTGCGCAGGGCACAGCACCCSGCAGGGCACAGCACCCCGCAGGGCACAGCACCCCGCAGGGCACAGCACCCCGCGGCGCCGGCTCCCGCGGGTGGGAGCGCTCCCACGGCCGTGCGTCGGGTGCTCCCTGAGCGTCCGTAGCCGAGCCAGGGCAGACGGCACTGGAAACCTGAGTTGGATTGAGACGCAAGATAACTTTCGAGCTGRGTTTTCCCTGGTTCAAGTGTGGCAGCTGGGGGCATGTGTGAAAGCAGAATTTTAGGAGTGTTCAGACTTTGAGCGCCTGCAACACGCAGTAGGGAAGGTCACCCCTACCTTCTGCCTCGTTTCCTTTGAGTATCTGGCCCTTAATGGCTGCAGAATAAAACAAACAGATCAGTCTAGAAGCGAAAGTATCTAGAAGTGTTTGACCTAAATGATGGCTTTATCTTTGTTTGCACCGTCAGGTTATTTTTCTTACTATTTTTGTTACAGAGGAAGGGGTGATAATGTATCCTAGCACTTCTCGTCTCTGCACAGACAAAAACTGATGCAGTTGTTAAAGCTAGGGTGTAATGCTGTGTAGGAAAGACCTGACTCTGTGGGTCTCTAGGAAAGTCTCCATGGGCTTTCTAGSAATTCCTGCCTTGCTTTCTAGCAATTCCTGCCTTGCTTTCTAGGAATTCCTGCCTCGCTTTCTAGGAATTCACCCTCAGCTTTCTAGTTGTTTACACTGTACTTTCTGGGAAAGCCCACCTTCTGCTTTCTAGGTATATTTCCTCATCACTTTCCAGGATTATTTCCCACCTGCTTCCTAGGAATTTTSCCTATGCTGCTCAGGAATTGCCAGTGTGCCTCCTAGAAATTCCCTCTTTTATTTCCAGGAATTTCCCTGTGCTTTCCAGGAATTCTCCCTGTCCCCTTCCTAGCAATTTTACCCGTTGTGTTTTGGGAATTTTCTTCGTGCTTTCTGAGAAATTTCCCTTCCAGGTGGGAATTCTCCAGGGGCTTTGTAGATTTTCTCTCTGTCCTTTGTAGGAATTTACCTTGTGTGTTTTAGAAAATTTTCCTTGTGCTTTCTAGGAATTCCCCTCTGCCTTCTAGGAATTTTCACTGTGCTGTCCAGATATTTTCTCCTGTAAATTCAAGGAATTCCCCTCTGCTTTCCAAGACATTTTCTATGTGTTTTGTAGAAATTTTCCACATGTTTTTGAGGAATTACCCCTCTTCTTTCTAGGAATGGGCTTTCTTGGAATTCACCTTTCACTTTCTAATCATTACATACTTTTCATTTAAACTGAAGGTAAAAACATACTCCTTACGAATGGTTATGTATTAATTTATTAACTAATAGGATCAACTATTTTTATGGTTTATATTCAGGCTTTTTGTGTTGAGCCTTTATTTTTTGCAAGAGGGTAGGATTAGTTCTAGCCTTTCTTTCTAAAGAATGGTGCACTGTCAGATTTTGGGAAAACCTACATAGCATGAAAAGATTTTCACTGCTTTATTAGAGCAGTTTGTAGTAAGCTGTGTGTAGGCAGAGACCATCGTCTTGCTTTTGTATGGACACATTGCCAGCTGCAATGAGGTCCTGGCCCTGCTTTTGTGTGTTCTGGGTGTTGCTCTTTCATAAGTAAAATTGCAGGAGGCAGCCACAGAACTAATTCATAGCTCTTGCAATACTTGTCTTCCTGTACGAATTATTTTTCATGTATGAATATTTTACAACATTAATTGTGATAAGTGGCATTATCTTAATTTAACAGATAAGGAAAATTGTAGCAGGAGGGTGATGTAACTTCTCAGCTCCYAAAGGAGGTGCTGCGTCTGAGAGGAGATTTAATTTCTGACTCAGTTAGAAGCAGATATGCCACAAGTACAAATGAGTAATCAGTAAGGCTTAAAACTCAGCATTCTGGTTTGTTTTGGTTTTTAATCAAGTTCAGGTGTTGTGGATGTTAAAAATCACAGAGGAATTGAAATAAAAGAAGATCTGGGGTGTTAGATTCTGATATATGGGCCAAGTAGCGCCTATCTTTCAACACCAGAAAGTTGAAAGTGGGAGTTCCTAGTGTGTGACCATTCTTTATTCACAACGGACACCGTGTCTATTAGTGTATCCGCCTTGACCAGTAACAACTAAATATATCGATGTGAGCTCGCATTCCCCTTGGATCCCTCACCATTGTAACTTTGATCAAAAGCACCTAAAAGTACTTTTGGGTTGGGAAGGAAAAATAACTTCAGATTGCTTTTTGATCATATTGTCAATTCACGACAGAAAAGAAAGCAAGCTGTAAATATGACAGGGGAGTGCTTCTAGGTGCCTCAAGCTGTCATGTAACATTTCCTCCTTTGCTATTTCCATGTTTGTATCACATGCATATTATATGGCCCCTGTTTATTAAAAACAAAGCAAATACTCATCTGCTCCTCCTGTACAGATTTTAATTGTATAAAATGTGCATTTGTCATAGTTACTTAGAGTGGTTAAGGCAGCTAATTCACTGCTGGAGCATTTGAGATTTTGGATATTTATTACCAAAGGATATCTAACAACTGTACTGTGTATTCCAGTGTACTCTCTATTCTTGCTGTACGCTGGATTCCTCTCAGCTACTTTCATTTTTRTCTATCCACAGGGCTGTTTGCCATGCTATCTGTTCATTCTTTGATTGGTTAATTAAATCTGTTGTTATAGTTTCTAGCTTAAGTGATTAATAAAATATTGCAAAATACTCTGTTAGGTGCACACAGACMTTGGGGTAGGGTTTGCCTGATGTCTTGTCCTGTGGTACTGACACCCACACGGGTCTGAGGAGGGCCACATGACTCTCAGAGGGTGATTAAAGTATTGAGAACAGGAAGTCTCAAGCAAAAGCTAGTGTAGGAGCAGGGTTTTTTTCTTTTTTTCTATTGGCAGTAGTTTGATTTAAAGCAGCTGTAGGTCCCTTATTTATTTATTTATTTATAACTAATCTTTTAGTAGTGGTACTTTCTAGACAAAGAGTTCACAAGGATTTCCCGGAAAAGTAATCCCCCCTTTTCCTTGCATAGTCTTATAGGTAATGTTAAAAAATATATCCTTCATTTCATTGATTTGTCAACAAAAGACTTTACTCAGTTCAGAATTTTTTAATGCAAAAATTTTGTCTGGAAGCAAAATGTAAAATAAATTCAGGATTTTAGCCTTTTTTTGTATTTTCGGAATATCTTCAAGAGAACAAATATTTCTATGTATCATTAAGCTTATCTCTTCTTTGTGCTAGTTATCACATTTTTTTTCCCTGGCGAGTTTCAGAGAATCAAATACTGTAATAATTTTATCATATTACAGTTAAAAATTTCTTAGATGGTAGGAGTAAGAGTACTAATATTGTCAGAGACTTAAATATGGAAATAGAGTATTAATCACATTTCATGTAAATTGCAGAATGTAGGCTATCGAGTGAKATTAGAAGATATCTCTCATTATAAAAGCACTATATCAGAAAAGAACATTCTCTTAAGTAGTTTTTGCCTGCATGTAAGGATTTTGTACTATTGTTTTCTAATAAGGCATCTGTCATTCAAAAAGAAAAGTCCTAGATCTGGGAAGTGAGGGGATAGGAAGGAACCAAAGGACTTAAACTCAGATGTCATTTGAACATCCTTATCTCTGAGGTGCATCAGAGGTATTGGAGCAGAGGATATTTTGCAGAATGCCTACTGAAAATTTGGTCCTTGTTTTCTGCAGAAACACAGGTTGTGCACTCTCAGCTTAAGCCAATGTTTTCCATTTTCTTGAAATTTGGATCCTTCTTYTATCTCATTTGTCTATCTCGGTCTCTAAAATGCCATCGCCCTTGTAGTCGCCATAGACTGAAGCCCCAAACTGCCTGAGATAAGGGGTGCTGCCTTTCACAGCTGGGCAGGGCAGAAGCTGCTTCAGCGTGGGGAGTAGGCGCTCAGTGAAGAATGACCACAAGTGTAGGTTGGGGACGCAGGTCCCTGTCCTGCAGGAGGTGACCAGTATCAGCAGTTAGAGGTGGTTTTCAGTGCCTCACTCATGCTAGCCATCTGGAATGCAAGAACAACTCTTTTATAAAGTTGAACATCTTCAACTTGATGGTTTTCCAAGAGTTAAAGGTAGTTAATAGTTCCCTAGTTAATCCCCTAATGCTTTCAGGTATTGCTTCTTCTCAGTTCTCCACTGTGGAGGAACTGAACTCTAGCCTTCTTGCCTGAAAATGTTTAGACAAGCATGCCTTCTTTAGTGCTTTTTAACTCCCTCTGAGCCTTTTTGCGCAGCTTCTTTTTTGAGAAAAGTAGACTTTGAGGAATCATGTGCAAATCAGTAGCTCTCCAGGGGAATTACAAGAGTACCCAGGAATACTTGCTTTCATTATCACCGTCTTGGCAGTGCTGCTGAATTATGTCCTCACAYGGTGCCAGTTAGCAGCAAAAGTTCATTTTTATTTGACACTCCAGATCAACAACTTCCCAGGTTTAATGAAGTATTTTGAAATCCTCTAAAAATGTATTGTACACCATTTGATTTAAAGGAAAAATCTATTATAGTTTTTAACTGCCCAGTGAAAAAAATGCTTTTTTTCCATCTCTGAGTGCAACCAGCAGTCTGTAGATAGGCAAGCTGAAGTATCATTTTTGACTACGTTTTTCTGGTGTTTTGCAGATCTGCCGCCCAAGCCAGTATGCTGTGTTATGCCAATCTACTTCCTTGTCAGTGCAGCAGACAGCTGTAGTTAGAATACAAGGCTTTTGTGTCCCACCAGCCCCCTCATCTCTCAGGTTTTATTCTGTTTCTTCAAGCAGTGGACACGTTCCTGCCAGTCTCTGCGCTTTTATTTAATTTGTGCAGAGCCTATATAAGACTGAACAGATGGCTGAAAGCAGTGAGGGGAAGACCATAAAATGTACTATGTGCTCAGCCTCATTTGAACCAAGCAATGTTGTATTTTTTTTGCCCCCATTGCGACAAATATCCCATGTGTTCTGGAGGTGCATTAGCAGAGGCATCCAGCCAAGCAGCCAGTGACAGAAAGGATAACAAATAGCCCTGCCTTTTGAAGGATCCAGCATGTGTAGAGGAGGTAAGCAAACTGGAATTGGACCTATCTTTCTTTGCTATGTATTTTTGAAGTTTATATTCAAGAGTAGGTATTTCTTCATATTCTACAGTTACTAGTGCTCATTTCTCTGAAGTAAAGCAAGGATTGTATTTCCCAATGAGTTCTTTAAAGTATTATATAATAGAGTAAAATCTCTTCCACAGAGAATGTTTTTGAACTCTTGCACCTAGTGACAACTTGATGTTATTTTCAATGGCTATAGAAAGTACTGGGTTCCAAGAAATGAATGAAACACAGAAGGGTAGTTACACTAGGCAGGCACAACAGGAATTCCACAGCAGAAGGTTTTCACTGTTTAACAGAATCCATTCATTGGAAGACATGTTGAATAAATTAACTTAAAATGTTGAACTTTTTAAAACTTTATTTTTTTAGACATTTGGCATTATTGTTTTACCTCAAGGTAATATAATAAATGGGATGAATTATGTAATGTTTTGAAATGGTGTGGTGGTTTGTAGTGATATTTATCTTGTGATATCGTGCCTTAATTCTTAAGATTGAGTCAATTCATGCAGAAGGTTTGTCTGCACACCCAATAGATATATTTTCTTACCACTGTATAAACTGATGAAGAAACGTACATTCTAAAGGGTTTATTAATCCTACAAGTAGCCTAACATATGTTAGTTTATGTTTATAGGCTGTAAAGTCATAAATTAGTCTAAGGATTTAGGTGTGGGTAACTATGTAGGCAAAAAAATAAAGTTAAAGAAGTGAGTAAAACTCTATTAAATCCATGTCAGAAATAATCAGGTGATACCCAATTAGTTATTGTGTCCCACGGTCAGTAAATACATGCTCAGCCTTTTCTGAATTTGGATTATTTGTTGACTCAACCCCTGAAGAATTGACCTCTGAGGTCACATGCTTTACAGCTCTGTGGAATAGTACTCTAAGTACAACTAACTTGATTGTTAGAAATACTGGGAATGCACACATTCAGTTGAAGTTAATGAAATTTGTGTGTTCATCATGTTTTGAAAATCCAGCTTTTGTTTTAGGAGTCAGAGTTTGCATGTGGTGGGCGATTTTCTGTTTTTCCTACCACCCACTGTGCCCCTGATATCTTTCAAATATGGTACTCTGCAGCTATATAGCAGTGTGTAAATGGTAATACTATACTAATGATAGTAGGTGAAAAAATGTAGGCGGAAGTTGGATTTGAAGTTGATTGTCTTTAATTTCTCCATAGTTCATTCTTATTAATRTAGAGAGTCTCTTTTCCTATCATTCCTGCAGTAGTTAACACATTGATGGAGATATAGTTATCTTGATTCATAATACAATCTTTAATATTGTAGGCTTTAAAGTTGTTCGGTTGAAAACTTTAAAAGCTGTTGTTGGAGGAGTTTGTATTATATGTACATCTGAAAAGAAAATTAAAAAAAGCACTGAAACTGAACTTTCAGAGTAAAATCCATCATTTTGGATATTAACATAAATGGGTCCCCTTTCAAGTAGCATTTCTACATATACATTTCTTTATATTCATATACATGGGTATAAAGTAACTATCATCCTAAATTAGTCATATCTGAATATATAATCAATTACTTGCTTTTGTGAATTATATGGAAAATGTGGTTAGTAAGAGGACACATAAGGTCTCAGCAAGGAAGTTAGAGGTGTGTAGCCATAGATATTTGTGCTACTGCAAGAGCAGTACCAGATTATATTGGATAGTCACCTTTATTACCCCTAGCAATTGAACTTGGGGTAGCTCTCTGGTTGGCTATTTCATTGCTGGCATCTAAACAGTATCCACTTTTAGACCTCATAGGTGTTTTATGAAAATGCATGAGAATGATTGATTAAATGACACTCTTTTTATGTGAAACATGCTTGGTTCTTTCAGTATTACATCCAGGGAGTGCCACTTTATTAAGAACAGTTTTTAATATGTAAACTCTCAATTACAGACAGTTTTTTGCAATTCCCAAGCCATAGGCATCATGGAAGGGGTGTGTGTGTGTGTGTGTGTGTTTTATTTACCACTAGCATTTACACAGTGACTGTCCACTCACTGTCTCGGTAGCTGAATTGCTAGCAGAGTCATTATTATCCCAGGCTGACCAGAGAAGTCAGTGGGTGTTTGTTCAACAGCGGATGAGGCACGCCAAGCGTTTCTCTGTGTTTGATTTCTATCCTCCGCAGATTATTCCATCAGCTGATGCAACTTAAGAATTTGCTTCCCCCTCCTGTTCCCTTCACAGCCTTTGTAGTACCTCTGGCAAAGACAAAGTGTCCTACTCAGCAAAACATTTTGGAACCAACATAATTTCAGATACCTGAGATAAATATGTGAAAAATAAAGGGAAAAAATCCTACGAAACAATGGGGAGACTTCCTAGAAAGCACGTGGAAAGTTTCCTAGAAAGCACAAGGTAAATTCCTGGAAAGCAGATGAGATATTTCCTAGAAAATGGAGGGGATTTCCTGGAAAGCATGATGGTAGTTCCTGGAGAGCAGCAGTGGGGAGGGTTCCTACAAAGTAGACGTGGGATGTCTTAGCAAGCATATGGAAAACTTCCTGGAAAAAGTGAATGGAAAATTTCCTAGAAAGCAGAGGGAGGTCTACACAGCCAAGAGGGGTTTCGGAGGAAGCACATGAGAAATTCCTGGAAATCAGTAGGGGGAATGCATAGAAAGCAGAAGGGGGGAGTTATTAGAAAGCATTTGGGTGGTGGGAATTTGTGGAAAGCAGGTGGGAAACTTGGAAGCCACATGGGAATTTCCGTGGAAGCRCAAGATAAATTCCTGGAAAGTAGAGACAGAATCCCTAGAAAGCAGAGGGGGATTTCCTAGAAAGCACATAGGGGGGAATAGCTGCAGAGCAATGGGGAGATTTCCTGAAAAGGAAAGTGGGCATGCCTAGAAAGTGGAGAGGGTATTCCTGGAAAGCACCGGGGGAATCCTGGAAAGTGGAAAGTAGAAAAAGGAGGAGAGCACGGTGGGGTGTGTGGGGGGAACACCAGCAAAGGTAGAAAGCACTCAGAGGATTCCTAGAAAGCCAAAGGGGGATATTCTAGAAAGCACATTTGAAATTCCTAGAAAGCTGGGGTGTGAATTCCCATAAAGCGCATGAGCAAGCCCTATAAAGCAAAGAGGGAATTTCCAAAAATCACGTGCAAAATTATGGACATATAGAAGATTTCCTAGAAAGCTGAAGGTTAATGCCTAGAAAGCAGAGGGATATTCCTGGAAAGTAGTGGAGTGCACTCCTAGAAAGAATGAGGTAAATTCCTACAAAGCACATTTTGGGGTGGGGATGGGTACTCCTAGAAAACAGAAGGGGAATTTCCCAGAAAGCATGTGGGAATTTCATGGAAAGTAAAGAGAGGAATTCCTAGATAGCATGACAGAATTCCAGGCAACCACAAGTGGAGGGTTAGATCATCGAGGTGGGTGAGGTGACWGAGACAGGTTGGGTGGTGGAGTCAGGGGTTCCACCTAACCCTGGCAGGGGTCTGCGTAGCAGCGGCAAAGGCACAGAGTGTTTGCTGTGGGTGCTGAATTGTGGTCAACATGCTCTGTGTACAGGCACTTGCACAGATAAGCAAGTTTCTGACTTTAATCTTACCACAAATTAAGATTTGTAAGTTTTTTTTTTTTCTGAAGTCGTGTTTGTACTCACGTTGTTGTTCTAAGTCAAAAGTATGCTGGCAATTTCTTTGCACACTGACGACATTGTTATTAATATTTCAAAATTGCGCCTTACCTGTTACTCCTCTGGGATTGTGGTTAGAATGGTACTCATATGGATGTGTATGAGTATGGATAGCTCATGGTACTTTGCAAAGTGAAGTAGAAAATCATACTGAACTCCACAAGTTGCTGGGCTTAAAATGTACGGTAAGCATGCACGAAGACTGAAACATAGTCAGTAGAAAAATCTGTAAATATTTTTGTTGAAGAATCAGATTGCTTCTCTGCTATTAAAAATACCTTTTAAACATTTGGTCGCAAAGTTTAGTTTACTTCAAATTCACRGATAATAAATATATTATGTTAAAACTTTTTTAAAGCTGCAGTTATTTTTTTATTATTATCTGTTTCTTTATTAAATCTATTCTTTTGGATGATAACTAGGACAAGGCAGCTTTGGGGTGGTAACTGAAGTAAACCACAGGACTACCAGCAAAAAATGGGCCATCAAAACGTTAACAGGAAACAGGTAAATATGATGTACATGGTGATTTTCTTTAAAGTATTCTTAGCTTTCTTATGATCCAATGATTCTTTTTTTCCAGTCTCCTCTGTTTGAGCACCAAGATATATTAGATCCAGAATTTCTCTTTTCACTTACGTAGATGTTTATTCTCATTTTTCAGGTATTATTTTGTGTCTTAGTCATTGCCCCTGTAGCAGAAACTAGAAGCAGCATGATTTTTTAAAATACTCAAACTCTATTGTCTAACCATGTAAGTTAGGGTTCTTATTCCTTCATGAAAGAATAATTGAAGATATGTTTGCATATTAGATTCCAAACTATTCAAATCTGATCAAAGAATATATGCAATTGAAAGGTGTTTCTTTTTTAAGTATTTATTTTATTTTTTAAAAATAAAGTAAGGTATAAATTAGGAACACAAAGTGTTAAATTCAGAAGTCAGTATGAATATAGCGGTACGACTTTGTGCCTAAAGTTTTGTGGCTGCATAATGAATCCTGAAACTCACAATTTACCAGGTGAAAATTCAGATACATTATTTTGTTCCTCTTGATATTCTAAAATTTTCAAACTGTTAAATTGGTAATAATAAATTCTTTCAAATTTTGGTTTATTTAACAAGTTAGAAAAATACTGCACTTTGGTCATTGTTAGCACACAGCAGCTGTGGTAATGCTGGGTATGATTATGTTTAAATGGGATACMCTCATGTAGGGTAGATTGAATTCTTTCATCTCATTGTGTGCTGGTTTTGGCTGGGATAGAGTTAATTTTCTTCACAGTAGCTAGTATGGGCTATGTTTTGGATTTGTGCTGAAAACAGTGTTGATGACACAGGGATGTTTTTGTTACTGCTGAGCAGTGCTTACACAGAGYCAAGGCCTCTTCTGCTCCTCACCCCACCCCACCAGCGAGCAGGCTGGGGGGGCACAAGGAGTTGGGAGGGGACATGGCCGGGACAGCTGACCCCAATGACCAAAGGGACATCCCACACCATATGGCCTCATGCTCAGCATGTAAAGCTGGGGGAAGAAGAAGGACAAAGGGGGGATGTTCGGAGTGATGGTGTTTGTCTTCCCCAGTAACCGTTACGCGTGATGGAGCCCTGCTTTCCTGGGATGGCTGAACACCTGCCTGCCGATGGAAGTAGGGGATGAATTCCTTGTGTGCGTGGCTTTTGCTTTACCTATTAAACTGTYTTTATCTCAACCCATGGGTTTTCTCAATTTTACTCTTCTGATTCTCTCCCCCATCCCACCGGGGAGGAGTGAGTGAGCAGCTGCGTGGTGCTTAGTTGCCAGCTGGGGTTAAACCACAACACATTGATACCACACTAAAATCCATCATGTTGTTGGTGGGTACTGGGATGCCTGGTGCTCTGCAAAATAATTTTTTGCTCATTTGGTCTYGTTCATATATTTGTGAGATGATGGGCATTAGCTCCACTGAGCTTGCCGGCTTCCAATGTGAATAATTATATTTTTTTTAACTCCATTCTTCCAACATCTTTATTTTGTGTTCATTTTAGATTCTTATTAAACATCATCTGTTCTATTTAAGTAAAGTCTTTTATTTTTGTTTCATAGGTAGATGGTGTGTTTGGATAGTCTGAAAATGGTTGCATACAATCAGAACCATTTTGACGCTACTCAGACTGGAAGTCTTACGGGACATTTCAGGGAATTGTGTATTTAAAACTGTAAGATGTTACCAGCCAAATTTATTAGATCAATGGAAACAATCCTGCAGTACGCTAGGATTCACTTGGTAGTCATATTCCTGAATGTAAGACCTATTAATTTCTTTAATACACCCTTTTTTAGAAATAAATTGCTGTTATTGAAAAGAATAATATTGTTATTTTTGTAAAATGTGTTTACCATCAATAACTAAGGGTTGAAGTTCTGCCATGAAGCTACTTGAATGGGACATGAGCATCTTAAAGAGAGTGAACTATGATCATRTAATACACTTAGAAGAGATGTTTGAGACACCAGAGGTAAGCTTTCAATAATTGCTGCACTGGTGTCGGCAGACTGAAAAACAAACAAACAAACAAAAGAACCATCTCTGTTCCATGGTAACTCATTATATATCATATTTAACGATTTTGTTATTTGACACAAGTTTTACAGCTCTTGACCAAAACACTGTAGAAATATTTATATTTTATTTTCCACTAAACTCCTGCTAAGCCACTGTTACTAGAAATATAAACTAGCAGTTCAACAGAGGACAAAAACAGTTTATGTCAAGGGAAATACCTGACTAAGCCTGCTTTGTTTGCTGGTCTCTGGTAGGCAGAGACAATTACTACAGCCTAGGTTTTCATTTCTTCCTTCTTCCAGTTCTCATATCTTTTTTTTTTTTCTTGTTTTTTCCTATTCTGTTCAGAACTATTGCAACAATAATTAAATACAGTCACCATGAAAATTACAGGGTTGTTTCTTTCCTCTGCTTGTTTGCTGTAGTCCTCTATAAGGAAAGTGGTCCTCTTGTGTGTCCATAGCATTTCTGACGAGGGAAAACATCAGCCGATAAGCAGTCTTTCCATTTTTTATAGATGTCTCTTGTTTTAGTAATTGTTATAAAGCCAAAGAATGGTGGAAATTTTGTTTTTGAGGTTAAATTGCTACTATTCTGTCTTTAACTTACTGTATTACTTGTCAGAAAGGTGTTATTGCTGGGTTGAACAGAAAAGATCTCAGGACTTTATAATGACAGCACCATATTACAAATATTGCAATAACAGATGTAAAATAATATTTGCTGTTATCTATAAGCTTAGGGGCTTTTTTGGGGTATTGAACTGGTCAGAAGTCTCATTTGAGTAATGTATTATAGTTTTCATTCCTAGTTGCTGAGAAGTTGCATTTTATATTTTTTCAAATGTTGGTACTTTTCTTAGGCTTTCTGTAAAAGCCATTGATGATGCATTGAATGGAAGAGGCTTTAAGCTAAATCCATACTTAGTCCTTGTTTTATACATTTTTTAAATGTATGTGTTTTGAAAGCTTCAGAGTTTGTTGTAGTAAGCACTGGCAATATTTGCGGCAGGTCAATTGCCTTTTGTCTTCTGTTCTTAAAATACTGAGTGCATTGGGGTTCTAGGTCATCACTGCAGCTGGAGCACTGCTATTAATTATATATAGTTATTACATTAAAAGGAACTAAACTCAGAAATAACAAAATCATTACATTCTTTCTTAATATTAGCAGATGTATCTTGTAATGGAGCTGTATGAGGATGGAGAACTTAAAAAGACTTCTTTGTAGTAAAGGACATTTTACAGAAAATGAGACAAGGCACACCATTCAGAGTCTTGCTTCAGCAATAGCGTAACTTCACAAAAACGGTAATTAAGTTCCTCTGTCTCTCCCATACGTTCATTGATTTCGAGTGTTCATACATTTAACAACAGTTACTGATTGCTATTTTTATCTATTATTTATTTCATAGGATAAAGATAGTCCGGTAAAGAAAAAGTAAAATATACTACATGAATGCTTTTTTAGAACTTTATTTTCCTTACAGATGCAGTAACTGCTGCCATTTTTCTTTTATTTCTCTTTCCATACCAGCTATGGACAATGACATGTATTATTATTTCTTAACTTGCAACTGCTTTGCATTATAACATTAACTTAGTTTAGTYGTTAAGTGTATAGTCTATTACAGGAGGTAAAAAAGCAGAAGTGGATTGTTTCTGATACACACAGTATGTGCTGCATTTAGGATTCAGTAAACACCAGCAAACACCAGCATTTTCATCCACCACACAGAAGCTTTACAATTCTGCRCAGTCCACAACAGAGTTAACCTATCCAGTCCAAATTTTAGAATTCGTAGAGAGCGTATGATTGTGAATAATTCTGGAGTTTTTTACACAGAAATTATTAATCTCTCTATTATAGCTTACTACTTCTAGGAATCCTTCATTTACCTTTTTTTCCATAGAGAGATATGGGGTTATGGAATGGTGCCTTGTTTAGACCCTTGTTTCTTCTATGTACTCATTGGAAGGGCAAAAACATCTACTGGTTTTGGATATGAAAATGAACCGCAGGTATGAAAATATGTGCAAATTTGATAATTACACAATATAAACCCTACTTTTTTGTTAGATGATATCAGGTGATCTACTGATATAAAAGACTGAACCGATATGAACTTTTTCCTTTATTACAGGATTGTGGGGAGGAATGAGATTTGAAAATTTGAAATACTTATATGACTCCCTGGATGAAATGGGAAAGATGCTTTTGGTTAGGCTTCCAGTAGTTCAGAGTAAAATGCACTGGAATTGCTCAAAGAAATTACTCAGCCGAAAGAGTTTAAAACACTTCTGTCAGAATATCTTCACTGCAACTGATAACATTTTATTTTTTACTCTCTCTTGGCAGATACTCTTCACAGAGATCTAAAACTGGAAAACATTTTAGTTAAAAGCAGTGACGTTGATGAAGCAAATTAAACGAAATTAAACATAAAGGTAAGATGACAGTTGTAGCTATTCTGTTTCAAGAACTGGTTTTAATATCCAGGTATTACTGGGAGACCTGACTTTGATACCTATTAGCAGCTTTTGAAATGAGCTACTAAATGGTGTTATTAGGGGAAAAAAATCATTTTGGAAGCTAAGTGCCACTGCTGGAAAAGACTTTTTTTTTTTTTTTTTTAAATGATAAGTATATTTCTAGGTCAATTAAAAAAAAAAAATTCCTTAAAGTAACCATACCTTGTTCATCTAGATCTACATTAGCATAGTCCCAAGCCATTAGTTACAGGAAGCCAGCAGGTGCTGTGAGATGTAATTAATTTTTAAATTAAGAATATTGTCAATTTAATGTAAATCTGTTAGTAATTTAGAAAAAAAAGCTATTTAAATTGTGCCCTTGATTGAAATACAAATATATTACAGGTTTCTTTTGATATTAATAAATATTTACTACCTAAGCACAATGTGCCATATGCGTACATCTTTTTTTTATTGGAAAAAAATAGTCTGATGCTTAATAAATCATATGCTAATTATCCATTGCTGATTTGGTGTTTTAGTAGTAGTTACTGTGAAAATGTAGGCATCTTCTAAAATAACCTTGTAGAACTGAATTATTGGATCATCAGTGTACTATCTTGGGTAGAAAAGTCCATGTTGAGAAGCATTTCACACACGGAAGAGTGTGGACAACTCGGTAATTCACGGTGGGAGAAATCCAGAGTGCAGAACGCTGTTTGCTATGTTTCTTAGAGCCTATGTATTTTTATATAATGTTATACTCATTTTAAGAAGCATAATTTCGCATTTCCCTATATCCTTCAGTTTGGGGTAGTTTGCACCTTTCTTTCTGCAAATGCTAGAGGTAGGCAAGACATTGATATAAATCTTCGGTTTGTCAACTGGCTTTCCATCCTTGTAGTCAGTTCACCACTTCCATCAGTGGAAACCATCATGGCCAGTTATTCTTGTTTCATGGCCTTACATTATACATCCATTTGGAACAGCAACTATCACACTCTATCATCTCTCTTTCAAGGTGCAGGCATCTTTCCTGGCCTCTGTCCTGTGAATGAGAACAGATCTTCCCCCATTTTCCTTGTTCTCCTGACTTTAGAAGAGAATAACTCCTGAATAACTTTAATGGAAGAAGCGGAAAACAAGGAAGCAAAYCCCAAAGCTGGTATAGCAGCTAATAAAAAGCAGTTAAAGGAAAGGGGAGGTCCATCACACAGCGTGAAATAGATAAACAGCTAAGAACAACATYTATCTGCTTCAGAGTTTTCAGGCTTGAGGCAGCTGATGTCAAACGTGAGGCTGAGGTTCGCACCCTCCTGTTTTTGGCTGTGAGAAATAGTCTTCGTGAGTCTTTATGACTTTATGGTTTGGGGCAGGACATGCAAGGAGAATTATGGGAGAAATCCAGATACATTCCTCCTGGTGAAAGAACAGAGATTCTTCCATATGATACACTAGTACATGGCACAAGTGCATACTGGCATGGAGTTTAGATGAAATTTTGTTTATAAGTATAGATAGACCTTCAGTTTCAAGCCAACTGTAGGTATCGGGACATTCCTTCCCAAACTCAGAGACACTGACAACTTCAGATATATGTATTGTCTTACAAACTTTGAGATAAAAAGTATTAAAATATACTGAAAAAATTGGCTCCTCCACATAAATATTTTACCTGAATAAGGTTTTACTATCAGGATAAAACCCCATCTATTAAAAAAAAGTAAAATCAGCATTTCTTTGCTCCCTTCGAAATGCTTTCCCACGTGAATGATGAAGCCAAAGCCCAAGGGATGGGTTCTAACTGCTTCCAGTTTTTGCAACAAAAAAGACAGAGTTTAAGTAATTTTTTAAAAGGGAAGGTGACTCTCTGAAAGGAAACAATCAGGTTTCCAGTTTGCTGTTTGTGAGTATGTGGAGTATTATACCTTCCATACCATACGTATGGAAGATGTTGTGAGTGATTTGGTTGGGTTTTTTGTTTGTTTTTTTTTTCCCCTCTCTCATTTTGAATATCAGAGCTTCTTATGGTTTTGTCACATGGGAAAGGAAAGGGAAGAGGGAAGTGAGTTTAGGTAATGACGGCCTATTCTAGGACACCCAAAATGCCTGCAAGGAGGTACTAGAGAATAGGAGCTGCTATCCTCCACCCCCCACCATTTTTTTGCCGATTAACAAAAAAGGTACAGTGGCTGAATCGTAATATCCTGAAATGCCAAAATACTAAGTCTGTGACCAAACCTCACTTACTTCATCATGGTGTACAGCATGACTCTAATATTTTAAGTCAACTTTTCTTACTTCCAGGGCTTTGATATTGTCCTGCTTATAGCATGACAATTATTTGAAAGACACAGACTTTTAGCTTTGTCTCCTTACAGGTGATTTTTAGAGGCAACCATAATTTGGCCCCATTTCATTTCACTTTCATTTAACTAATATCTCAAATAGTGCTTAAAGTGGCGAGGAGGCAGAATGCAATAATCTTATTCCTTCATAGTGTTAACTAACATAAACTTGGGGAAGTAGTTTTCACTCACAGACATTGGTAAAACAAAAAGGAGCAGCTAAGGTACTTTTTTTTGTTTGTTTTTTTTAACACCCCCCCCCCCCCAAAAACCCTCCCAAAACCCCCCCAAAACAAACCAAAACCAAACCACAACCCCTAGCTTTGTAGTTAAAACTTTGCTTACTGTAAAGATTTTAATTTTTTTTTTTGAGGGTTGGGAGAGGGTGGACACACAAACGTCTGTTTCAGTGAATTCCAGGATTATAACTGGACAAGGGAGAAGTTTCTAAATGTGGGTATATTCTCTTTCTTTCTTAATTGTTCACTCTACTTCCATGTAGAATAAAATTAATTTGGTTCAACTTAAACCTAATCAAAAGCAACACTCTCTGGTTTTAGTTAAGATTTTCTAGCCATCACCTTTTGGTTGAATGTTGGAGCTGGTGGGGTACTCTGACGTCTGGTTCAGACCAGCAGAACAACAAATAGAAAACTGCCTCCAGGAAGTGAAATTTTCATTTTGCGTCCTCTTTTTCTTAAAGACCACCTTGAGAGACAGTGGAATCCATATTAGTCTAATGGACAAGCACAAATGCATTTGTGCAATATAATATGAGATGCAAATGTCAGTGGGCCAAAGCTGCTGCCCCACTGAGTGGTTGGCCCTGAAACGCTGCCCTGAAGGCGGAGGGGGAAGGTCTGCTGCTTAGTTGGGTTTGGGATCATCTCTTTCTGGTGGAGACGATGGAGGCACATTTCCAGCCATGTGTCTTTCCTGCTGCTACATGCCCCGACAGCAGTGAGACGGAACAGACCCACCGAGAGCATGCTGTAGCCATCAGCTGGAGTTGTCCGTGTTCATGTGACAGTTTAGGTTTTCATTTAGGTTCTTAACAAGCAGCACTCCGATTTATCAGCAACTTGGTTTTATTTATCTTGACCTTCTAAACTTGGTCGCTGTCCCTCCTTGCCCACAGCAATGTAGCATCTCCACCATCAGCCTGCTGTAGTTGGGCTTTGCAACCTGCTTTATTCACAGAGAAGGTAAAGTGGTCAGCAGGGGTTTGGCCTGTGTCCCTGGAGGATACTTAGTTTAATGTGAGCTTGAATGTCAAGGAAAAAACTGTTACATTAAAAAAACACTTAGATAGATAGTGGAACTATCAGCAAAGTAATTACAGGACAAACATTAGTGGTGTTTGGCACAAAATCGCTTATCTTTATGGAAGAATAGGGGAGGAAGAGACTGAAGATTGTTATATAAAGATCTCATTTTTAACGTTTTTTTCTCTGACTTCAGCATTTTGACTACAAACAGTAAGTTCTGCACTCGACAAAAGCACTAAAATAGTCTGTCTTTATTGCTAGCTTTAATACTGTATTTTTTTCTACTAGGTGGCTGACCGGTTTAGCTGTACAACAGACTGGTAGTAGTGAAAGCATGTTTCAGTCTATCTGTGGGACTCCTGCCCAGATGGGTAAGTTCAGCACTTCATTCTTTTTAAGAGCTACAACTCGCTAGATTCCTTCCAGATCTTCTTTTATTTTCTCACAGGAATTGTCATACTAGCTTTAACTGCCTATATTTCTAATCTCATGCAATTACCTCTGAGACCCAAAGCATCAGCTTCAGGGAAAGGTGGAGCTATAACTGATAACAACCTTTTAGTGGGGCTCCATCGGATCTTATGCAGCTGCTGTGGAATAAATTGTCCATCATTATAAGAATTTACATTTCATATGTGTTTTGCATTATATAAATGTGAATGTTCATAGTATCTGTTTCTGATGTGTCCATTTTACTAAGTTACAGCTCCTGCATAGCAGCGAATTCCACAGATTAACACTGTGTTTGTCCGCAGTACGTGTAACTGTTGGATCCTTGGCAGACCGCTCACTCCCTCTCTCTCTCTCTGTGGTCCATCAGAGGTCAGGCCTTCTCCTGAGGATCCACAGGGGRCAGGTTGCAACAGGGATCGATAGGTATCAGGGCAAGGCAGCTGGCAAAATCCTGATACTTGCTGCTGTTTTATACATGCTTACTACTTGTTATATATATGAAAAAAATAGTGAATTTATGTGGCTTATCCATATGCACTCCACTCTACATGCCTTTCTTTTGGCTAGTGGTGTCTAGTAGGAATGACCCCTTATTGTCTTTATTCATCTGAGATGTCAACATTGTTGTTAAAAATATGTGGACTGGCTGCGAGATCTGCAAGGGTCAGCTCTCTCAATTCTTTCTCTGCTGATGGCAGCCAGGTTCCACGGAGGCCTTGTACCTCCAGCCTCTACCTSCAGCCAGGAAGCACACATCTTCTGAGCTTCTAAGGTTTTTCTGAAGGGAATGATAGAACCATCCTTGACCCAATAGCTACATAGTTTTTTCTCCTCTTCCCTCAACTTCTTGAGATGGGTCTGGGCTCGTTTTGCAGAGTCACCTTTCACTGTTGGCTACAGACAGAGCGATATGCAGGTTTCATTTCAAGTTTGCGTATTCTGAATTTCAGTTATGATTCATTTTCCTTTTTTGAGTTCTACTCTAAGGAAACGAAGCTAAGGTACATGCCTTGCAAGCTCAGATTTTGTCCTACAGAAAACTGTCATCTCTTCAGCTATTTGTAGCTTTTGTTGAATGGGTGTGGAATCACCATTTTAATTTGGATGCTACCTCTATCAAACAACATTAGGGATGACCTAAGATCTCTTGGAAATAATTGTATTTCATTGTGCTGTTATTCAGTCAGCCTTTATAAGTCTTTTGAGGCATATATTTCTGGTAGGTAAGCAGAACAGCTGCATAGATTCTTTATATCCCCTTTTCAGGAACAGGTGATGAGTAGTGCTTTTTTGGTAAGGTTTCTTTTAATAGTCATGGGCTTTCCTGTCTGCCTCTAATGGTTCAGTGAACTGGAGTGGAGATAAATGGGGCTCTGAAGAAAACAAGCAATGATTTATTTTAAATCAGCTCTGGGGTATGTTTTCCTACACGTCCCTTCTTTCTCATGCTATTCTGGAAGTTCAAAACCTCTGAAATTCTTCAGTGGTTAAGAACTTGAATAGTATTTAMGGCTGTGCCATCCTTTAAGCCCGCCTTGGAAGGTTCATGGATACTTAAAGCCTAGACAAAGTTTACAGGAGACATTACTGACCAAAGAATCTGAGATCAAGTGCGTGTGGTTTTTGCAAATGTGCCGTTGGTGGCCAGAGGTAATCAGAGATTCCAAGAGCCGGTTTTAATGCAAGGTACCTAATTCTTTTCAAACTCCCTTCTGCATAAGAGAGACAGAAGAACTCCATGCTTCTCAACTACTCATGGGAAGAGAGGTACAACTGTTGCACACCAGCTGAGGACTGCTGCCAGTCACCGCTTGGGTCAGCTGATTGAGGGGATGCTCTCACTCCACTCACTATCCAGTTCCTAAAGCAGGTCCCTACAGTGAGGACAAACAGCTATTCCAGCTGGTTGTACCTCTTCAGAGTGCAAGCATGGCATGCTGTGTCATGCAGGGAGTCACTTCATAATAAATACCTACAGGCTGCATGAAAATAACTCTATGTCTACTACAGCAAAGGAAGGTAGCAGTTAGGGCAGATTTTGATCAGATCTTAGATGTTGCTGTRGAGGAGTCTGGGTTCTTGTCTGATGATATTCCTTGATGATGCTGTACTGTTCATTGTCAGGCACTTCTTTTCTGCTGTTTTTTTCCTCTCTGCTCCCCTAGCCCATCAGGTACTCATTACAATCTCTTACATGATATGCAGAACTAATTTCTTCTTATTTTCTCATGAACTTTATCATGACCTCCATGCAGACAACACTCGCTTTGCATTTCCATTCTACATTATGTTGTCTTCAGACTGCCTCAGTCTACCTTATATTATAGCTAAGTTAAGTTCAGTGGAAGTAACATATTCCGTTACAAGGTCAGCTTTTTCTCTGCTGCTGGGTGTTTTTGAAGCCAACAGTGCTACCTGAATCACAGTACCTCCCTCTGGTTACGTAAAGCTAATTTGTAACTTCTCATGTGCTGCAGAAACTTTTAGAAATCTTCAGCTAAGCAATGGGACTAAATCCTAAACCAGGTTTTTCTCAGAAAATTTCCATCCAAACAATGTGTCTAGCCAGTATGACACTGATTATTATTTGATGTTGAAATGGAAGTTGAAAAAAACTATGAAAGCGGGTAGTTATGTCATAGCCTGTCCAAAGGGCATGCTTTTCGGGTTTTTTTCTTTGCCTATTTACGCAATGAATGCTTTGCGTTCCATAATATAAAGATTTGTACCCCTTTCTGATTTATACTGCATGCTATAATATAATTCACTTCATTATCCAATATAGCATTCATTTTTTAGTTCTGTGAAATTATTTTTCTCAATGGTATATACCAGCAATGCATTTCACAGCTTGCTTATAACAGACCGAAGCAAAAAATAAATCCTTTTTGGAGAAAGATAATTAGCCCTTCTGACACTTTGATTGATGAAATACTAGTAGTATTAAATACTTCTTTAAGTGAGGGGGTTGCATGGGATGAAATTACTTTCCGATTTACTAATCATGACAGAAACAGAGTCTCAACACTGGAAGGGACCTCGAGTCATTTGATTTATATCTCTGTCCAAAGAAAGAAGCCGCTATACTTAAGTCATTTCTGATGAATATTTGTGTAAAGTGTACTTAAAGACCTCCAGTAATGGAGACACTGTAATAATCTTCCCAGGCACTCTATTCTGATGCTTCATTATCCTCCTAGAAATTTTTCCTCCTGTCTGCCCTGAACCTTCAGTTTGACAATCAGCTTAAACTTACACCTACAGGCCATGATCTAATCACTTTTTTCATTATAAATTTTCAGTTAACTCACGTGCAGCCACGTAATTGCTACAGCTGACCTAAGGGAGGTGGTGGGAGCCTATGTGCTGGGCTAAAGGAAAGGGTGGAACTGCACTTCATAGTTTCAGACTATTATTTCTTGCCCTATCCATCATGGATATGAAGAACAGGTAGCCACCTTCCTATTTTCAGAATCTGATATCACACTTCTCCCTTSGTCTCTTGTTCTTTACACTAAACAGGATGAATTGTCTCAGCCCTCTCCTGYATTTCTGATCTTTGTGATTGACTTGCCATGCTCCATTTGGTACCTGTTACGTTAAAATGGGAGTATCCAAAACTGAGCACAATATCTAGTTGAAGCTTCACCAGTGCTGGGCAAGATTGTTTTGTATGTACTGCAGAACTTAGGCTTGCATATAAAACACAGGTGATGACTGTCTTTCCGTAACTTTTTTAAGGACTCTGAAGTCCACGTAAAAGAAGAAGAGGTAGGCGCTGGGAATCAGGCCATTGGCCTGGTTTTCACCTGGCATATTTAAATAGGCTTCTAACCCAGACAAGGGCAGGAGTGTTGGCCTTGGCCTCCTCCGAAAGGGCAGGCGTGCACAGTGAGGTTTTGTACCCGAGTGGCTGTTTCACGCTAATCCTGCCTCGCAGAGGTGCTGTCYGGTGACACTGGGGCTGTTATCTCATGTTCAGCTTGTGATTCGCAACAGTCCTTCAGCTGCTGCCTGACCAGCTCTTCTCCTTGTGTTTGCATTCTGAGCTTGTCTTTCAATATACTTACAGTCATTCCTGGCTTGATGTTTTCTTCAGATTTAGTAAGTCTGTTCTCTCTTGGATCATCCGGGTCACGAATTATAATGAAATCATGCCTAGGACAGACACCTACAAAACATCCCTTGATGCAGCCTTCCACTTTGACAATGAAGTTACAACGACTTTCTGAGAAGCGTTTCTTATAAGCATGTGTGCGTTGTTCCTGTGATATTTTAATGTAGACAGTATTATGAAAAAAGTTACGTGAAACAGTATCAAAAGCCTTACTAAAATAGAGATAGGCAATATTTAGTGTTCCTCCTCTAATCCGAAGTCTGTCAACCTGTGCTACATAGAAATTTGTTCCTGACAGGTGCATAATGGCTGTTACTTACCTCTTTGTTTTTTTCTAGGTGCTTATTATTTCCACTATTTTCCTGGGAATTAAAATTAATGGGACACACCTGTAATTCTTTCATGCTAGCTTTTCCACCCTCTTACAGATAGATACCATGATTGCCTTTTTCAGTTTTCAGGTATTTTACCTGCCTTCCACTAATAGGTCTTGAACCACTAATAGCTCTGAAAAGTCTTGTCAGTTTTTAAAGTACTCTGGAATGAATTTCATCGGTTACAGCTGATTTTAAAATTTCCAACCGAAGTACTTGCTAACCTTTTGCTTGTCTGTAAAAAACTGAGGTCTTGCCCCTTTGTCATTGATATTGATTGTGCTATCCACTGCTTGCAGCTGACATTTTGGTTAAGATTGATGTAAGAAGACATTAAATACATTTGCCTTCTGAGCATCATCTATCAATCGCATTCTTGGTTGAATACAATACCAGCCTCTTTATTCATTGTCTTCCTACTACTGATATACTTATAGATTATTTCATTTTTAGTTACCTCCCTTGTTAGTTGCTTCTCATTTTTCCTTTCTGATTTTGCCCCTCTGTGCTTATGTTTTCCTTTTGTTCTTATTTCCATCTTTTGTATGCTCCCTTTTTGTGTGTAAGACTTGTGGAAATTCACAATTTAACCAGACTAGTTTATTAATAAAAAGAATTATAAAAGCAATAGCAATTTCCTGATTAAGTGATTTTATTTTCTGTAGGATATGTATATAAGGATATAAACTTATATAACTTTGTAAGTTTTCCCAGGATGTTAATAGCATGAATTACTGTTGGTTTACAATGTTCTCAAAACAATTGATTAAAAATGAGATGATATGGTAGGTTTTGGGCAGTTTGGCAATATTAATGGTAAGAATCTCTTTTAAAGTCTTGTTTTACCAGTTGTGGCATTATCAAACCATTAAGCTAACCATTTTAAGTTTCTTGACATAATAATTAGATATCTGAAGCTTGGAACCTACCTAAAACATAAAAAAATGAGATGACAGTTAAACATGCTTTTTGGTTTGGTGGGACAACACCAAATAAAATAGTCTCTGCCAATCTCCTCTTCTACTGCATGAAGATTTTTATCTTCTGTTCCTTACTGGGGCTAAGYATGTCATCTCCATTGATTCTGGAAGGGAAGACCATAGATTTTGCTGTGAACTCACAACCACATCTCCCATGATATAGTAGATAAAATATCACTAAGATTGCCCCAAAGCAGCATCTTTTTGACATGTGACTGAAATAATATAAAGTGGTTAGTGAATAGATTATAATTTGTGAATTTTTAATCTAGGATATAAATAAATATGTTTGAAAATTTTTAGAGTATTTTAGGATTGATTTCATTAATCATACGATG
The DNA here is from genome assembly GCA_030449065.1 of Oceanodroma leucorhoa. Lineage (NCBI taxonomy): Eukaryota > Metazoa > Chordata > Aves > Procellariiformes > Oceanodroma > Oceanodroma leucorhoa. Next base: position 210,091 of record JASVER010000028.1, on the reverse strand, counting down.
TATTCAAGCTAGTATGTGCGAACAGAGGCTCTTGTGTTTTGCAAAAACCCTGTGTTCTTATGCACTACACGTATCTGGGAGAAAAGGAAAAATTTGTATGGTGTCTTCCAGTACTTTAAGTCAGAGTGTTATGAATACTGCTTCAATAACTTATTGTGGGGAAAAAGAATACTAAGTTTAATCATACAGCTAATGTCACAATCTCACCACCCTCTTAACAGCTAAATGATAAAAGTGAGGACACATCAGCATGAATTGTTAAGGTCTGTACATTATTCATTAAACATCTGCTGTTGGTTCCTTTTTACATATGGGAATAAATTATACCACATCAGCACATTCTTCATGCTTTGTGTTTAAGCATTTAAAAGTTTTTTTTTGTATTATTAATATTATTTTTTCTGCTTGGTTGGCAGCTCCTGAAGTTATCAGTGCCTATGACTACAGCCAACAGTGTGACATTTGGAGCATAGGTGTCATTATGTACATGCTGTAAGTAGCTTGTAAAAGTAATATAAAATGTACAGACCCATTTATAATACAAGTACTTACAATTTTGCACTGAAATAAAAAATAAACCTGTGTGCTAAACCTCACAAAAGACTGAACTCTTATAATTGCTTGTATGTAAACATTACAAACKTCTATGCAAGTAACTTAAAAGATACAGTTCAGTGTTAAAAATTGAGTATTTGATTTATGAACCACTTTATAATCCTGAAATACCAGAATATTGCAGAATATTATTACAGAATATTGCAGTGAAACACTGCAAAACTAAACTGAGAATTTAGGCCCCTCTTTTTTGTATGTTGGCTGGATCTATATATGAGAACAAAGTTATTRATCTACAGACTATTGGTCAAATCCTCAAATGGATTGCACAAACGGTGCAATCAGGGTAAGGGCTTTTCTTCTCCACCTCTGCCTGTGCTAACTCTGTAACTGAGATTTGAGGGCTGCCAGGTCTCCCTGTACCAGTTATCTGTGTCCTTTGAAAGTTTATTAGTCTGCTGTTATTAGAGGAAGAAATGAAATTTTACATTTGTAAGAGTACACGCACATTTTTATTGAAGTCTTTAATCATTTATAACATTTGTCTTAGTTACAAAATAGTAACTCCTCTCTGAAAAATCTTACCCTGCCTATACTAACTAAATAATGCAAAAAGGTACTACCCCAGTAATTAAAAATAAATTGTAGCAAAGTACATAAATTACCATTCATATGATGCAACTAAAATGTCACATTGTATACAGGGACTTTTTTTCTTTCATAATGTATTTGCATGCTTTTTTCTGCACTTTCAGTCTTTTTCTTCTCTCAGCTGCCCCCAGATGATGCCTTAATGCCAGTGTTTTAGAACATTACCACTTGCTGTTTCAATTGTTATCATTCCTGTCCTGTGATTATTTTACTTTTGTTGCATACAACTGAGTTCTTTTATAACTTAAGACTTTGTACATGAGCATGCAGACACAGGCACACAGTTTCATAACCTCTTCCTTTCTGGATTTTTCTTTGGTTTTTCTTTCCACTTTGTTTTGGTTCCTCCGTTTCTTTTCTATACAATTAGCTCACTTTTCTTCTTGTGTCAGCAAGATGAAGTGTTTGTAGCTTTATTGCCTTTATTTTTTTTTTTATTTCTAAAATCCGTGTGTACTTTTTATGCTGATACAGAATGAGTTTTATTGTTGTACTTCATGATATTAATGTTTGCATCACCGTAGTAGGATTTGCACAACATAATACAGTAGAATATATTATAAAATGGTTGGTAGAAATTGGATGGTTTGACTGGCTAATAAGAATCCAGAGCTGTGCCTGCAATCAGCACAATTCACAGCTCAGAACTTGTAAAATTCAGAGCAGTGAACTGTGTTGATTGCAGCCGGAGCTTAGAACTTCTGACCTTCTTCCTTAATTAGCAATATAAATATTTTTTAAAATTAGCATTTTGTAATCACAACAGTGTCAGAACAAAGTAACATTAATTCACCCCTTGTTGTGTTGACTACACAAGAATGAAACTACTGTGTATGAATTAATAGAATACAATTCACACTCCTTTTTATTGCTTAATTTGAAAATAGTAATACAAAAGCCGTAAGATCATCTGATTTTCCTTCTTTTTTTGCAAATTACTTTTCTTCCCACCCTGAATAATAGCTTGTGCTCCTGGTGCTCCTTTAATGGGTTTAAAGATACTGTTAGAGCCGTTATTGCTACCATCACAACTTTGACCCTTCCAGGCTGCAGCTAATGCCTCCCTGGTAATTTGCTGGCTGCCAGAGCTCTTTCTGCAGTGCGGATGGCATGCTCCATCTTGGTACCAAGGGTATTATTGCCACGACGGGCTCAGTCTCTGCCTGTATGGGGAGCATAAGCCCCGAGGTGACTCATGAACTCTGTTTTCATGAATGTTAATGCACAGGGTTGCCTCTGCATAATGGGGCAATGCCAGCGTGATGGATCTTTATATGTAATTTAAACTGAGGTGTACTTTATACTTCCCGTTTCRTTTCTATAGAAGCATATACAATAGTAGCCAGCAAAAAGAAAATCCATTAAAATACAAAAGTATGGCAGCACATTGAAAGAGTAGGCTAGCAAGAGTCCTCCTGCCTGTCATGCTCCGAGAGTACGGCTCATCTGCTGCGCTCTAATAGGAAAGGGTCAGGGCCTTCTTTTTCCTGTGCAATCTGTTGCTGCCTTAGTCTGGAGAGAATTTAGTCCTGTCTGTGCGTAACAGAATAATGGGCATTGTCACCAGCCAATACTTACAATATCGTGTCCTGAAATGAATGCATTCTTCCCATTTTCTGTTCTTTAAATTGAGTTCCATGTGGATTTAAGTCCTGAGGGAGATTGGGAAGGAGAATTGGAGGATGAAAGAAAACAGCAATTTTTGTTGAAGACATTCTAAGATTAAAAGTTTTGGGGAAAATGCACTAAAATATAAATTTTATATTTTACYTTAAAATTAAAAATTAAATCCGTGTGAATGAAACTCCAGAATATTTTACTTTGATATAAAGTTACAGGCATTCTTCACTAGGATGTGACAATTACATTTTCAGTAGCTACTTCTGTGTTTTGGGAGTAGAACTAAAACCATAATTTGATGCAAATAATTTATTTTATGAAGTTAGCTTCTTTTTTTTTTTAAATGGCCACAAATAGGTGTATTCATTTCTTGAAAATATTTACTATGTAATTTTTGCATGTCAGTTGTGCATGAATAGTATGATGTAAAATCTATTAGAAATTTAATCTGTCTTTATTAATTTTGGTTGAAAACACAGGTCACATGATACAGTTTTTCATTCGTTATGTGATTAGCAGAACACAGATCAATATTTACTTTCAAAGTATATTCTCTAATAAATATTTATAGTTGATGTTTCTGGTTAACRCTTCTGTTGGTAAACAGTAATAGTCACAGAAACCAAATACAAAGCAAGTTGAAACACTGGGTTTGGTATTAACACAATAGTTTTTAGGAATGCATTTATTTTAGTTTCATATATATTACCTTTTTTTATTGTTACCACATCATTAAGAATACAACTGGCATAAAAGAAGCAGATGATACAGAAAGAGTAAATTGAATTTACAGACATTCAGATACCACATTTACTCAACTATTCTACTCAAAATAACAAGAAATAGGTACAGGGCAAGAATGCAGCCAAGGTATATTATTATGAATCTATGTACTCTTAATATGTACACTTACGGGTATATCTTAAAATTTTTCTGACATTTCTGATATCTTTGCTTTTTTATTATCCTATTTCTACCGATACCTTGATTTAGATTAGGCCAAATAAGGCAATGTTCACACTATGTAGCTAAAGAAGGCACAGCTTGATGCCAGAACAAAACATRAAAAATTAAAAATGATGTTTTGTTTTGTCATAGTATTTTCTGCATTACGGTTTTGTCCTGAAAAATACATCTTTTGTAGCAGTAAAAGGATATCATATACTTCTATATTTTTCTGTGAATCACACTTRCTTTGATTTACTGCTATTCAATGGAGAATAGCAACAATGGAGAATTGAACATATTTCATAGATTGTAAGAATTTGGTACTGACTTTATCACATTTTGAACAGCAGTGCACTTGACTTTAGGGACACAGGCAACCACTATGTATAACTAAACTGAGTTCTTACATAAAATAAGGCTACAGAATAAAATGTATCTGGTAATTCCTATGCTGAGTCAGTGACCCATGTTTGATCCAAAACCTGTTTTCTAGAAAGACAGCTGATTGGGACTTAAATGCCTAAATTGAGAGTGGTCTGTTTTGTCTTGTTGGTGTTGTTTCAGTTCTTGTACTTGTTATTAACTCAGTGGAGTTTTAGCTCACCAGTCTAAAACCAGTGGGACGTGAATTAATGATGATTCTTATTACTGAAACGTAGTGGTTGCTAGGACAGAATTGTTGAATTGTTTAATGGMAAATACTACTTTGACATGAAATCAAAAGAAATGGTAAATATAAAGCGTTTGCAGTAAACAAAATTTCTGTCGTGGAAATACTGCACGTGGTGACAACAGGTTAGCTTTCAGTTAGCCAAGTGATTTGGATGAATGAGTTACAGAATAGCAAAATACTAAATTTTCAGTTCAATTTTTTTCTAGCTTTTACCTTCAGTTGTTGTATCTTGTTAAACCTTTGGCTGCTACTTTAAAAATCTATATAATATCAATTATCTTTTCCTTATGTGGATACCTAGTGACGAAGATTAAATCACCTTTTAACCTCATAACCTTTTCCCTTTAAATCTCTCTGAGAGACACATTTTTCAGAACTTGAGTCACTTTTGTAGAGTTCTTCTGAAGCTCTCCTAGCCCTGCGAACTTTTTGATTTCACAGGGATCCCATAATACATAGTTTTTGCCTCACCAGTAAAAAATAGTAGGTATCCGTTCGCTGACCCTAATTATCTTACACCTTTTATAGCAAGCTTAGAAGAAAAGCTTTTTGAACTAGTAAGAAAGGGAGACCTGTGCTTTAAAAATCTGGTCTGGGAAACAGTTAGTGAGGCTGGTAAGTACACAATGCTCGTACAAAATAAATGCTGACAGTATTGCAATGAATTCCACAAAAGTAGTAGTTTTGATCTTTTTTTTTGCTTTTAGRTAGTATGCATTTTCTGAAAAGCGAAATTGATGTTAAAAATAAATTGACATAAATGATATCATGAACTAATTTCATAGCATTGTAAGTAAAATATTCTCTGCTGAATTAAAGCACTCAGTTGAAAATGTGTTGAGTTGTTGTTAGCAGAAATGAGATGCATCAAGTTGTGGGTTTTTTTCCTACCAAAACAAGTATTGAGACTACTTCTGAAAGTCAGTCCTGCTCACCAAATCGCAGCTAATGAATTACTTGATAACCAGTGGATAACAACGAGTTTTGAGAGGTGTTATTTCTTCACCTTGTGTTCTACCTTTTACTTATTTGGTACATAAAGATGCTATCTTGCCTCAGTGGAACCCAGTAGGGTGGAAAATTAAAAAAAACACAACCTAAGCAACAGAGTACTTGTAGGGGCCTTATCCAAAGCTCCCAAATCCATTAACATGTTTTGMTTGTAACGGGCTTCTGATAAGCCCATTAACTAGGAGAAGCTTTACACTCTGTTCCTTACCCRAACCAACTTTACCTGATTTCCCATGTTTTGACATAGTATGGAAGTATGGGTTCAGGTCGGGTTTAATTAATTCTCACAACATTCCTGTTATTATAATAAAAGTTGTTTGGGTTTTTTTTTTTTTAATTTAAAAACAGAAGATTGAGCTCCAGGGAAATCTGGCCATTCTGAAGTAATGCTGGGAAGGAAACCTGTGAGCTCCCAGCCTCCTGCCCGGGCTGCAGACCACACCACTGTGAGAATACTGAACTTTCAGCTGTCTGATGAAACAGTTGCACTATTAAAGCAGAGGCARTGGATATATCTGCTACTTAAAGATAACACTGGTAATAGTAAACCCTGATTTCTTCCGTAGCTGGCTTCAATGCCATCTAGAAAGAGAAATGCCTGTGAATCATTGAAAAATATTCTGGTATGTGGGAGGATAAATAGCGCGCTCTATTCAAAATGGACCACTGGTTTTGACTCACACCTTCATCTACAAAAGAACCATTATGGACTAGCGTACATCTTTCGTCTTTCCTGCTAATTGAGTAGAGCTGAACAAGAAGGTTTTTTTCAAAGTTTCAGTGCATTCCTGTGTGGGGGAGAATAGCCACAAGCAAATGTGTAACTCTAAAATGGCCTGAAAAGTGAGAGAATTTTCATCCAGTTCTGCCCTGCCATACTATGAGTACCATACTGTCCTTTCTTCACGAAACTGAAGATACGGAAAACTACCATCCGTGTGATTTTATGACTGTTCACCATGTATATTCATTAAGTTTGAGACTAAATTCCATATGATAACACAATTGCATGTAGCAAGACCTTCCTAGTCATAGTAAACCGTTCCTTCTCTCCATACTATTCAACATTTCAGGCACAGTGGATTTTAATTTAGAATGCTTTTCTTCATTTAAGAAGTAGGTAGCAGACGGGTTATCTCAACTCTAAAATATCTACAAATGCATCCCCATATTMGTTGTCTTCCATTTGCACTTTCACATTAAATGTGCAACACCTTTAAGCATTAGTTTCAATGCAGAACTCTATTTTAGATTTTTTCAAGTTCGAATGTTTCTAAATGTTGAAAGATGGCCATTGTAGACTGCTGACAGAATTCCCTCCTGCCAGGGAGCCCCCTCTGAAGTCTGCTGTTATGGACAGCTTCTGCAGACATTATTTGGTCAGAATTAAATACAATCAGGAACGAGCTCTGGAAATACACTGAATCCATTTGTTCCTCCAGCTGATCTACTCCTAGCACAGTTTTAAGCTGCTTCCTTAAGGGAAAACTTTCTGGATGAGACAGTGCTTCAGGCAGTGGTCTTGCCTTCACACTTCAACCTTTCCCGTACGTGACCAGTCAGTGTTTTCTATTACAGYAGAACCGCAAGGAGGCATTTTGGTCTCTTAAATCTCTCTACATTAGCATGAGCTGACTTTCAGTGCCATTTCAAGGCTTGAGTTGCTGTATCTCCAGTTCTGATGGAGAACTTGGCAGGCATCTGCCTGTGAGCAGTAGCTCCAGCATTGGGTGCTTTGGATCTGCTGTGTGTGAACGCGGTGTGCAGCTGCTCTGCTCGCAGGTGGTACTTGGTTGAACTTGCTCCATGGGCTCAGGACTGTGCCTGTGCAGTGCCCAGTGTCCTGTTGTGGCTCTGCTAAATTTCTTGAAAAATTTTTTCAACCAGTATGCCTGTTTTCTTGAATACTGATGGACCTGTTTAGCATTTTTACTACTAAATACATCCCTACCTCTGTTCAGTACTGACACTTCCAATTTATTAATTTATTTAATAACATTTTTGTTCCGTTGACATAAATGATTTATTTTGTATAAGGAGCTAAGAACACCAGAATGGTCATACAAGGTAATGTCAAAGGTCTTTCTCACATCGTCACCAGTGGCCAAGGATAGATGCTTAGGGGAGAAGAACAAGAAAAGCATTCTGTACTGGAAAATTATACCAGCCTTCAGTCACTTGTTGCTCAGGGTTTCCTGAACCAAAARAAAGTGGTGGTAATAACGCTCAGTTGACTTTTTTCCCACTGATTTGTCCAAATATTTTTAAACTCATTTAAAAATTTACTTGTGGCAAAGAATTCCCCAGTAGGCAGACTGTGAAGGTGAGTCTCCCTTGTTGTTCTGTACCTTCTACCTTCCATCTGCATGTTCCATTTGAAGACCCCAGTTGCCTTACTTGCATTCTCCTATGCTGCTTATGGTTTTCATATATTACGTATTGCGGCGTTCGAAGTGGTAGTTAAATGTTTTTCCATTTCTAGTAAAAACCTTAGGTTTTTAGAGGAGTATAAAGAGAATAAACAGGGACTTAAAGTGGTAAGTGACGCTATGCAGAATTCTTTAACAAATGCTCATTAAGATGTCCTAATACGGCCTGGTTTTCAGAACTGCCGAGCACCTGTGGCTCCCTTCCTACTTCAGTGGGAGTTGCGGATACTCAGTACCATTGAAAATCAGGACACCAGTTTCTACTTCATGCTTGTGCCTTCACAGCCTTTGTGATTTTACAATAGCCAGATGGGGAACATGGAAGTGCATTATCATGTAGAGAATTCTGCGTGTAAAAAAATTAACCCCTTGGTGCCGTGTGACACGTGAGCTTCTGCATAGGAGTAAATGCATTTGGCACCACAGTCTCCCAGCAGGAAATCCCTACCATCTGTACCAAAAATTTATGAAGTCACAAGTCATTCTATATGATTAAAACTGGCATTTCAAACATAGGTGCAGCAATTTTATATTCCAGAACAATACTTTAACAATAAAAATTTTAATTTAAAAGCTACCATGTACTTATAGCTTAACAAATGACCTCAAACTCAATTCAAGTTAGTGGATACCTCTGGAGGTTTATGTGTTGTCAGTTTGAGACCATATATAGTTTTGGCCGGGGGCTATGCAAAGGGTTGATGATTAATTATTTACCAGAAATACTAATTAATGCAGTTCTGTTACTGGTTTTGATTATTCTGGTCTTTCTTCCAGTTAAAACTTTTCCAGACACATTTAACTTTTTACATCTGCTAAAAAGTAAGAGCAAACAAGATGACAGGATAGCAGGATATTTTTAAGTTTCTAAGAAAGACAAAGATTKTATTACCACTATGTGTTGTTTCTGCATAAGAGTATATTACTTATATACTGAGTGTATTATTCATGAAATATAGGGTAAATCTTATTTTGCAATAAATATTTTTATGGATATACATATTTTGGTTTGATACTGTAATAATTTCCAATTACTTTAAGCTAGATTTTTAAAATATGCTCTATTCAATTTTTTTTCTACCTAATAGTATATATTGTATGAATTGTGATCTATTTTAGCTATAAGAATACTCTRCCTCCTTTTCTTCACTTCCTACTAGAAGAATTTGATATATTATTAGGTCTGATTTAATGGAAGGTGATGTTTCCTTTCAGGTAGTGAAGTTGTTTTTTTCTTCTTTTCTCTCCTCTACTGATTTTTGTTTTTCTTGGAAGAGCTTTTGAGCACATTGATGGTGAGCTCTGGTTTAGAAGTCTGTTATTGCTGTGATTTTTGGTGAAGTTTACAGGTACATGAGTCTGCTTGACTGAAGAGTAAAAGCAAGACCCTAAATATAAAGTTATGTGTACAGGGTGTGAGATTTCTTGTTTCTTTTGGTGGCAAATTGACTTTTACAAGCAAACGAAATGCCTAAAGCCCAAATTCTCTGGTGCCTGACTTACAAACCCAGTTCAGCAAAAAGCATATATGTGCACTCCTGTTCTGCAAATTATTTAAGCATGTTTCCAAAGTTATGTGAGGACTTGAAAAATCTGATCCAATGAAGGACCGAGATGCCTAAGGATGCCTAATGATTCTGAGAAGAAAACTTAGAGCTCTCGCTTTAACAAAGCTGCCTCTCACTTTCCCATCTTAAATTTTCTCAGCTGTCTGGGGTTGGATCTTTTTGTGCACCCACACCTCCCCCCCTTGGCAGTGCTGGGCAGTTTGGAGCCGAGGTACAGATTAGGATTTAGGAACTCCCATGGCAGTCAGTGCTTCGATTCCTCTGCCTGCAGATACAACTCAGGAGTTTCCTGACAGAAGGCAGTAAAAATCACAGCTTGCTTTTAGTGACTGGCAGAGATACAACTTTTTGTGGGGCAGCCTAGAGGTCAGACCACTTGCTGACGATGCAGGAGACCCAGGCTCGATATACAGTGAAAACTTGCCTAGAGGCAAAGGGTTGTGCTGGGTGAGAGCATGGCATTGCTTTTTCTTCCCTTGACTGAAGTGATGACACCTGGGCTGGATGGCTTATGAGAGGATCACTTTCTGTGATCCTGTAGAGCAGGCATTTGACAAGAATGATAAGGGCTAAAATAGGTACTACGCAAGTGGATTTAATACACGTACACCTTCACTCTGCAAAAAATATGGAACTTGAAACCAGTTCAACATTTTTGCTACCTGCAAAATAATGCATTCTGCTGTCACATCTCAATAAAATAAATAGCAGTTGCACTCCATGGTATTTTTCTAATACATAAGTTTCCTTTTGTTTATATTATCTGTAATTACTTGTTGGTTTATCACTGTCCTTGTACAKTTATTCCATTTTAGTTATCTTATGTTTATATTTTCCATTTCTGTGGATCAGTGTCCTTTTTTAATTGATGGTTGTACTCAAGATTTCTCTGAACTAAATCAAAAGTATTGTCTCTAGCTTTCTTCTGTATAGAAAAATGAAGAAACCAGGCAAGGCAGTTGCTTCTTTTTGCCTTGTCCATAGTTACATTGGTTTTGCTTTTAAACTCRTAAGACCCTTCTGTATGCATCAAGACTTTTCTCTGGCTCTGACAACTTTCCTCATGGTATCAGAATAGTTTTTAGGATTTCCAGACATCTTGTTCTTCCATTTACTGTGTATCGTACCTAATTTGAAGGTTCTTCTGTTTATCCCTACAACATTTTAATTGTTTCAGTGGTATGCTTATTGGATCCTGAATGTCTGATAATGAATCAAGAATTTAACAATTCTGTTTCCTGCCTTCAGTTTACTGGTGTTACCTAAAATCTTTTTTTTCGCCCCAATAATGTAACTGAATTTTTGTCCCCTAAAATCTAAATCTAAAATAACCTAGACTAATGCTTTGAACAGCTCTTGAAAATGACCACTTCAACCTGTCCTTCTCCGTGGTGTTTTTAAATTGGTGTCTCTGCYACTGAGATTAACAGAATAAAGGTGCTCATCAGGCTTGAAACTTTGTATGTTAGATGTTTTCAGGGGGAAAATACTTTATTATATTTTCCATAAGTAATTGGATATCTCTGCATTTTTGTCTTGAATCCTGCTGAAGTTTACTTCCTAAAACTTGAGCAGAAAAAAAATTGAAATGGAAACAAAAGAAACAGAAACAACATAGTCTGTCAATGAGTAAACCTCCACGCCTTTTACCCGCAGTTGGCACCAGGTGCTAGTGAATTAAACCCAACAGGTGATCAAATGAGCCAACACAGATAATTCACTTAAATGGTCCCATTTTCTTAAAAAAGGTCAGGAAATAAACTCCCTCTTCTCTTTCATGTGRTATACAATTAACTGGCACTCTGTAAGGCCTAGATCTTTTAAAAAGGCCTAAACTCAGCCTCTGATTTTGTGGGTGCAATTCACTGCACGCTACATATTTAACTACATAATTGTTCATGCAAAAGAGGTTGTTAAAATGTGTGTCATCAGTTATGCCCACAGTTGTCATAACTGGAGATATAAATCTTCATCTGCAACAGATRAGGTGGTTTTGCAAAATTGAAACTTACTTTCTAGTGGATACGAGTGTTTATTCCTTGATACGAAATACTTTCTAAATACCAGTCCTCATGTAAAAGAAAACAGGAGTTTGAAGTAAGAATTGCTAGTCCAATGAGGTGGGGGAAAGAGCTCTAGAAAAAGTCTTGCCTGTGACCTCTTTTCTCTGTTGGATCCACTGTGTGACCTCAGAAAAAGCCATTATAATTATATAATCTGTGTTGCAGTTTACCAGTCTGTACAATGCAGATAAAAAACTACCTAGTAACTATATATCATTGATTAATATTAGAAAAAAATATCCCTGCTGTTACTGAAGTGCTCTAAGAGCATCAGAAGATTGGTAGTATTAATGCAAAATATTATCCCTTAAAAATAAGTAACAGGACAACTCTAGTTTTCAGAATTGTGCATAAACTTTGCCTTTCTCTCCAAACTTTCAGATACATAATTGCCAGCTTTACTGAATGGCCAAAGGAGTCAAACCAAAATTTTCAGATCATTCAGTGTGAGCTGAGGGACAGAAGCCCGAGCAGCCTAAGAAAAATTGTTCCTTCTGGACCCAGAAATCGTTGCATCTCCCATTGCAACGGAAAGGGAAATAGTTGCACCTCCCATTGCATTGGRAAGGGAAATAATTGTTCATAAACAACAAATGTATAAGCCCCCAATTAATACTGAAGTCCGAAGTTTAACATTTAGGATAGTCATTTGATTTCTTCAGATGATTGCCCAAGATACTGAATTTTCTTTCATAGTGCCTCTTTTCATCCTTCAGCTGAAGCAAGGAAAAACCATAATGCAAATACTAAGGATTCTGCATTAGCTGCGACCTCTRAGGCTCTCAGGTTTCTCAGTCACAAGGTAGCTTGCTGTGCTGCAACCTGAAAGTATCGCTGTTACATTGGATGGTTTCTGCTTTCAAAGAGGCTACTTAGCAAAGAATGAGCTCTTCATATGGACTAATAATGCATTTATTACAGCTGAATATTCTTGTATGAATTAAAAGTGAGGGGTCTATATGCAAAAAAGGATTTAAATACACTTTATATGCCAAAATCAAAGTTCTATAAATTCTGCTTCATGCCACCCTAACCAGAGATRTGGAAACCACTCTCCTTACTTCCAGGCTCCCTGGGCACTAAGACTTTGTCTGCTGAGCATGCCCAGAGACGTCTGGTCTTGGTCTTCGGCCTAGGCCCTTTTGAAGAGCTAGGTCAGGGAGTGTTTCTGGAGTGTCATAGGATAGGATTTATAAAAGACATTGAAAACTACTCTTTCTCAGAAATGGGCCCTGAGGAGGTAGAGGTGSTGATTCTAGTGCTACTGCTCTTTTTCATGCTAGCCTAGGCATGGAGTATGAGCTGCAGGAGACTTCGGTTTCCTCTAATTTCTAAGCAYGCTGCCCACAGGCAGTTCCTTTCTCAGGGGCGACTTTTCTTTTATTTCTTATAATTTATTATCTCCTTTCACATCATWCATCACTATCACTCAAAGAACCCTAGCGCTCCTTCCACAGATAGAGGGCAAATGATGAGTTTTGGATTCCACTGTATGGACCATGTATGCACAAATTACTTGTGGCAATGCCTGTGTTGGAATTTGCTTATATTTCTCTTCTCTTCCTCCTTCTTTCCCACAAAAGATAAAAGACAGGACTTGGCACAAATATTTTAAATAGGGATAAGGGAAAAAACCCCAACCTTTCCATACCCAAAGTGCAGCACTGCCTTGTGGAGATGATTGCTCCTGCTGCTAAGTTGTCAGTTGATCACCATGCCTAGCAGACTTACATGGGATGCCTCCCCAAGAGACCTGTCTCCTTCCAAATCAACATCTTAGGAAGTCATAGCAAAATAGACAAAAACCTCGAATGTAAGAAATGACTTACTGGGTGAGATCATCTAGCTCAGTACTCTCTCTGACAGTGACAACAGAAATGCTATTTAGGGAGAATATACAAGCCTGGCTATTTCCTCCCATATAGTATCAAGCCTGGATATTTCCTCCCATGTAGTACCCTGGCATCCAGAATTGTCCTTAGGGTTGTTAGAAAATACATCCCAAACTAACCCTTTTAGTATTTGTTATGGAACTGTTGTCAATGAATATGTCTGATTCCTTTTTGAATATGCTGATACCATCTGCCTCTGCAGCTGCCTGACTGCAGGATCCAGAAATGCACCATTTACTGAGTAAAGAAATAATTTTTTTCTGTTTTAAACTGATCTCCTACTTGGTTCATCAGATGRCCCTTATTTCTAGGAGTACAGGATGTGGTGAATAGCTCACATTCATTATTAAGTAAAATCTCAGTCATATCCCTCCTTTGGTCACCTTCTCACCAAAATGAAGAGTTCCAGACTTTTTAATCTCATCTCATATCCAGGTGCTCTATCACTTTGATTATTTTAATCACCATTCTCTGTACCTTTTCTAACTCCACCATGTCCTTCTTGAGATGTGGAGACCAGAACTGTGTACAGTGCTAAAGATGCAGAGGCACCAAGGTTTTATCTATTAGGAAAATGGTATATATTGTAGTCTTCTCAATACCATCTCAGCAGTGTCAAACGTATTTGGCTTTCTGGATACCACTGCTTGTCCAGCCACTGATGCCAGACAGCCCTCGGTGATGGCTCCAAGATTGCTTTCCTGAGTTGTGACTGTAACTGCTAGTTTGAGTTGAGCATCATGTGGACCTGCTTTGGATTATTTCTCCCTAAGTGTATCACTTTGCTTTTTTTCCCCTCTCTCTCTTTTTTCCTTTTTTCTTTTTTTTCTTCTTTTCTGAAGTCTGTTTCTCTGTGTTTCGCAAGGGAAAAGAAATATGGTTTCGCCCAAGGGTAAGAGTGTGTGTAGAACATATCCAGGAGCTTAGCTGTAAGAATTTTAGTGATGATAAACATACACATCTCGTCACATATCTGGACTGCTCTTTTCCCYCAGATAGAGCCATGTTCAGAATTACTTCATTGATGGCAGTTCTCTAGGGCCTTTCTAAGCCTCCAGAGTGTATCAGCTGATTGCTTCAGCCCCTTCAGTCTCGTTTCACGGATTGGCAAGAAAAAAAGTAGCACGCCTGTTTTACCAAATGCAACACTTGGAAAGAATAATACAACCCTCAAGATTTACAGTGTTGTGAGTACCTTATAAAATGCCCTTGCTAACAGTTTGTTGAAAGTTTGTTTAAATTGAGAGATAAAGTAATGTGTAATTAAAGACCGGCTGTTTCATATTTCCCTGGTAAAATACTATTTTGCATTCAGGTAGGAAACACAATGCGGAGGAACCAGTATTTCCCTTTGACCAGGATTTAGACACTTGAGTTCCACCTGTGTATTTAGGAGTGTGATTTTAAGCTTTAAAAACATCAGAGTACTTCATCTATTAGTACTGATTATTATTTGTGTTAGCAGGAGCGTTTAGAGAATGATATTTTTGAAAGTCAAGAAATTGTTGTCATYGTACTGAAGCAAAGGGCTTAGGTTTTCAGTAGGTGTAAATTGTTATTATGATTATTACTAAAATCACCGATTCTTATCAAATAAAGATCTGTAYCAAGGAATATTCAGCTGTTTTGCTAGCTTTGTCTTTTTTTCTGAAGAGATAAATCTTACAGTAGAAGTTGGACTTTGTCCAGCGAACACCATTGATCCTATCTTGGCTGAATTTTAACCATGAAACAGACCACAGAAAGAGATACCAAAGAGCATAATTTTTATGAGAGATGACGATACAATTCTCATTTTTGTAAGATGAGATACCATTTTAAATTGTGTTTGAATATTGTGATGAATTAATATCTGTGATTTTGATTCAGAAGCCTAGTTAGTGAAGATTAAAATCAAGAAAATGCAGCTCTTTTACTTCTGCATTGTCTTATTTTAAAATATTTTATGATATATAGTACAGTAGTTACACTAGAATAGTATTTTGTAGTTGTTCTCTGTTGCACTGCTTTGTTCATATCTGTGTTCTTCCCACTGTTTTAGTGTGTTTATAAAGTTGTAGTCTTTTTTTTTTTTTTTTTTTTTAATTGTAGTCCCCTGCAGGTAGGTCAGTATCTCCAGTATCACATTTAAAGTGGAATCAGTATTTCCAAGAAAAGAAGGGAGAATTGGACAAGTGCTCAGTGCCTTCCACCCAGGAACTGGGAAATAAAAGCCTACTGAAGTCTGYTGTCTCACTCAGAACCAAAAAGAAATCATAGGACATCCATCAACTTTGAACAACTTAAGAGTAAACAACTATTACTTGCGCCAAAATGAGCAGACTATATAAAGATGGACAAATATATCSTGAAGTGTTTGTCTCTTTACTCTCCTGAACCCTTTAATCAGAAAGCTTTAGCTTTCCTTTAGCACTGAAGAAAATCTAACAGCAGTGCGAACTCCTAACCTGTAAGAGGACATCCGCTGACAGTATTTTTGTCAGAGTACAAATTAGAGAATTGTCTAAAAATGTATGTAATTTATTTGTTCTATACTAATAGGCACCATGCCAGGTAGGCAGTTTGCTTTCACAAATCCATTTTGCTGTGTTTTACTTGCATTCACTTTCTTTACTTTTGTCACAAACATTTAGGGGGAAAAATGAGGCCGGAATCTGTCATAGGGATTCCTGATAACTGCATGCTTTACACTCTGAGAATATTCTAGGAAATTGCTTATAAATTTGCTTGAGGCATTATAGCACAAGTGCTTCAGTCTACGGAATTTGTTACTGCTATTTTAGGTTGTTGTCAATTGCTTATTTTTAAGCAGAACTTATTTTAAGCTTGACAAATAGGAAATGTATTTTTTAAGTGCAATGGAATTGCTATGGTTCTCACTACTGAATTTCTGGTGTGTTGATTAAATTCTTTARATAAAACAGGTGTTAGAGTAATGGCTTTTACAAGTTAGTTAATCTTCATTTTCAAAAGGATGAGCTACCATTAAGCTTAGGTTTATTATACATATGTGTGAATTGCCATGTGATTTACTGTTCCAAAGACAAAGCCATTCTCTAAGGACAAGTCTTACTGGTAGACTGGCATTGTGGTACATGATATGAGCAAAATRTACACACTCCTGGTTGGTTGAAAACATTTCCTTAAATATAAGTACATTCCATGTATTCTGCTGAGAATATCAGTCTGAGGAGACACCACCTACTTAAATATCTTCTGATCTCCACAATAATCTTGAAATTCCTCTTACAGGTATTACAGCCTTGATTTTATTTAGGTGTGAAGTAGTTCTATTACAGGGCCAAAATCTCTCTGTACGTACATGAAAACTTGGAGAGATCTTATTTACAGTAAACTAAGAGCTTTTTGACATCATATAATATTAAAAGGGTAATATATAACTCGTTCTTGCTAAAGAACATAGCTGTCTGTATATAATCAGGCACCTTTTTGGGAGTATTAATCTTCTAGTTTCTGTTTTTCAGATGAGATCAAAGTCAAGTCTGTTGAGGAGCTGGGCACAAAGGCGCGTTCTACAAAACGCAGTGAGTGTAAGAAAGTCACAGATTTCTATACTTTTCTGACAGAATTCAGTAAGAATTTCACCTTAAGCAGGAAGTTGTCCTTTCTCTCTCTTTTTGTTGTGCACTCACACAGTAGCGAAGTCTACTTCACATATGAGCTCTAATAGTCACACTGTTTTTATTTGATGTGGTTCAAATCTTTTACAAAGTCCAGACTGCTTTCTGGTTCTCACGACACCAAAATGTTAGGTCAGATTGTGGCCTGAATAACTATCTCCTCGGCTATTAACCAACACTGCTCATTCTTTTCATTTAGTGAGACAGTCTCTTGAAGGGCATGTCTGGACTCACTATTAAAACAGTGGCTGCATCATTAGCCACCCTCACGGCAGTCCTACCTGATCATCGGAGTTGCATAGCAGTAAACTTCTTTCTCCGACGGGGCACAGTATCGAGGGTGCTGGTATTCTGCTGTCAGATGCACTTTTTTGTAACACAGATAAAATTTTCAGAAGCCCAGCAGACATGCTGACATTTTCTACCACCCCTGCTCTTTTGAACCAAGGAAGTATGAAAATGCACAACTTCACATCAAAGGGTTATGTCATTTTTACAGCACTAGCAGAACACAGGAAGTATAATTTGAGCTATTTACTTGTCGTGGGTGCTGTGCTGGCTTTGCCTGGGATCGAGTTAATTTTCTTCATAGTAGCTACTATGGGGCTATGTTCTGGATTTGTGCTGAAAACAGTGTTGATAACACAGGGATGTTTTTGTTACTGCTGAGCAGTGCTTACACAGAGTCAAGGCCTTTTCTGCTCCTCACCCCACCCCACCAGCGAGCAGGCTGGGGGGGCACAAGGAGTTGGGAGGGGACATGGCCGGGACAGCTGACCCCAATGACCAAAGGGACATCCCACACCATATGGCCTCATACTCAGCATGTAAAGCTGAGGAAGAAGAAGGAAGCGGGGGACGTTCGGAGTGATGGTGTTTGTCTTCCCCAGTAACCATTAGGCGTGATGGAGCCCTGCTTTCCTGGGGATGGCTGAGCACCTGCCTGCCCATGGGAAGGAGGGGATGAATTCCTTTTGCTTTACCTATTAATCTGTCTTTGTCTCAACCCAYGGGTTTTCTCACTTTTACTCTTCTGATTCTCTCCCCCATCCCTCCGGGGGGGAGTGAGCGAGCRGCTGTGTGGTGCTTAGTTGTTGGCTGGGGTTAAACCACGACAGGTGCGTTGTCCTATGCTGAGGTATTAAATAATTTCCCAGCTCTGTCGATGTTAAGATATTTTGGTTAGAGCACACCTTTTGTGGCTGGGTCCTCAACAGACTTGACTTTGATCTCACCTGTTSCGATTTCATTCTCCTTTCTTCTTTCCTTTGCACTCCTGGATTTATGTTGTGTGTTGTTCTGTTTTGCCTAGGTACATTTCTGTTTCCACAACTCCTCATGCTTTTTGCCACAGACCAGATGTGTACCCTATGTTGCCTGATGTAAGTCTCACATATGTCCAGTGTTCTGCTGACATATCAGTGCATTTTGATGATGTGCAGTGGAGGGCTGGAAGAGGGCAGAAGCCTGTCAGATCCTTGGCTTGTAACCTGCCTCCTACCCAAAGCTGAGTTGTGTCAGGGAAAGAAGGGGGTGAAGAATTAGGATACAGGCTGGATGTCTCTCGATGGTGATATTGCCAGACTGGTTGTGGATGGGAGCGGTTGGGAGATGCCAAGCAGTGGAGCTTGTGTTGGAATTGCAGAAGAGTAGAACATCATCTTCCCAAAGGCTGGAGAAGAAACTTTCATTATGTCAGTGACTCCTAGCATTAAACCTCTTGTTAAACAAAACAGAGCTCTTACAATAAGCTCCATGCATTCTTCCTTTTTCTTCCTTATCCTCTTTTTTTTCTTTATGCCTTTTTTCACTCCTTTTCAATACCTACATTTTCTCTGTTGATTTTTTTTCATTTGTCAAAAGATTTCTTTTCTTCTTCCTCAAATCTCTTTCTTGTTTCTCCTTTGATGTGGCTTTCTCTGTGTTTCCCTTTCAACCAGAGCTTACTTTAGTCTCTTCACTGTTTTTGTACATGGAGCAGCGCTATTGAAAAACTACAAGTAGATTGCATGGGAATTTCTTATTTCTCCTTTCCTCTAGAGGCCTGTTTCTCTTCCCTCCTATTTCTATGAARTTTACCATCCTCAAATGCTTCCTTCCTCTACTTCCAAATCATTTTACTCATGTTTCCCTCTCTTGCTCTGTCTGTCCCCTTCATCTTCCCCTTCACTTACTGTTGCTTGATATTTAACTTCTCAAGTAAGGTGATAATTCGTGGTAGCATTCAGATTACCATGTTGTGGATAAATACTCTGATATGTATCTTGGCTTTACTGACAAAGACCAACTTTCCAACTGCATCTRTACTGGCTTTTTGTTCCATTTTTTTATATTACATGCTCAGTAACAGTAGCTAGGTTGGCAGTATTAACTGTTACAGTGACATTATAACCACAGTCTTGTATAACCCATTACAGATCAGGTCTGTATGACATTGTAATTTAAATAGCGGTTGCTGGCAGCCTATCTCTGCTTGTCCTCCTATTATTACAACCACCGGTAGAGCTGTTCTACTGGGAAATTTCAAGTGTAGACAAAGCTTTAATCAACAGTAATCTGATCCTTTAAAAATGCAACACCAATTCATTTATTTCTCATTTCACATATGAAATTTTAATAGGTACAATCACCCTTAAGGATGTTTCAAATATTAACATTATGCACAATTACAAAACAGAATCTTTTTTCTGTATGAAACTATCAGCATCTTTGAACCAAGTAAGTAGTTTTCTGTGCAGACATCAGGTTTACTATCAATCAGAAACTTATTAACAGCTGTGTTAGCCCTAATTAAGTGCAGAGCAATGGCAGACTTTTTAATTAAGTCTTATTTTCCTAAGAGGAGACTGGTGGGTTTTTTTTCCCTTCTCTTCCCCACCTCCATCCTTATGTACTGTGGAAAGCCTGCTTTAAAAATAACTGGGACACAAGATGGGGCCATTGACATGGGGCCAAGACACCAGGAAATATTTCCTTTACAGAATGGCTGTGTGATTATACTGACCATATTTTATTCCTTTGGCTTTGTGAAATAATTCCAAATTTTTTAACGTTTCTGCAGTGTTTTTCATTTGTTTTGAGTTCTCTTCTTGTCTGAAGTGTATTTCCTGTACTGTCAGTGTCAGCAGAAGTATTATTGAAATTAATTTTAGTGTATAAATTCCTATGAGAGAAAGTGGAGATGCATGACATCATATGCACCACAAAAAAGTCCTTGTTGCCTGAGTAGATCTCTGGGCGTGTACTAGAATGAATAAAGTACTTAGTTGTTAGGAGAAAGAATGGGCCTCGCAGGTAAATTGAAATTTAAAAGTCTGCAAGTGTTTGATTTCCTTAGTCCTGAGTGGTGCCGAGTGGTATATGTGTACTCCTGAAGGAGGGAGAGAAGCGCTCTGAAAAATCTCTTAATCTGCACATTCTACCTGGCACTATTTAAACTGGAGATCTTCTGTAACCACAAACAATTGCTGGATCATTACTTTGCTCAGAGGATAAGCAGTGTGTGCCATGTGAATGGGCAGACTAATCTCTTACTGCTCTCGACAAGAGTATTGTCAAGCATGAATATTTTTATTTACCATTACAGGTATAAAAATGCCTTTATCTAAGCTGTGTTCAGTTTATATTTTAATCTGAGAGACAAGATGACTTGAGGCAAATCCTGACCTTGATGTGCTGACAATTTACAYCAAGGACTCCAGTGAAATGCTGACAGTTTACATGGGGTGAGGATCTGTTCCTTGCAGTTTAAAGAGAGGGCGGTGTCAGAGTCTCTTGTTTGGATCACCACATGAGATGAATTTAAGGGTTCACCTCAAACCAAACCCAGAGCTCCTGGGTCGCTTTTGCACTTCTTAGAAAACAGACTGATTTTCTTTGAGCAACATGTTCAGCAGGAAGAACTTAACATGTTCCTGGAAAAAAGTGCTCCACAGGTGCTTTAAGCAAAAAAAAAAAAAAAAAAAAAAAAAGAGGGGGGGATCAAGGTATTGGCCAGCAAGTTTAAAAGGAGCAGTATGTCACTGGAGCCTAACAGCCATAAAAACTCATGGTGTTGCCTAGCTAGCCGTAACACTGTGAGCTCTGGCGAGCAGGAATGGTCATTTTCTAAGGGTTTACAGAGCATTTGTTGCAACCTGAGCTGGCTTGAGCCTAAGGCACTGATGTAATATAAGCACTGAGGTCAGTAAAATCATAGTAACAGTTGTGGTGGCCAGTAATGGCTTTAAAATGCTATGTCTCAATTATGGCAGTACATCCAAGTCTAGATATAGCAGCTCTTCATTTATGGGTGTGCAGATATGTCCTAATTGTCTGTAATACATAGTATGATGRAAATTAAAAGGGCAACACTGTTTAACTCCTGCTTTGTGAAGCAAACTAGTTATTTTTTTTTGCAGCTACACCTATTGTGTGGTTTCTGTGTTGTTCCCAGCACGGATTCTGGGTTTGTATGTTTAGAAGTTTCTGTTTAGTAATCCATATGTGGTACACTGGTTCATTAGAGTCAGAGGGGTTAATGAATCACTATTGTTTATACGTTGTCTGGATATTAAAGCTTAATCCATATTTGAGTCTAACCCCAGCTTTGTTTCCAGAGAGAAAGCAACTGCGATAATGCCCAGGCATATTTAAAAAGAGAATAGGGTTTTTTATAATGGTTATGGATCATTTTTATACTTATGTTATCTTGAATACATTGGATCTATATGCTTTGGGAGTGTCCAAGTTTGATCACTTTTGTTCTCTTACTTTAATAAAAATCAGAATAAGCTCAGGAATTTCTTCTGCTTGGGCTTGCTGTCTCTCATCCACTTATACTAGGTTCATATTCATAATGTAAGAAATGTTTATGTCCTCTGAAGATGAAATAAAAAACCGCCATTTTACTTCTTTTGATGGCAATAGTGATAATAGGTTAAGGTGGGATCCTTGACATCCAAACAGGATGCTCCAAGGTGCTCTGGACAAGGCAGCTGCTTGTGACCCAACCTGTTCTAGCAGCTGCTGTTTGGTAAGGAGTGCTGGCGTAACCAGAGCGGTGGGAAGAACTTTCTTGGAAGAAGGACTGGAGTTTTCATGAGAGTATGGCTTTGGTGGAAGTGAGTTCAAGGTAGCACCCTCTTCCTGGGTTTGTCCATTTGGTTTAACTGAGGCCTTGGAAGGGACTTTTTAAAAACAGCTAGTAGAGTAAGATTCCTGAAGCTTCTGCCCCTTTTCCATCTAAAATATCTGCTTTCCAAAGGTGGAAGTTTGTTGTGGTAACTCCTAGATTGCTAAGAGCTCTACAACACAGCTTGGTCTACTCAGCTATGTCCAGTGAGGGGTTTTAGCTGTTGGAGTTACTTTGCTTTTCTGTCCCAATTAAACATATTAAGGAGCACTATAAATGATGCAGTGTTTATCCAAATAACTACGGTTTTCTGGCAAAATTTGAATTTAGTGTAGAATTAAGGTTTAATTAAAATATGTTCTAAAAGTGAATTTATCTTTCATGTTGATACTGTGAAGAAGTGCAGCATAGCTTATCATGCCTATGCTTATAATTTGTATGAAAAACAGAAAAATATTGTGCAAACATTACTATATCCCAATTCAGAGTCTGCAAATAAAAGATGGTGATTAAAAAAACAATTACTCCCTTCCCATAAGTAAGTAGTTTGCTAATTATCTATAAAGATACAAGGATAGGGCAGTCATAATCTAAGTGTGACTGTCTGTTGAAGAATGCATTATGGAGTTGTTAGAGTTTCCATTAACTAGGAAATGTTTTGGAAAAGATGGTGCATCACTACATACTATCAAAGAAAAGGAGACTGTGGGGTGAAATAGCAGGAAGAGAAAGCAGCACAAGGGTGACTGCTGTTACAGGTATCTGATAAGGAAAAACGACTGCATCTATGCAGAATGAGGAAAGTCTGCAAGAACATCTTTGAAAGAGGTAAAAGGACTCTCATCTCCCTTTTCTCCCTTTATTTATTCAGTGAATTTCAGTGCTCGCAGAAAGCAGCTGGTTGACAGCTCTGTACCTTGTAGTCCTTGGTTTATTCCCAGCAGGGTATACAGTACAGACTTCTACAGCACCAGTTTCCCCTGTTTGCTCTCCTATCGGGTAATGTAGGACATGCTTTTATTTCCAAGGTGTGGTCAGTCACAGGCCTGTCTGCCCGCTTCTGCTGGGGTGCATGGCAGACTTGGAGGCTGGACTAAAATGAGGTAGCTAATGCTGTTACTGCCCCAGCCATCGTCCCCACCCTTTGGTGGATGTTGCCACCCCTGAGGCAGTGATGTCTAATCCACTCATGAATCAATTATTGAACTGTCGCATTTTTCAGGCTGGCCTATTAAATTAAACTGACATCAGTCTCATCTCACAAAGACATTAGATAGTGATGAATTTCAGGTACTGTTAACCTGGTTTTGAATTGGCCAGCTAGAGACAGACAGATTCATTTTTCATTCCGGCTGCCAGAACCACTGTCACGTCCTATCTTGCTGTTGCTGTTGTGGCTTGTTGATCAATGGGTTGCCTTCCTTGCTAACTCCTGAGAGGGGGCAATTTCATAAGGAGAAAGGGAGTGTAAGAAAACAAGAAAGGTCAAAACTTGGGTTTTTTTCTGTCTTTGTGAGAATTGTGTGGAAGAGAGTGTATATGTAAACAGTGAGATTGGCTGGCTGGTTAAAAAAGCTTCACTGGAAGAAAAAGCACAATACTACCTATATGGACTTAAAAAGGCACTGTGTGGAATTAATGCAATTCATGTTAGGGGAGCTTATATCTGTGGAAAAATGGAAAAGAAGTATCCCATACTGCCAACAGCGTTGCTTTATAGCTACAGGTACCTGCAGTACACCTACTGTGTAGAGGCCCTGCTTGCTCTTTGCTGTACTTTCATTCACTGGGTGCACCTGCTAAGGAAGCTGTGGAAACCTTTTTACTGCAGCTTGTTAAAAGGTGGAAGGTCTTCAGACTGCTCTGAGCTGAACCTGCATGCATTTGGCTTTGTCTGTAGACTCATAGAATCACAGAATAGTTTGGGTTGGAAGGGACCTTTAAAGGCCATCTAGCCTAACCGCCCTGCCGTGGGCAGGGACATCTTCAACTAGAGCAGGTTGCTCAGAGCCCCGTCCAGCCTGACCTTGAATGCTTCCAGGGATGGGGCATCTACCACCTTTCTGGGCAACACTGGTCCAGTGTTTCACCACCCTCACTGTAAAAAATTTCTTCCTTCTATCTAGTCTAAATCTCCCCTCTTTAAGTTTAAAACCATTCCCCCTTGTCCTGTCGCAACAGGCCCTGTTAAAGTCTGCTGCCATCTTTCTTACAAGCCCCCTTTAAGTGCTGAAAGGCCGCAGTAAGGTCTCCCTGGAGCCTTCTCTTCTCCAGGCTGAAGAACCCCAACTCTCTCAGCCTTTCTTCATAGGAGRGGTGTTCCATCCCCCTGATCATTTTCGTGGCCCTCCTCTGGACCCGCTCCAACAGGTCCATGTCTGTCTTGTGCTGAGGGCTCCAGAGCAGGACGCAGTACTGTAGGTGGGGTCTCACCAGAGCAGAGTAGAGGGGCAGAATCACCTCCCTYGACCTGCTGGCCATGCTGCTTTGGATGCAGCCCAGCATACGGTTGGCTTTCTGGGCTGCGAGCGCGCATTGCCGGCTCATGTCCAGCTTTTCATCCRCCAGTACCCCCAAGTCCTTCTCGGCAGGGCTGCTCTCAATCCCTTCATCCCCCAGCCTGTCTTGATAGTGGGGGTTGCCCTGACCCAGGTGCAGGACCTTGCACTTGCCCTTTTTGAATCTCATGAGGTTCACACGGGCCCACTTCTCGAGCTTGTCCGGGTCCCTCTGGATGGCGTCCTGTCCCTCAGGCATGTCTACCACCTCGTTCCCTTCTGGATTATGGTTTTATTGGTAACTGAAGTAAACCAAAAAGGTGTTCAAATGGAGGTTRATGGCTCCTACATTTTATCCTGTTTTCTCTACCCAGGACTTAGGGGGAATTGGTAAGTGTCTGTGTGCTTCGTTTTGACTCATGGCAGGATGGAGCCATGGGAGACCTGTTAGATACTGGCCAGTAGGGCAGTGCCCTGCTTCACAAAGCGGGATGCTGACCTGTGCCAGTGCCCCGTAAAGCCTGTGTTTGCGAGTGCGCTTCTCTTCGAATGCACTTCTCTCTTTCACAGTGAAAAAAAAAAAATCAACAAGGAAATCCTGGCAGATATTTCCTGCCTGCTGGAGCTGTGGATTCATTACTATTAATAGAACTCTTAATTGACTACTCTAGAGCAGCTATAAAAATTGATTAGATGCATATGAGGAAATAAACATGGGTCAGGCTGTAGTGGCGCAATGATATGAATTTGATGACCTATTAGGACATTTTTGTGTATAACAAAGGATTTTTTTAATAAACATTAAACACTTAGCCCAAATTCTGCCCTCCAGCACTTCTCCTAGTCTAATGAATGCATAATGAAAGCAAATATTGGTATAGCAAAAGAATCCCGTTTTTAAAATCTCATTCCTGTATATTTTCAAGAGGTTAGATTACTTGACATGTGAAACATCTATGAATTTTAAGTGAGGCTATATTAGTAAAGCTCTATAGTTGGTCTTTCATCTTAATGTGACCAAGAATGTCCTCTAGCTCACTCTATTTACTAAGAAATTAAAGAATAGCAAATTGCACATCATCATATGCCATATGTCCATTCCTCTCATGGGTTGTGCTCTACAGCAATGTTAATTGACTTCCTTAAACCCTCTTCTCCTGAGTTGTGACCAGTCCTGATGAAACAATCAACAATGCTGCTGAGCAGAATAGGAAATGAAAAAACAAAGCATAATGTTGACCCACATTAAGAATAAATTCATTTCTGCAAAATAAAGGTAAAAATGAAGTACTGACATATAACTTATGCTTTCAAAGGTAGAATCTTCGGTTTTGGGTGCTCACTTAAAAAGCCGGSTTTTCAGGCTCAGCATTGCCTGAAAGTCAGAGTCTTTTTAAAGGCACTTTACACTGCGGAAACAAAATTATTAATGAGTAGAAAATGTAGACTGTTAYACACATTTGTTTCTGTTTTAGCAGACTTTGAATAAGGCACTCAAAATTTAAAAAAAAACTCAAGGGCTGTTAAATAAAGACCATATATTCTTCTATTGGGCAAATGAGTAATTTAATAAATCTGTATGCAATAGGTAAATTGGATTAGGTTACATTGAACAAAAATAATAAGAACCATAAGCTTGCGATACATTAATGAACTTACTCTTTACCTTTTCTGTTCTTCAAAGAACCTACATTAAATCACAAGCTTTGTCTTTTACGCTAAYGCAGAGTATTTAGACGAGGAGGCATTACCCCAGCCTCACCTCCGGTAGCACAGCACTGCGAAATGCTAAGGAGCGCACCTGAGCGCCAGCAGCAGCCCGCTTCCACCAGAGCCTGCCGGCGGCGGGGGCTGCTGGCAGCTGCCCTGGCTGTCCGGGTCCCAGCCTCCTCCGGGGAGCCAAGCCGTCATCCTCGGGCCTTCTCCTTCTGCGGGCTCGGCCAGCAGGGCTGAGCACGGCCGCGGGAAGGAGAGCCCGACGAGGGGCCCGAGCGCGGCAGCAGCCCGGGCTGCGGCTCTGACCCTGCCCCCGCCCGCCTGCGGCCCCGCGCCTGCAGAGCGCTCGGTGCCGCGCCGGCCGGGGCTGGCCCGCAGGTCATCGCTGAGCGGCCCTTCTGCTGCTCACCTCCGAGGGTGTCCGCCTTGCTGTGTCTCCGGGGGCTTCATCCTAACCTGAGGCTGACCGTGGGGTTTTCCCGTTTCTCTGCAGCTTTCCTGTGTTGCTACCACTGTTAAGCTTCATGCGTTACTTGGTGTAGCAATGTTAGCGGTCTCTGATAGAGGTGTACTGTCCCTTTTCTGTTTTGAAGACTAAAGAGGGAAAGAAACTCTTGCTCTGCACACCCACTAGTTTTTAGAACCTTTCGTGTGCATGTCACTCCTGCTGCTGCAGTACCTGGGAGCATGCAGCATGCACACTTGCAATGGCTAATGAGCAAATACTGTCAGCTGAGGGGGAAAAAAAAAATAGAAATGCAACCAACTCTCAACTCTTACCAAACTTTTATCTTTCTTTGTATCTTAAATAATGTGATTAGGTCAGAATTGCCCACACTTTCCTTTTTACACAGATTTAAAAAAAAAAAAMGAACACAAAATACTAGGTCTTGTGGATGCAGAGATAATASTGCAAATATGAAATCTGAAAAGACTTGGAAATGAAAAAAGCGAATGTAATGAATATGACTTTATTACCATTAATAGTCTGATCATTGTCTCTAGCAGTTTCATAATTTTTGGCCCCTCAAAGCCGGCAGTGCAAAAAATGGAGCACAATTATGGCAGGCTTATTCTAGATTTCCTTCACAATGTTATTTATTCAGTGATGCTACAAAATAGCTATGAAGTTAGAATTTTAATTTTAATAGCACTTTTTTCTAGGTATGGTCACTCTATCTTTTTATTATGACAAGTTATTTTAAGCTACTTAGTATTCAGGATGTTTGCAGTGGCAATGAACAAGTTCATTTAAACACCAAATCAATCAGTATTTTCACTAGAGAGAAATTTTTAAGTACCAATTAAGAATGAAAAAGTGATCTACATCCTCTAATACAATATTAATGTGCTGAGAGGGGTGATCCCAACTGCATGAGAAAAATGCAGCTGTGCATATGCTTGTCTTAAGAAAGGTTTTTTTTTTCTGTCACTTAGAATAATTTAATGAATAAAAAGTGGTTCTTTTATTACTACTAATGAATGGAAATCCCATCAAATTGCAAGGCATCAACACATGACATTACTCTTAAACTAAAAGCACAGTAGATTATCCCTGTGATAATGGAGGCTATGAGCACTTTGTACGATGGATGGATTGTACTTGTCTTGCTATGCTATACTGTTACCTTTCAGCAGTGCATAGATCACAGTTAAGAGTTATGGTAGGTGCTTAATTCTGTTATTCTCTGTTGAAATATCAACCTATCTACTTATAATGAGGCAGTTTAAAAAAAAAAATAATTACAGAGGCACAGGGGAAATCATGTCCTTCAGGTCGATCAGGACRTGCAATGATCAGCTGAGGGGAGTGGTGGCAGCCTTGCTGATGAAGTAACTTAAACCCAGGCTGATCGAGCACTCGGACATGTAACGGTGGGAAGGATCTTGCCCTGGCGCTGTGGTCTAGTGGCCATATTCTCCTCTGGTGTCTCCAGTTTGGGTTTTGTTTGCTTTGAAGTAAGGGGAGCGGCACATGAAATGGCCTTGGGGGAGGGGAGCCAAGCTCTTTACAGGAATAAGCCTTGGATGGGGGTACCCTGTTTAGGTTGTGTGGAARAATTATTTTACAAGCCTCCAGCAACTGGAGGGCCAGGTCATGAGACATTTACTGGAAAAGAAGGAACTAGTGCTTTAACCGAAAGAGGTTTTATCACCTTGACTTAGATAGAAGCTTTGTTTCAGCTTAACACCTGYTTGCTGCTTTAGGGGTTGATCTGCTGGGGATGTCGCTGAACAATAACATGACAACCTCACCCTATCAAAATGACATAAAATACATTTTCTTTTAAGTTGTGTTTGAACTTGTCTTACCGTAAAGGTATTTTTGTAGCACAGGCACCTTGGGGAACATCTGAAAATGCGAAAAGAAAAAAAACACACAAAACAAAAAGAACCTGAAGTTGAATTGTTGAACTAAAGATTGCCTAGTCTCTCCAAGGATTTCATTAGTGACTTTCCTGTGAAACAGTTTCAGAAGCCTATTTACAACAATTTTGGTTTTCTTATTCTAGTGACTTTCTTGCATTAATTTCTATAAATGCTTTTTTCCCCTGTGATATTTCTGTAAGTGTTATTTAAACGTGCAATTTAAAGGACTGTTAGTTTAACTATTTTAAGACAGCATCCTCATGAAATAGATTATTTATTTTTTTTAGGACAGCAAAAGATATGTAATCTTGTTCTAATTATCTGTGGGGGAAAAAAGTATTTATTATTCATAAACACAGAAGAATTTGTGCATGTAAAACTAGAGCCAGTGAAGTTAGCTTGATTTACACAAGTTGGAAATCAGTCCAGCTTGTTCTTAAAATACTTGTTTTGCAGTTTTTGCATGGAGAGTCTGTAAGACAGTGCAGCTTCTGCTCCCTTGCTGGGTTATAAATARTTTATAAATTAGGCATTTGTCCTGGTTCCAGCTGGGACAGAGTTAACTTTCTCCCCAGTAGCTGGAGGGGGTGCTGTGTTTTGGGTTTGGTAATGAAAGGAAYGTTGATGGCCCATTGATGCTTTGGTTGTTGCTGGGTGGTGCTTGCACCAGGACTTTTCAGCCTCCCGTGCTCTGCCAGGTGCAGGGGGAACTGGGGGGGGAGCATAGCCGGGGCGGTTGACCCAGCTGGCCAGTGGGGTGTTCTATACCATGTGACATCATGCCCAGCATAAAAACCGTGTGTGTGTGTGTGTGTGTGTGTGGCTCTGGGATTCGTCTCACGCCATTCGTTCGGGACACGTGGGGGGTGAACAGTTGCATTGTGCATCGCCTGCTTTGTATATTCTGTTATTGTTGTTGTTATCATTGTTGTTATTACTGTTCTACTTTGTTTTATTTCCATTATTAAACTGTTTTTATCTCAACCCGTGGGTTTTCCTTCGTGTGCCCTCCCGATCCTCTCCCCCATCCTACCGGAGAGGGAGGGGGTGAACGAGCAGCTGCGTGGTGTTTGGTTGCTGGCTGGGGTTAAACCACAACAGCATTTAGTATGCATTTTTTAATAAAACATCACTTGTCCTGAAATTCAGGATGCTTTGATCTATGCATGTTTTCGCAAATACATTAGCACCTTTATGATGACCCTGCTGCTAATAGCAAACTGCATGGAGGGCTTTTCATAAGAATAGTCAAAGCTTTTGCTGTTTGATCGGCAGCAGCCTTGGCTGTACACCGCCTCACTCTCTCCCTGTGCACCACCGAGTGAGCGTTGTTGGAGATACCACAAAACAGGCTCAAAGTTACCATGCACAGGATAAAAACACCTTTGTGGGATATTGCCATGATAATTCCAGCCTCACAAGGTAAAGCTACATTTGAAAGAGAATACAGAATGTAGTAACTGGGGAAGTGAGAGGAGTCATGTGGGAAAATACTTGTACCAGATGACTCTTTTCCAGCACGGCGGATGTTACATTAAAGAGGTAATGTGTAAGTTAATGCTGCCTGAGGCAGGATTAACTTCTAATGTGTAGGGATTGAAGATTGCTAATGGCCTAGCTAGCATGAAAACCAGCTTGTGTGGGAAGGTGACTTGACTGTACTTGCATCTGTTATGTGGCCATTCCTAGGTTTGTTATGCTGAACACCTGCCACCAAATTGCCACCACCTGCCTGTCCAACTCCTGAGCGGGCACCAGGCCTGTCACAGGATCAGCCAGATCCAAGGCAGGGCAGAGTTGTGCTGCTGGTGGTGCGATTTGTGTATGAGGCCAAATCAAYGTGTATGACTGACTGCCTTCCCGATCTCTCTCTCTTCTCGAGCTGCTGGCACTGGCACAAAAGAGCTTGTGCTACTTTCCYGGACTAGACCTGTAGCTATTGTCAGTCAGTGAATCCCAATGAAAATGGCAAAGATTTGCACCCACTGAGGATGTGCTGCTTCCGTTTAGGAATCCGCTTTGCTGTGCTGAGGCTTTTCAGGATGAGAGAAGGTGTATTCTTGCGTTGATAGAGGGCATCTGTCAGGGTGGTAAATGTCATGATGGATGGAGATAAGAGAATGCCCTTTTCCAGGCCTGGCCCTAGCTCTTGGTCCTCTCCTCTGTTGTGGTGGGGTGGCCGGGGTCTCTCTGGTGCATCCCAAGTATTGGGTGGAGGTAGATTCCCATGGGAGCATGTTTCCCTGTGCCYCTCACCCTACAGTTTGGGTGTGAGGAAATGAGCTTGCAGTGTTGCCTCACACAAGCAGCGAGGTAGATTCAGTGTGGGTGGCAATCCTCTGGGAACACTTGCCATGGTGTTTTGTATTGCTTATTGGATGCTGTCTTTATAGGGATTTAGTCTTGATTGTATTTCTTCCCCAAATGTGCTCCCGGGCTCTTAATCTGCTCTCAGTTCCTTCTCTGGAAAACCACTCCAGTGTGCTCAGTTGTGCATAGGGCACTACCTCTTCAGCTCCTGGCTGCTTTCTCACCTAAAGTGTTTTGCTTCTCCTGGTGCAGAGGCAGAGCACCTGTATGTATCCCAGCTGCATGAATGACAGCTTCCACCCTCCTTCTTAGCAGTAGTTTCTGTTGATTTGTGTCTCTGTGTTGGCAGTTGTGCAGTTAATCCACTTTCTTATTAAGGTGCATGCTGTTTTAATATTGCTACATAAGTACCCTTTTAGGATAAAATGGAATCTCAAAAAAAAAAAAATTAAATGCAAGAGATGGGGTAAAACAAATGTCTTTTCCTCCTTTTTATAAAACGTGTTAATTGTGGGTCAAAGAATGCAGTAGTTTGACTGTTCCTGATGTATAGACTCAGCAGTGGTGTTTGGTTTTTTTTTCCTAGAAAAGAATTTTTCCAAATAAGAACTCAAAATTTGTACCTAAAAATAGTATTTTAAATGTAATATCTTATTCTATATGCCTCCTTTATTTGAGTATACCGCCACTCAGCTGTTGCAGAAGCAACAAGACCCATCAGTATCTGTCAGTCCATCTGAAGGTACCTTTTTGTTGCCGTATAGAAATTTCTGCCTGTTGTGCAGCTTTCAGTCTGAGTGCAGAATATGGAATATTTCTCTAGTACATGTGTGCACAACGGCTGTGCAAGGAAGCAGAGGGGATAAGTGGTGTTGGCGAGAAACCAAGGAATACCTTTAGCAGCACCAGGCCGTGTTCTCCTCCCAGTGAACATGGATAACTCAAATTAACACTAATGGGTGTTATGCACAAGGGAGAGGATGATCTACCCCATTGCATGCACTGGGAAGTGCAATTTAAAGCTTTCCTGAGGCATCTTTAAATTAGATTTCTTGGACCGTCTGTCTTTGAGTTGTCTCACATGCAGAACTCCCACTGACTCAACAGGGCTTGCTGCACACAGATCGATAGTAGGGGATGTCTCCTTTGTTGTATCTTTTCAAGAAGTGTAAAATACACCTCTTAGGTGTATTTTAAGAATGTAAAAGACAGGTAAATTGCTCTTGTTGGTATGATATACAGATGCTTGCCTGTGTATATGGTAGTGATTCACTTCAAGGCATGCACTTTCAGGTTACATGAATGCCAAAACACTCGAAAAATAAGCCCATTAAAAAATTGGTGAGGAATTTCCTTTCCTTCAATCCAGAAGAGCCTACTCTGTGACCTTGACTGCTGACAGGAGTTGAAGGAGGATAGATTGGTCAGATCAACTGTAAAGACTGGATGTTTAAATGGGTAGCAAGGACATACAGATTTGCTGTAGGAAGAATTATACAAACCAAAACAAAATGCCCAAGGCCATAGGACTTGGGTGACAAAGTGATGTAACCATAAAAATGTAGATTCTGTAATGGCTACATCAGAGYTTTTAGCATATTCCTCGAAAGCATCTGGTATTAGCTGTGGCCAGTGATTACGATATGGGATTTAACTGACCTCCAAAGTTGACCAGTTCCTATGTTCTGGTTTTATCCAATAGGAATCAAAGAGTTGGATGCTTTTAACTCTGTAGAAGATGGACTTTTGTGTTATCATAGTTATACAGTGTTTGGCCAGATGCCCTGCATTTCGTTTGTTAAATGAAGGAGGCAGTATGTGAATTGTTTTGTTGAAACCAGGTCCTAAACCAAGCTAAGTGGAGGAGAAATAATGTGAGAATAACATCCTGATACGATGCTGGTGTCTGCAATGCCAAACTGCCATTTTATGGTCTTACCTTATTTCCTTCCCTTTTTTTAAACACAAGGGAAATTTTGAAAGGGTATCTCTTTCTTAAACAGCTTTTCGAAACCAGTGGGGGTTAATGAAAAACTAAATATGGAATCTACAAACACCCAGAAATTATTTACACTGTTGTTAATTTCTTCTTTAATATTCATAACTGTTTTCTGTTAATTAAGAAGAGAGGGAGAACATGAAGAAAGGCTCAGAACAAAAGCAGTCTGCATACAGATAAGGGTCTGAGTTCTCAAAGAACTGGACTAAATGCATACTGCCTGCACTGAGTGAAGAATTTATACACAGTGATTGCATATTGCAGCTGAAAAACTGGGTAGACTTATGTATGAATCTTACTACATCAGCATTCAGCGTGATCCTCTTACTACCACAGTTGCCACTTCCCTGTTTTCTGGCATTAGACATTCTGCAGTCCTGGAGCAGTTTAATTAGCTCTTGGAAAGTAGGGCTTGTAGTTGGGAAATATTTCTAGCTTTTGGAGTAGTATTATATAAAGCATTCGTAAGCAAGAAGCCTGCATAGCTTAGTATAGGGTGCTGCATTTTCTTTATACTGAAGAAATCATGAGCCTGCTGCTAGTCCTTTCAGAGGTGTCTTAACAGCATCTAGAAGCTGTGGTCAAGATCAGGGTTTCACCATGCAAGGCATTTCACATAAACATACAGACAGCCGATTTCCTGATGTCACGCAGTATTGGTCAGCAGACATAGGCACTGTTACCTCTCTGTGTGAATGGCAAGTTGCTTCCTTTTCTCCTATGTGGAGGTATTTGCAGACTCTTCCACATCCAGGACCTTCACCAGCTTTGTTCTTTTCAGTTTTTAGCAGCACTTGTTTAGCTTCATCCCTACATCATATTTACCTTCAGTCTTGAAACAACCCTGTAGTGTAAACCTCTTATTTGAACTGTTTTGAATACTGGCCTATTTATGAATTGGGCTGCAATCTCTAATCAATTTTACACCACTGCATGCAATTTGTCATCTCTGTAGGATCTGGGTGAGTTTTAAATAATGTGTTTTAGAATATACTCATGAATAAAAGTACTGTATTGCCCAGTAAGATTTGGGAGCCCCATGTTAATTGTGAATAGGAGAGCAAAGCTGCTTAATAAATGCTTGGAAACAGAAGGGTTCCATGAATGTTAGTCCAACAGCTTAGTATGGCCCAGCTCAYTTTCTTTTCCAAAGGGACAAGAAAAATGATACTGCTTTTTGTTGGAGGTCAGTTGATACCTGGCTCTTTACTCCCTTCAAACCCATTTGAAAACCCAGTCTTAAATGATTTTGTAATAGCCAGCTTAAAATGTTCAACAAGATGCAAGAACAATTCTGTACAGCATAGGTGACCAAATCACATGCTTCTGAACAGCACATGACTGAGATAAATGCTTCCTCTTCAGCGGCTGGAAATTTAAATAATCACAAAGAATAAATTGATTCAAGAAAAGTAAGGGTAAACTAGCCTGAAGAGAAACCACTGCCTTCCCTTCTTACTTTCTTTAGCTATACTCCCAACCCCTTGTAGTAGTAAATAATATATTTCATAGCACATTTAATGCATTATAATATCTGTTGACCTAAATGCAAGGTTAATTGAGACTCTGCATTTCGTGACCATCAGTAGAAGTAACAGTAAAATAAACAGTGCGTTTTGGCCAGTCAACAGACTTCCTGCTGGATCGTGCTTGGAAGAGACTTTTTCTCGTATATATGTCTAAAATGTGTAGCACAATATGCTACAATACACATGCAATATGAAGAGCTGACAGGGTGAGATGAAGTGCCTGGTGCAACATGCTTAGTGAAAGACAACCTTATTTCATTCCCTTCCCCTTTTCTTCACCTCTGTATCTCAGCAGGCACAGTTTGAAGGACTGTTTGCTATTATGAAAATAGATGGCTAGTATCCAGATGAGGCATGTGAGAGAAGACTAGAGAAGTCTAGAGATAATTAGCCATGGCCAGCATCATTAAAATTTATGCACCAGGATAATCCAAAGAAAAATGATCTCTTGAAATAATTAATGCAATGTTCTAGCTTTGTTAATGATAAAAACTTGCCTTTGTGCCGAGGGCCTGCGCACTGAAGTTCATTCATGCAGAAGGTTTAAGCTGGACTTGATGCCTGTGTTGATTCTCAGTAGAGAGATGAGACTGTTGAAAGACTGTTCGACCTTAGCTAAGGGTAGATTTCATTTAGGATATTGAATATACCTGTGTCTGATCTGTTCTACAAGTAGAAAACAGAAAAAAAAAAATCTAGGCTTTTATGAAGTCCTCTATGTAAAATAGCCTTCATGATTGGGATTCCTATAGTGATACTTGCTGTCTTGCAGTGCTACCAAAAGAGGCTCATTTTCAGGTTTCAGACTCCACCATCCCTAGCATCGCAGCAATCTTCTAAGAATGAGCTGTGGGGATAATAGAAAACTGGAAGTAAAGAAACAGCACTTTTGAATGAAAAAAAAAAAAAGGATTGTATTTCTTACCTCAGATCAAAGGTAGCAAACATTTTTTTCCAGGGGTGGAGAATCAGGAATGGAGCAGAGGGAAGAAACAGAATTAAAAGAGAATCTGTTCCCCTGTGCTCCAGGGAGGATGTTGCATGCTCTGAGCCTTATAAGGCTCATTGCATTCAAGATTTT
Organism: Oceanodroma leucorhoa; assembly: GCA_030449065.1. NCBI lineage: Eukaryota > Metazoa > Chordata > Aves > Procellariiformes > Oceanodroma > Oceanodroma leucorhoa. The sequence goes on along the minus strand of JASVER010000028.1, from coordinate 174,424 downwards.
AAGCTGTGACAATAAGGCTAAGGTTGCAAAAAAATTATTTTAGCAAAGATTTATGGAAGAAATACAGCATATAGAGGAGTCTGGAGATTAGAAGCAGACTTCAGACTCTGGCAGCCTGAATACAAGTTAGAGACCTGGGTTAGAGATGAGTGAGCTGTATGTACAAATACACGTCTCTGATCTTTCTGATATGAAAAAGATCACAAATTATATCAGAAAATACAGGGTCAACAGTAGCAAGAATACCTTGAGGGAGACMGGAGTTACAGTAATATCAGAAGACAGCTGGTAATGGGGCAACAGCAGATATTTTTTTCCCCCCCTTAGGGACAATGATGGAACAGTAATTACCGAGAAAGCCAGCAACCTGCAGAGTGTAGGAGTGTCTTGCTTGTAGTTAGAGATGCTGAAATCTGGCATATATAGGAATCAAAATTTGATCTCTGAACAATTGAATCTGCTGATGGTGGATAGGTATGAAGGCAGATGGGGTGGGGAAGGGGGAGAAGAAGGAAATGAACACTGTGATACAGTGCCCCTTCGAAGATCTAATATGCGCTAGTTATGTTCCTTCAAAGGTTCATCTGTTAATGAAACTGCACCTCTCTAACGCAAATTTTATCTAAAATGGAACCCGTGAAAATGAATAGTCCAGGTATAAAAGGATGCAGCTGGATCAGTCCACTATGTCACCCAAATAAAGCAGCATGGCTGCGCTCTTCGATCTCCCCTGTTCTTCCCCCATCTCCTTTACAACAGTATTGTGCTGGGTTAATTAGTTATCTCTAACCCTTGATGTTGGAATTGCAGACAGCATTTACATGGATTGTTGCTGTGAAGATGAAATGGGTTAACTCTGCTATAAGTAATAAGCTGCAATATAAAAGGAATAGGCATATATTGTTTGAAAAGACAGTGATTTAAGATGCTTGAAGCCCAGTGTGAGAAACCTGAAAAGGGACTGAGATTTGGGGACTGCTCAGACACTGCTAAAAATCAGCCCTCTCTACACTCTCCCAAGGAGGTCACTTAAAAACTAGATTAGGCATCAGTAATCTCATCTGCAAATGTGGGCTGGTTTGGTCTAAAAATTCTGTCTCCCAGCAAGACAGTTAAAAGTGGGAAATAAAGTTTTCCAGTGTGGTGTACATGTTTTCTTTCATACTGATTTCTGCGGCTGGAACTTACTGATGCTTGTATCTACCCTTGCCAATATTTCTGTCTCCCTTGTAGAAGTAAATGTAGTTTCTTTGGGGATCTTGTTTTGTTATTATCTGTGCCAATGAACTCCAGATCATTTTGCAGTGTCAGAGGAAAAGCAAACCTAAAGTCTGAGATTTCAGTGGGAAATTGCCCATTTCCTCTTGTCTCACAGGTGCCCCTGGAGTTGCTCAGCCAGTATCAGTTGCTCTATTTCTCTTAAAAAGACCTTCAAATAGCTTCCTTTCGGCTTTGTGCTAATGGAGTCCTGCATGACTTTTGTAAGTTGTTATACTGTATTTATATGTAAGCATGAAACATTCTTCTCTTTGAATAAGAGATGAAAAAAGTGGCAATGAAAATGCAATTGAAAACAAAATCCTACACAGCTGAATAAATACTGTCCTTTGCATATTAATGCAGATCTGATGGGATCAGCAGAAGATACAGTGGTGGAAAAGAAGTGTTTGAGTGTGTCTGTCCAGCCACTGTGAGAATCTCAAAGGAGACAGGAGTTAAATGCATTTTTCTTGTAGAACAGAGTTTAAATGCCACAGGTTTAAAAAATCACAGCTGTTGTTTTTTTGGGGTGGGGTGTTTGTTTGTTTGTTTGTTTGTTTTAAGAGAAATAGAGTAACTGATACTGCTTTTCATTTTTTAGCTATGGAGAGAAATAATTTAACATCTACATTTGTCTGTCAAGAGACCACTGTCTGCTCGTGCATGTAGTTGAAACCTACCAATATAATAAAGCTCTTCTGTTTCTAAGTATTAAAACGTTAAGTATTAAGTAGCTTTGAAATGCATGCTTTTTAACTGAGATCTTTCAAGAAGTAACATTAACTGCACATCAGTATTTAATGCATGAAACCATGATTTACTGTCCTAAGAACTAATTTCGGCTTGCTGCAGATGTAAACTCGCCCTCAATTAATATGCTACTGGGCCTGATTCAGAGATGGGTGAAGTCGGCAAGTCTTTCCAATTACTTTTATGAGTATCAGATGAAGTCTTTAATTAATGCATCACTGAGTGCTCAGGCTCATTTAAAAAATTCTCATTTCTAGATATAATGCAGATCTTTCAAAATGTCATTGTACTTTAAAGCTGTTCTGCTCTCTTGGATGAGAAGTTATTTACACTTGTGTGAATACATCTGATATATTCCTCCTTTCCTCACACCATAATATGCCTACAGTATGTGTTTTGATATATTATGTGTGTCTTTGAATACATAATATACTACCAGATGGTATATGATTAGCAGGGTACACTAAAGTAGAAAGATGTCTTCTGCCCTGGGTACATGTACACAGTCTGGTAGCGTACATATTTAAAGTGAATATTTCAGGATGTATTTTTAGGAGAGAAAATAATCTGTTGATACATGCAAAAGTTCTGTGTATGCAGTACATGAGCTACCCAGGAAAGTTTCGTATCTAACGTGCTACTTGAAGTATTGGAAAACTACCTCTGGCTCACGAGCTTAGCCAGGTGAAATTTTGACTGAGAAGATTTACTGTTCAGAAGCCGTTGGCATGTTTTCAATTCCAGTAGCTTAATAGTTCAGATTTGGAATATGGAATACCCAATGTCCATATGATGTTTTTTTTGAGGTCCCAGTTGTTCTTAATACATAGAGGAGCAAAAAAACCCCAGTTTCTAATGAGTTACTGCCTGCTTGGGTGGGAGCATGTGAAAGCCATTGTTTTCTCAAAACGAGTAAGAAAAATGCCAACTTTGGGCTTGTAAACAAAGCTCCACTGTCAAGGAAAACTTATGGACATGTTTCAGATTCCTGAAAATTCAACATTTAATTCAGAAGCATTGATACAGCCTTGCCTGAAATCATATAATTTGCTGTTATAATTAAGGCTGGTGTTGTGAAGAGACCAGAAGTTATGGCCACCTGTTCCTAGCATAGATTTTAGTCATCAGAAATTGAATGCCATGGGCCAAACTTTCAGCTCTTAGTAATAAAAATTACACAGTAAAGAGAAATTATGGACATTCCAGAAGTGTACTGTTTATGGGTCGATTCAAGTCTGGAGGTAGCTTTATGTTGGTAACTGATAGAAAATTCGTATAAGAGCCTTAGCTCACGTAAATCAATAAGGCTTCCTTGATTGTAATGGGCTAATGCCAATTTATACCACCTGAAGAGCTATTGCCTAGATTTACAGTGTAAATATAATTACTATGACATAGATTTGCTTTGGTTCACTGAACTGGCAACCAGCAAGGTTTACAGTATCATGTGTTTTTGTTCTTGCTTCTAGAGGGTGGCTGGAGTTAGAACCCAGACCACAGTTTCTCTCCCAATGTGCTCTTTTGACAGTATTAGCATATAAAGTAGATATCATTGCAGAGTGCGGGGCTCGTTTCTACAGGCCCTGTGTACTGTGAGCGCGACGGGGAAGGTCCATTTCAGTGTGTTGTTTGACACAGTGGGAACCCACTGACTTGGCAGTACCTGCAGGAGATTCGGTGCTTTTCAGTGGTGGCTGCTGTTAGTGGTTGCAATTAGGTTTTGACATTAACATCCCACCCTGCGTCAAGCCGACTGGGAGAGCGGAGCAACTTGCTAGATATGATTCTTTTCCTGGGCTCTGCCAGCAGACTCAGTGAGACAGTTGGGTATTGATTTAAAGATGTGAGGCTAGCTTTGCAATCAGATGGGCTAGAAACATTTTTGAAACTAAATAATAAAATGCTGAAGAATACAATGAGCTCCCTGAATAGAAGTGCAGAAATATCTGAGCTTAGGTGGTTCATTCAGACCTGTAAACTATGAAAAGTGGAGGATGGTTACCGCAATCGAAACAGAGAAGGCAAAAGTATCACCTTGGTTTTTTTCATTAAGTTATGGATTGTGTAATTTGAAAGACATTTCATGTCTTTGGCCACAAGCCTTCATGGACTCCAAAGTATAATGTCAGCACAGGTCTCTCTTTGCCTGGTTGCAGGCTATCATTTAATTTCTGTTACTTTTCCCCTTCTCCATTCATGCTGTGATGTCTCTGCTGACAGCTAATATCAGTAAAAGAATCAATAAAGAATTATTAATAATAATTAAAGCATGGGCAGCCCATTATACTGAGTGGGCTTAGTCCCTCTAAGTATAGCTTCTGCACTCAGTTTTGCAAGTGCAGCTGAGGAGACTTGGCGCAAAGTCAGTGATCTCTGGATGTAAGGAGAGCAGGATGTGGCCCTTGGCTCTAGGAGCTATTCTTTTAAATTATTATTAAAAGCAGGAAATCATGACTTCTGGTTCTAAGTGGTTGAAATGCCACGTAACTCAGGGAGAATTGCGAGGGGAGCAAAAGGACTGAAGTGAGTCAGTGAGCAAGCTTTTTGTGCTTGGAAAAGAGAGGAACCTGTTTTCAAGTGCTCTTTATGTCACAAATAAGAGCGCAATAGTTTCAACACTAGCATCTAGCAGTCATTTTCCACAGCATAAATACACCATAACTTAGCATGATTTCTGTGCTCCTGGGAGGCTGTGGACTTAAATAACAAGGGTGCTCCAGGTCACAGCTGAGATGCAATTAACCCTGAGATTGAAGAAATACCTTCCCACCTGCAGGAAGGATTCTCATTTTGAATAGCTTTCCATTAGTTTTCCTGTGGGAATGACACAATATTGGCAGTATCTCTGGAACTAATATGACAGTGCTAGCCAGGGAGCAGTTTAGCTATAGGTCCTTAACACTTCTGTGGTCACTAGGGGTTCTGTGGGCTTTCAGTCAGGCTCTGACTATCTTCTGGCTATTGGGAAAACTTTTTGTCCTTCTGCGGTTGAGGTAATTCCATGTGGCAAAAGAAATGCCATGCCCGTATTTTAGGAAGGGGTGCATTTGTGTGCATCTGAATTGTGATTTTTGTTGTTCGTTAACTCCTTGTTCTCCCTCGGAGAGCACGTAAAGCTAATAATGGTCGTGTTTTCAGCTAACCCAAAATATTCAGATGTGTTTGAAATTCCATAAAACAAATTTATTTGTATCTGAGGAATAACCTAATAGATAAACCATTGAGTAGGAACATTTATTAGGATTAGAATTTCTGATCAAAGTCGTACAGCTACTGTTGTTAGGAACATTTTAAGAACTTGAAAATGATCATTTATGGTGGGAAAACAATTTAACCGTGGTTTTGAATTCACTRTAGAATTTTCATCCATCTGTAACTTGATGTGCCTCAGAAAACCATTTGTCAGGTCCCTGCATTCTCTGAATTCCTTTGCCTCTTTCTCAGGGATTGGATGCGTGTTGTCTCTGCTACTGAATTTTTAGATAAACTGGTATATCAAAACTCTAATCCTGGTTACTACTTACTTACTTAAATGTTCTTTCATCTTTTTTTTAGTTTTGCATAACTCTTACTTTACTGCAAACCCACTACTGCAGAGGGAGACAGAATAAAAATAAAACAAAACAGGAAAAAATTATTATGAAAGAGATTTGGTTTAGGACAGAACACTTCAGTGAAATTTGGAAGATGTCCTTTAAGTCTTAGGAAGCGTGGATGCTTCCAGCATGAGATGATCCTGGAGAGGACTATGTTCATCTGGAGAATGGGTTTATGATGACTAAAGGTTCATTTTATAGCTACTTCTGCAAATTTTCCTATCGGGGACATGCAACACCAAAAGCCACTGGCTAAAGGAAGAGGCTGACTTCAGTTGATGCTTGTGAAATCTTTAGAAGACATGGTCAGTGGACTGAGTCACTGATACATGAGAACAGGACTGCAGTGAATTCAAAGTGCATGTGATACAGAGGTAAAACAGCCTTTGTGAAATCAAGTGTTATGTATCTGCTGGCTGCGGAGTCTGACCTGTTTGGCTATCCGGGATTGTGACTCGATAAACGCTACTTTCATATACGAGGAGATTATAGGCAGTGTTGCCACTGGCTCATGTTATCTTTGTAAAGCATAACCTGTAGGATCCTATAGAACAAAACGGGACAATATTGAAAGCAGTGAGATGTGGCTGTAGTGATGAAGAGAAAAATGATAGCTTTAGAAGCATCACAGAGGCACTCTGGCTCATCAGGTGCTGCATGCTGTCATGTGTGTGTTTGGGAAGGGATTATTCCTAGTGATCAGTTCCCACTCTAGGTACCAGATAAGTCAGACAGTGAAAGTACTCAGAGGACAAATATTTTAATCACATGAAACTGAAAACAGATTAGTTTCCTTAAGGGGTCGTGAGAGAAGTAGAGAAAATTAGGAATGCTTATTTACATTTATAGTGATCATTGAATGAACATAAATTTGGCTTTGTTTTGGGAAGTGGAGGGATTTGGACCAGATGATTTTCTAAGGTCCCTTCCAACCTAAATCATTCTTTGATTATCATTTTTGATTAAGCCAAGAGGCAATAAACTTTTAAAGGATGTTTTGGCCTGTGGACCCCATTGGCATAGCATACTACTGAGTCCATGATGTTAAATAAGAAAAAATTGATTTAGGTATCACTATAGATGAAACAAAAATCCACAGTTGGGTTGGATGGAATACCTTCTCCCAGGAGCTGGATGTTGTCAGGCCAGCACAGCTTGCAAGGCATTGTAAGAAAATTTCCTCATAGGTAAAAAGCAGTTTCCTCTCCTTTCCCTAGTGTAGTTGGTGTGGGCCATGGACAGGGACAGCTCATCTGGTTTGTCAGGACATGCTCTATGCAGGGTGAGGTTCAGCTTTCAGTTACAAGAGGATAGTTCTAGTAACTTCAGCGTCAGGAACTTCTTTGTAAGGCAGTTTGACTTTCATACAAAATCATTGAAAAAAATCAATGTATAAATTGGCCCTGGATTTAAAACTTGCATTTTGCACTGACACCAGATTTACTATCTGTTGCACAGGTGGAGAGAGGGTCCAATTCATCAGTATTTATCAAGGTAGCTGTGCTAGGCTGAGAAATATATGAAAGAATTAACTAGGGAAATGCGGAAGTCCCTGTCTTGCAGAGGGTACAGCGAATAGTGTTACACTGGTCTGTGACCCCTAGAGTAATGTTACCCCAAATGGAGCCAATGGTTTCCTATTTTATGCAAACTAGGCCAACAGATTCTTGAAGTGTTAAAAAAATATTCATATCTTCTTGAGTAAAAGCAGATTAAAGGAAGCTGGTTGACTGTTTTCTACAATAAAACCCACCGACCTGTCCTTGTCCAGAATTTATTTCAATAACATGTTCATGTCAAGAGTGGGTAATAAGATTATTATTTTAGAAAAGTAAAAGGAAAAGAATATAAGCCTGAAAACCACTTTTGTTAGTGCTGCAGTATGCATCTGTTGCAAGGTTAATAATAGAGTTATTTCTGTCGACAAAAGGAAGGAGCCTGACAACAGAGAAGAAATCCAAATGGGTTTGAGTTCCTTGCATAATTGTTATTTTAATTGCCATGTTCAGAAAAGGCTTCAGAGGTTCCCCAAACACTGCTCATCTCCAGATGAGATTTACCAGTGCACCACTCACAAGCTTTCTTTTGAAAAGTCACTTTCTTGTTTTATCATGTTTACAAAAACTGAAGTGAGAGTTAGTTATGAATCTCCTGTTATTTGAGTTGATGGCAGATGCTAGGAAGGCTTTGCTGTGTGATAGAGTTAAACTCTTTGGGACTGATTACAAAGAAATTCCATTAGCAATATTTAAATGCCATCTTTGAAAGGCACTAAATAATATGTGTGTTGGCGCTGATCAAGAATAGTACCTTTTAAATATGAAAAAGTAATCTGACTGTTAGTTTAACATAAAAATGTCAAACTGTGGGCAGTCTCTTGTCAATTAAAGAATCTGGGCTGTTCCTAATGGGAATAAGGATGAAGGGGGCAGGGGGAGAAGTGGGTACTAAAAATTGCAGATGTGCAGAACTACTCGGAGATAATTTGTGCTGGCAAATAACAGTGTCAGCCAGTTTGGGAGTAATATAGACAGCTTGATACCTGTTCTTCCTGAGCCATCTTAGTGATTTCTTTTTCTTAGTATCTTCTTTAATAGCTAGCAAGGCTTTACAGCAAGCAGGGCTACATTAATGGTGTGCTTGCTGAGTGGAGATGGATTTGTGCAGATTTAAAGAATGGGCTTTAGCGAGTTCATAAAATGTATTAAAACAGCAAACCTGCTTGTTGCTGTATTGAGGGATATGCGTGTGAGAGGGGAAGGAGGATCCTTAAACTGTGGAGGCTAGTGGAGCTGGTGCTTGGATAGGATAGGAGTAAAGGGATGAAGATGTGCATCTCTCTTACCTGTCAGTTCCTGTTAAGGTTATGTCTCAGTATAAATAAAACACTGCAGTCAAGCATCAACCCTTGCCTCATCTAAAAGTAGCTCCCAAGGAAACAAAAGTCTGGTAGAAGTTCACTTGGAGGGAATGTCATATCACAACTCTCTTTATTAGCTGGTACATAGGTCTGTTGCTTGCTTTTGGGAGGTCACAGTGCCTGTTTTTTCTTTTAAATTAACATTATTTCCATTGTGTCATTCACATCCCCCCCCCCCCCCCTTTTTTTTATCTACCTGGGCATGTTTCAAATCTCTTCTCTGTGTCTAGATAGTCACTAAGTGTTTGCTCCAAAAATGTCCCACCTAAAGTGAGGCCTGTGAAACAGCTGCTGCTGTGTTAGTATGTGGATGTACACCAACAGTTGTCTTATGATTTAAATGTAAATTAGAAAGGAAGCATTAGCATCTCCATTTTGCAAGATAGGAGCTGAACGTTAGAGTGTGATTTGACCAAGGTCATGCAGGTCTGTGGCAGATCTAGAAACTGAACATCCCAGTCCGTTGTGTGAGCCCTGAGACATTCTTTCATTTTAACCTTTATATCTTAATGACAAATTCTGACTTGTTTATGTAACCAATTGCGCAGACAGAAACAGATTCTTATTTTTCCCATGTGGTCCTTTCTTTTATTCTTTCATTTTTTCAAATCCCTCTAAAAGCTACTTATAAATTGCCTACCGTGCTTTTTCTTTTCAACCCAAGAGTTTGGATCTTCCTCTTTTGTTAATTTGTTGCTTTTTGCACCTTAATGTCTTGTTTTAATGCCTCTTTTATCCCAACTTCTTAAAAGCATTTCATCCATAGATTTTGTGCCTTTTCATGTCAGTTTAATAGTTTGTCCTCACTCGGGGCCACCAGTCATTGGCTCTCAGTTTTTGTCATTGCTAATTGTTATACTTTGTTTTATTGTTGTGTCCTTCTGTTGTCCTTTCCCAATACTTTGCTCAAAAGTGCTATATAAATAACTAAAATATAGTGTAATGGGCCAACTGTAAAGTAAATCAATGGACAACCTTGCTGTGAGGCCAACACTTGGGGTCCCCTAGAACTACGCTGCAGAAGGCTAGCTGAATGTTGAGCACCGTTTTCTCTTAGCACCCCTACTATCAGAATTTCTCTGTGTTGGTAATCCCTAATATTAACACTTCTTAAAATTTGTTCTCTAACACAAAGGATAATTAGAAGATCTGATAGAAAGCAGGTGCAGTAGTTACTTAGATTGCAACACAAAAGGTTTGCCTTGACATACTCCTAAAAAGGAAACAAAGTCCTAGGAATGCTGAGGACCAAATCCAAGAGGGTTTTGAGTGACCAACTATCACTTCAGGTATTTAAGGGAATAGTTGTTTGAGGAAGCTACAGTTGAACTGGATATGGAATGAAGTCAGCTTAATCCCATTTCAAGCTCTTGCGTCAACTGTCATAAGCATGTGCATTACTTTTGACAGGCAATTGCTGTGGAGTTTTTGGCTTAACTCTTGCCAAGGGCTGACCAGATTTGTCTCTAAGCCCACCATCAAGGCACCTTTGGATGGGAGTCCTACGGATGTTGGTATGTTCCTGTAGGCCAGCAGGTGAAGTAAGGATTTCAATAATTAATGGGAGTTTTTAGCATTTCTGTTATGCTTCAGAGGTCAGTGCAGTGTGGTTGGAGCTACTTTTTTCAGAGCAAAAGTAACCAGAATGAAGCAACTGGGTGACATGACATATGCGATGGGTTCTAAAAGATCTTTGGCACACCAAGAAATATAATGTGCAATTGCAGCACAAATTTGAGCTCAAATGATTAAGGATTGGGGGGGTGGGGAGTGGGGTGTTGAGTTTAGCTCTTTGAATTTGATATAATCTCTTACAAACTAATTTGCCCAAAACAGCAGTTTTCCTTTAGTTTCGGCTTTTATGTTTTAAAAAAACGCAACACCATCTATTGGACGAAAGCATTGATACTTTTTTTTCATCTGGCTAAAAATTGAAAATGCAGAGAATAGAACAAATTACAGGAAAAAATAATTATTCTGCTATAGTTGCTGGCATACCATGGGAGTATGCCAGGGGAGATCAAAAAACTTGTTCTGCTGTGAGAGTCAAGTGCTGGTCCAAGAAACATCCATGCAGGAACAGTTTGAGATGGAACTGTTTGTACTTCTGATTTCAAGGTCAAGGAGCAGTGTTTTCAAGTGCAGATGGAAAGAGAATTGTGCACAAGTAGTGCTTCTGTGGAACTCAAGATTTATAATATATCTTAAGATTGATACATTTGATAATGGCTGTGAGGCTGTTCCTCCTGAGCAGTGTCAATAACGCTAGAGCTGTTGATAAGACATGAGAGGGGGCTGTGATAGGATAGCACAGAGTGTTTTAGAAGGGTGCAGGAGAATTGTTAGAGCTGACTTCCCACTGACAGACAGGCAGAGGGAGAGGTGTCCTGAAAGGTCAGCGGTGCAAGGAAATGTCCAGAAACTCTGAGGGGTACCTAGTTTTAAAATTCCCCTCACAACATCTGGAGGTCCCAGCACCACTTGTTACAGGTAAGTGTGAGACATGGATTTGGGTACAAGTAATCGGGTTCATAAGAGGCATATGAGCATGCACATTTCCCTAAAAAAGTAGGAGGTGGCATCCGTTTTGCTTCTTTATAGGACCTCTGAATGTGGATGTTCAAATGCAAATGAAGTTCTCTCAGCATTTGGAATCTGTTAGGGCAGATGTTGCAAAGCAGTGAGAGGGTGCAGTGTGAGTAGACGCAGGGCAGGCAGTGGGTGGTGTACATCTCTCTGCCAGATTGGACTTCTATCGAACTCTAAGATAACTTTGTAATATTTGCAAACTCTGTGTAATCATTAAAGCAAAATTTTTTCACATAGCTGAAACTTTGGGCAGCTTTTAGGAGAAGCAAAATGTACCTCATTAATTTGACACAGGAATGTGTAAGCCTTTAATTAGGGACTCTCTAATAAGAGCAGCAGCAGACTTCCCCTTGTGTAATTGCTGTGGTGGAAACTTGTTCTCATCAGTTTTAGATGTGTGCATTTTTTTATTATTGCATTATATCTTTAAAGAGGGAATAACTGTGTTTATTAAGGTGGTTGTATTTACCCTTAATGCAATGCATTAAGCATCTATTTATTACTAGGAAGTCTGCTTTAGCAGAGTTTGTGCTTGTAGAAAAGGAGAGCTATTGATTAGCCTGCTTCTGAGGCACTTTACTCTCATTACAGTTGGAGTAGATTTGGTGTGGTGTACTCTGGTTTCTATAAGCAGTGTACTATGCATGCGTGTTTTGCCTGCTGGATGTTTAATGGTTGCTGTTGGAAGTGATTTTCTGTCTTACATGACATTGGTACTGTTTGAATGGTGGCATTTCCTTCTCCTTTCCATTTGCTCTGTTAATGGTAATAATTAACCAGCTCTCTGCTTTCACTTTTATTAATATATTGATCACTCGAGTATTGTAAATGGGGTCTCAGTATATGTACTTTTACAAGAAATGACACTCCTGGTAGCTCTAATATTTATCCCAAATAGCTCTTAAAAACAAAAAAAAGAACCTTGCAGCACAAATGTTCTAAAATTATTTAGGAAAAAAGGGTTCAGAAATCTGGGCACCAATATATGACTACAGGGATTTTTGTAATTCTTTTATCTGTGATGTTGAATATATAGAGGCCTGACTATGATTTGCATACATTATAGCTTTCACAGATTGCAGTGAGAATATGGTTGAGCAAGTTCACTTGGTTTTGTTAATTTTGTTCATATTTTTGAGATAAGGGAAAATATACTAGAAAATTAGCTTATTGTCTTTTCAATGTTTTTTGTTTCTGCTTGAGACTTTTGGTTGTAAATTAACTTTGATTTTAATTTTAGGAAGACTTTGGAAAACCTCTGTCCAGATATTTTCCCTCTTTTGAGCTCCACAAAACTCATTTTTCTTGGGGAAGCTGAAACAGTCTTTGTTTTGGTTTGTTTTTTTTCCCCCCTTTTGACCCTGTTTTTTCAGCTCCTAACTCTTCTTTTACCCCAGATGCTATTCCAGGTCAGTGCAAAATCATTTGCAGGTTTCTAACTGGGAGTTTCACTACTTAGATGCCTTGCTTCCAGTCTTTTAATCCAAAGTTGTCCATGTAATATATGTGAAAGAAACTTGTTTCATGAAAACTGAAGTATTCCCCGTATGGGAAACATTGATTTGCTGCTTTATAACAAATTTAACATTTCTGCTGCGAGGTGTGGGGTTTTACTTTGTTTATTCTGGTTTTTTTCTTTGTGTGCTTTTTGGGCTTTTGTTTGTTTTTGTGTGGTGTGTTTGTGTTTGTTTTTTTTAAAATAACAAAACAACAAAAAAGCTCACTTTCTTATCTTTGGAAACCAGCTTCATTTTTGGGAGATGTCTGCTTCCTCTCCCTTCTTCCCCAGAATGCAGCACAAGCAGCAGGGGCAAAGCCTGTGCTGTGCACAAGCATAGGGAGGTATGAGTTGGAAGGGTGGGGAAAATCAGAAATGTAACACTGATTTCCATACTTTGGAAGCTCATTTCACCTTCCTTGTACTGATCTGCAGCAGCAACATCAGAGACTGAGGGATGTAAAGGCTATGCCTCTTGTCTTCAAGAGCCTTCACCTCATTTTTGAGACAAGTCTGGGAGATTTGAGCAGTACGGTGTCCTACCACAGTGCTTTTAAGTTCTTGTCAGCAGTCTTAGGAATGCAAGAGCTGTGGGCAAGTTTGTAAACAACAACAAAAAAAATTAGTCTCTAGCAAGCCTGAAAATAAAAGAGCTTTGGACAGCCTCCTCTGCCTTAGAAAAAAAGGAAAGAATTGACATTTAAGTCAAGTTTCCTTTCCAATGCTTTATTTGTAAGATGTGTGTGAATTTCTGTCCTGGGAAGCTAGCTGTGTAATTTTATCTTCCCTTGGTGTGCCTGAAAAATTGGGTGCAAAGGTTCTGTGCTCCCTTCTCAGCAAGGCAAGTGCCAGTACTTGAACAGGTGCAGCTTTGCAACTACTATAGCAGGACTGGGGCTTGTCGCAAAATGAGGGCTGGTCATAAAATCAGGAAAAGCATTCAAGTTTCTGTTGTAGAAAGCTAAACACTTCTTTTTTTTTTTTTTTTTTTTTTGATTCTCCGGCGAGTGGAAAAGGATTATTTGTTTGAAGGACAAGAACATTTTAATTAGCAGAAAAAGTAGATTTTCACTAGAGGTATTGATATGGGTGGATGTTCTAAGTAGTTCCTGCGAACTTTTAGCTGAGGAGCCTAAAACTTCTTTGGTAGGAATTTCAGAGTATAATGAATGGGTACAGTTTTGTCACATGGGTTACTGCCTAGGTTTCAAACAGTGTAACGATAAGAAGTGGTGTGCAAGAGGAGTTAGAAAATGAAGCAATGAAAAAACAGAATTTAGGGAAATATAAACCCTGCTTTGCCATTTGCATAACCAGTGCCATATATTGAAGCAGTGGATATGGATGCTACTGCTCAGTAAGCCCAGGTACAGACTCAATACTTGTTTTTCCCCTTCTGAGATGCATTCTTTAACCATGTAAAATTGCCTGCCTTGGACTGAATGTTATGTTAAACCAAACCCTGACTATTTCAGTACATTTGGGGAATGCAGTAATTGAAGCAGATTGTAACAATTGCAAATAGCTAGTCCCAGCATTTGTACCCCTGTCATATATTGGGGTCTTCATAGTACTAAAAAAGCTAGTTAACCAAGAAACTACGTGTGCATGAGACTGGATGACAAAAAGCGGTCTTAGCCCTGGGATATCTTTTCGATGATTGCTATAGCTTATTCTTTTCTTCTGTCTCCTGCTCCAGAAATGCTATGTATTAAAAGTGTTCTTTAATGTTTCCCTCTGCCCCATCAGTCTCGAGCAATTGGGTAATGCCAGGCAATTGTGCCAGTGCCATGGTGAAGATAGCAGGCACGGCTGTGTCCTCCAAAAAAGTGTGGTCATTTGCTTCGAAAACATCTGGAATCAGGAAATCCCACACAAGTACCTTGCAAGGCTTGCTAGCTTTCTCACCAGGATCCCTCATCATTCCTGAAATTATTTTATAGCCATGTTCATAGATTTAGCCAACCTGCCATCAGCACAAGGACCAAAACAAGCAGAAAAGTGTTTTCCATGTAAATCTTCTTTCCTAAATTGAAAGACCCTTAAGGATATTGTTCTTCCTTGCTGCGCAGTCAGGTCCATACCCATGAGTGTTTCTTTTGTAGCAAAACCACAGGTTGCAGACGTGTCTGAGTGGTGCGGTGGTGTGTGGAAACCTAGTCCTGGGAAGGTACTTAAGCTCAGATCTGCGATGGTGCTTTTACGCGTAGTGAACCTCATAACGTTGACAGCGCTTACACGCATATTTACTCTAATAACATCAGTTCAAACCCCATTTGTTTGCTTGCTCTGTACTTACGTGCCTGGCCAGACTGGGAGCACTCCTACAGCTGCTGCTTCTCTTCCCGCTCTCTCCCCCAGAGGCTGGCAGCCATTTGGCGAGCTCAGAGATGCTGCTGAAATCTTGCAGTGGTCTCCTTGCTGCTAGTTTCTCTCAGTTTAAAACTTCTTCCTTCACCACCAAGGTGTACCCCCAGGCCATTGTTTGTCACTGTTTGCCCTTTGCGGGGGAAGACCAACTTTTGGGGCTGGGTGGTTGTTTCCTCAGCTGCCTGATGGGAGCCTGCCCTGGCCACTGCTGGCTCTGGAAGGTTCTGTGGAGAGGCACTGCCTGTCAGCACCTCAGGGGAGAGAGCACCTTACTTATAGCCTGTGACTCTCAGTGCCTCTGCAGCCCTTCAAAAAAAGATCAAAAGTGTTGGAAACAGCCCAGTTTTGGAGGGAGAAGTGTGCTCTTTGCTTGACTGAGGTTCAGTCTCAGGACCCCAGCACTGCTGTGAGAAGCGGGGATCTCATGGCAGTGGACTGCAGTAGTGGGGCCTGCCTGCTAACATGGCGGGAATGGAGCGAGGTGACCGGCCAGGCAGCGAGGAGCACCAGGTAATGGGAAGAGATCAGTTTGGGAACCAAAAACACTGCTCCCTGGCTATGGTCTGGCGGTGATGGAGGTGTTGTGGGGCTGCTGACGGCCAGAAATGGGAGAAATCTCCTGAGGACAGTCCCACAACAATGCTATATGCACAGCGAGATGAAGACATATTCCATTTCACTGAACCAGGCTAATACCACATCACTAGCTATCTTATCCTTGCTGATTCTTAAATTAAGTTTTTCCCTTACAGATTTTTTTTTAAGATTTAAAGATTCTTGCCCTTTTTTTTTTTCTTCCCCTTTTGTAATTATGTTTTTGAGCTGCAGCCATGGAGCTGTGCTCCTCTCCCCTGGGCCGAGGGGCTCAGGTAATGGCAGCAAGCGCCGCACCGTGGGTCAGGGAGCAGGCAAGGGAAAGGCTTCCTCCTGGCAGAATCGTATTTTATTCCACGGGGAGACAACATTTCTTTGCAAAACACTCCTCTGACTTTAAAATAATACATAATAACTATAAAATTACCAAATGTCAGGTAAACAAAAAGTTATTAAGGATGACCTTATTAGTTCTATCTGCAATTTGCAGAGCGAGGTAATTGTCAAGTCTCACTGTTATTAGGTTGAAATAATAGTTTGGGGACCATCAACATTAAAATTTCATTATGATGGGACAAAAAGGCTCATGTATAATCAATAGTAAGAATCCATTATTATTGACTTGGAATGAATGAAGCATGAACGCATTTGTGCAGATACGAACAGTTAGCAATCTTTTGAATAATAAAGAATTAACACTACACAGATAATGTCATTCTGGGAATTGGACTCGAACTCAAATTGGTACATGTCTCTGTTATAAAGTCGGATCCACATCCCTTGGTAACTTCCATTAAGCTGTTTCTCAAAATACTCTGTGTCTACAAGTTTGTATTCCTCAGCTCTGGCTTGCGAGGGAGGTGGGCAAGGAGGTCAAGGTTGTGGTGGAGTGTGCTCCRTCGCTTGCCAAGTTCGGTGGTGGTGCTGGGGATAGTACTGCATTGGGAGACTTAATGCAGCGGGCACGGGTGGGTGAGAGCAGGGAGGGAGGGTGCTGTTGCTTTCTGCCATCCTGAGCAGAAAGCGGCGTTTCAATGAGACAGTGTGGTGTTGCTTGCATCACAGACTTGATGCAAGGTTGAAATAGGTAAGGGGTGGTGAATGCTGAACAGAGAAGAGAAGCACAGAGCCTGTGGAGCATGCTAGTTCCTGGGGACGTGGCCAAAGCTGTGGACGTGGTGTACGACATTACCTTGTCTAGTGTACATGATGTGCTGAGACAAGCTGTTCCCAGCATGTTCTTTTTTGTCTCTGTGGGATATGTCACATTGGCAGTATCATTAGTCTCTTATTTTCCACTGAGGAGGTGGACCCAAAATGCACTTAAAAAAAAAAAGCGCACAAGTCATTATGTGCTAAATCTGACGCGTTTAAATTTTTTTCAACCTCACTTTGAGTTTCTATATACTAAGTGCCTTTGAAAGGTGTTATTTAAGGGTATTTTAACCCTGCTTCCAGACTAACAGCTGCTTCTCAGCATTATCTTCTGGCTGTGGTTTACTCGCTCCCTCATGCTGACTCCCAGCTGCTACGATACCCACAGTACTTTGAATCTGAGTTAGCTGTTGACTTTAGACTGCAGTTCTACAGGGAAGAAGGTTTGGGTTGCTCCAAACCTGCCTTTGCTATTACAGTGAAGAACCTCGGGCATGTAGTGTTACTTTGTGTGTTATGGAGTGTTCCTCAGTGCTCCTACTCCCATGTCTTTCAAATTCCCAATCATGGAGCACTACAAGAGAGATTCTGGCCTTCTGCTATGAGGCATCCCTGCTCCAGGTATCAGATGTGCAAACTTGCAGCCCTCCCTATGCTTGCTAGCCCAGCCAGAAAGCACCTAGGAGCAGTCTCTTCCAGAAACTCGCTGTTTTCTCCAGTGGTTTCCTTCTGTAGCATGCCTTATTTCTGAAGGAATTGGGAACGTCACCTGATGCCTTAAAAGGAAGTAAAGAGATCTTGTGGCTGTGGCACTTGACAGGCTCAAGGAGACTTTCTGGGGAATCTGGGAAGTAATTTATTTTTTTTTCAACTGTGAAATGGGAACAATCATTTTCTTAGCCAGTGGAGAGGGAATAATTATTTATTACTTGCATTACAATAGCACTAAGGACTGGTTGGGCTAAATGCCCAGAAATTGAAAAAGTTACTTAAGAAATTAAGTGTATCTTTTTTTTTTTTTTCTTTTCCTTTTTTTTGAAAGGCACTGATAATACTTTAGATGGAAGCCCTACAGGGGAATGAGTGGTGTATTGCAGTGGCACCTGCTTTAATCCATTAGAATGGATATAATTATGAAAGAAAGAGAGGGTGTTATTTCCTTTGAACTTTTACCAACAGTGCATTTCTTCTTCCCTATACTTAACTTTCAGCTGCTTTTCAGGGGTAAGAGAGGAAAATAATTGAGAGGCCAAGGGCAGTAACCCAGCTGAGCAGCCCATCTGTTGCTGAGAGGGGCATGGAAAGGAAGGAAGGTGTCACCAGTAGGGCCTTTAGATTCTGTTCCCTCTGCCTCGCTGTGGGGGAAGAGGGAAAAATCAGACCCAATTCTTGGAGAGAGGGAGGATTATACTGGCTTATTTCCAGTGTCCCCTTTTCTGAGAAGGGAGCTAGAAGAGGAGGAAGCCCTTAACCTTTCCAGCAATGAAGGGCAGAGATCCAAATGTTCTTAGAGCATGTGAACATATATTTAATTTGGCTTAGTACCCAAAGCCTGTTTGATGAAGTGATGCGCATGCCTCCTTTTTCATCATTTGTCCGTGTGAGAGCAGATGTAATGGACAACCTGAGATGTCTTCAGTGGGAGAGACTGAGGGGAAACATGCAGAATTATAAGAGGTACTGAAAATTTTTGGCCTGCCAAAGGCATGAATCACTTTCTCACTTGCTTTTTTTTTAAAAACTTTTTTTGTGTTGTTTTTGTTTTGTTGACCTGTGATGTAAGGCACTGGCATTTCCTTTACCTGCCTGAGGGTGTGGAATAAGGAATATATAGGTGTGTTAAATTTATGAAAAAAGAGGTTTATATGACTTTTTTTGGGCTGAACCTAAATTCTGAAACTGTTCTTCAATTTTTATTTTTTTTTTAAAGCAAGATATACATGCAGGGCACATAAAAACAGTAAAAAGGTTTTACAGAGCACATACCATAAATCAATAAGTTGTTCAGAACAGCACTAACAATGAATATAACTGAACATATATAAATCCAGGGAGGAGGAAACCTCTTTTTCTCATCTTGTAAAGCCTCCTGCTGATTTATAAAATAGATGAGTAGCCAGAAAAAAGTCTAAGTATGCCCAGGAATTATACAGTAGTTTAAAAATACATTAGTATTGTATGCACAACACATAGTATTCATCATTCATACAGTTCCATAATTATAATTGTTAAATTATAATTTTAAAAAACCAAAATCTGCTGCTTTATTAGATTAGATGATCACTGCAGAGTTTGTCTACCTAGAAAAACCCCTATTTTTCTCCCACTAAGTTGCATCAACCTGTTTTCCTTTTAGTGCTAAAACTAATTTCAAGTAATCTGTTTCAAAGCTGATTTTTGGCAAAACCAAGTTTTAAGTTAAGTTGTAATTTTAAACCCCAAGTCTTTCGAATTATTTTTCATATCTAAAATTAGGAAATATGCATGCTATAAAACTTTCAGAACTTGTCTTCTGCTTCTTCTGGGTGTCTGCTTTCCTGCTGTGCTGTTTGATCCCTGTTGACTTCTGTGTGTTTGTTGCCATTTGCATGCAAAAGTTCTTCTTGTACCATTATCAAGAACAGGTAATATCTGGGAAGAGACTTACATACTTGAATTCTTTTCGTGGGCAAAATATTTCAGTTCTGCCTCTCTTGTAATCTATTTTTGACTTTGAGGCGAGTGATAAAGGTATAGTGCCTGCCATAAAAAGTAACATTTCAAGTAAAAGCATTTACTTACAGGTCATAATTGTTTTTAAGTAGTATTTATAAGGGGTAAATGCAGTGCCATTTACAATAGTTTAAACCAACCATGAGAATACTTCGTGCTCATAAACTGCATTTCACTTCTAAACTGTTATGAATACCCAAGAGACAATGAATTTGCACACATACATTTTAAAACCTGTGTTTTCTTTCTTTTTTTGTGTTCATGAAAACTTCTTCCTTGCTGAATTGCTACCTCATGTCTCTGGCCTTGTTTTTATTGCTGTAGCATACCTGCCCCAAAATAATTGCAAGTATAGGCAAGGTCTAATTTTATTCCTCCTTATTCTTACCAGTTGGAGAGCACATAATACTGCTGAAGAGACTAAAGAGAAGTTTCAGTTCTATTAAGGTAAGAGCATGTCTGAATGCAATAGAAGACCTCTTTGTATGACCCCTCCACTAATGCAGCCCTTTGGATTAGAGAGAAGGATTTATTTTTCCTTAGCAATAAAGTAACCTACTCACAGAACTGTTGGTACTGCTATTTCTACTTCTGGATAGAAGCCAGTATAATGACAGAAACTGTAAGTTGTTACTTTTAGTGGTTTATTTTTATTAGATGAGAGAAATAAGTTTACCAGTTCTATGTGGTCTAGCATCCTTCATATTTAAAACAAATAATGAACTTCCTTACCTTTCTCCCAGCCAAAGTGTCCAAGCTCAGACAAAACCAAGTGGCTTGTCCAGCTGACTCTTTTTAAGACAATTCACAGAAATTTACTCTTTTTATTAAAAAGAGATGGGGCAATTGTATCGATTCAGTCTGAGTCCGTGCAAACAGTTCTAAAGGTTTTGTAGTCACTCCAATCAAGTTGGCAAGAGCTGCCATGTTTAATGTCCTTCAAATGAAGAAGAGGTGTGAGCCACTGAGAAATGAAAGTCTAGTCTTCAAAAACAAATCTGTTCATTTTTTTTGAGTGCAAAAAGCATCTTTAAAAATTTAATTTCTATTTCTTTGTCACTTTTATAACGCAAAAATGCTAGACAAGTGTTCTTGAACTTCAGAAACACTTTGTGAATTTTACTGAATTTTGAGTGGTGGCAGGAAGATTCTGGAGAGAAATACTTCTGCTCACATCAGCTTCCAGAAGTTTAGATGCTCATTTAAACTTGTTCCAGTCTTTGATCTGGCAGATGGACTGGAAGTCTCTTGGCGTCTGATATTTTATTTTTTTTTAATTTCTGTCACTGTAAAAATTTTGTGAGAAAACCCTATCTCACTTGGCTGCTTTCTCTTCTCCTGTCAGAGAAAGCAGGGGATTGAGAGACCTTGACTTTAGTGGGGCCTAGATCTGGACTTCAAAAACATGTGGGATGGAGGGAGGGGAAATTCCAAAGCTGAGTTTTCCAGAGCATTTTGATCACAGAGAATCTTGTTAGCCAAACCAGAGCTTTTTTGATACAGGCTTGTCTTGCCTAAACTGTAGAATTCTGTAGTAACTTCTTATAGTAGCGGGGTCTCACAAATTACTTCAGTTGTTTACATCCCTTAGTTATAATTCAATGAGAAATGATTCTGCCTGTCATAGGTAACTATTTTCCCTGTGATGTTTGAACTTCCATTATGGCATTCATTATATCATGTAATATAAAGAGTTCTTTGTAATTACATTTTGACAAATACACATTTCATGTTCATAACATTATAGAAAATAACTTGCCTTTGTTTAACTCTTTAGCTTCTGCCCTGTTTTTATTTTGCTATGCAGTATGATTTTACTATTCTTGGGCAGCCTTCTTTTTAGGGAATGTATGTATGCCACATGTAAAAAGAGTGCAATTTTGTACCTTATGTGTGTTCATATTTGTCACACTCATAGACCAGAGCCTTAATTGCTTATGTACTTGACTGAAAGTTAGTCAGAAAAATAAAAATCTCAATGGTTGTGTCATCCCAAGTTGGTTTATTTAACAAAGTCTTTGGGTCTTTAATTCTCAGTTTATTTTTAACATATCAGAAAACTTTTAGAGTTGAATTAATCTCATTTAATATATCCATCAAGAAGTTAAGTGCCTAGGCTAAGCTACTTTCCTGGACTCTCACTGTGAATGTAGAAAAAATGCTTCTGGATTTGTCCCACTTACCTTGGAAACCTTACTCTGCTGATTCCTCTCCAGTGCTCATGGAATGATGATGCTTATATTAACAGAATAGAATATAACTGTGTGCAGTTCTGGGYCCCACAATTTAAGAAGGATGTTAAAGGACTTGAATGCGTCCAGAGGAGGGCAACAAAGCTAGTGAAAGGGCTGGAAGGAATGTCTAAGGAGCAGCTAAGGACTTTTGTGTTTCTCTACTTTGGAGAAAAGGAGTCTAAGGGGTGACCTCACTTGCTCTCTAGAGCTTCCTGAGGAGGGGAAGTGGAAAGGGAGGTGCTGAGCTCTTCTCCCAGGTATCCAGTGATAGGATGCATGGGAATGGTTCAAAGCTGCGCCAGGGGAGGTTTAGACTGGATATTAAGAAGCATTTCTTTACCGAGAGTGTGGTCAAACACTGGAACAGGCTTCCTAGAGAGGTGGTCGATGCCCCAGGCCTGTCAGTGTTTAAGGCATTTGGTCAATGCCCTCAATAATGTGCTTTAACTTTTGGTCAGCCCTGAATTGGTCAGGCAGTTGGGCTAGATGATCGTTGTAGGTCCCTTCCAACTGAAATAGTCTATTCTAAAAGAAGCTAAAAGGGGCATCTAAAAGAGTTAAATCCTTGCATGTAGCTTGGATGCCACTCAATAACAATGTATTACTGGAAGCACAAGGCCAATGCATAGTGTCTGTGTGGAAAGGCTTGAGAAAGGATAAAAAGTGCTTGGGGTAGCTAAACATTAGGGCAAGAAAGGTTGCTAGTAGCAAAAATTTGTCCTTTAAAAATTGAAATTGAGTCCAAATTAAGAAAATAGAAGTTATGATTAATTTCAAAATAGAATGAGGTAAACTAAAAAAGACCTTAAGCCGATGTGTCCTCCAAACATTAGGAAGAGGAATGTATGCTGATGACATAAAGCTGTTCAGAGCGGTATGGACAGGAGCTGACTATAAGGAATTGCAGTATGAGGCTGAGTAACTGGGCAATGAAATGGCACATGATATACAGTAGATGAGGTACATAGGGGAAGAGAATCCATTTCACATTTAAAACAGTAGGCTCTGAGATTATTTTCTTCCTTCAGGAGAAGGATTTGTTTGTTTTGTGTTGTGGACAGATCACCGTGCTTTTAGTGGTGTCTGGAAGCCTTTTCTGGGATGACTAAGTGCTCAAGGGTTGTGTCTTTTTTTTTTTTTTTTTTTTTCTCTCTCTCCTGGTGAAAGAAAAGAGAATATCAGTTTTGAGAACCTCTTGTTGGTTTTGTTTGGTTTTTGTTGTCTTTTTGTATCTACTCAGTTCCCCGGGAAGTAGACTCCTCCTTTTTGCATATAAATTCTATTCAAACAAGCCAGTGTGAGTGGAGTTTGTGTGTTTTAAGCAAGAATGATTCCCATTGACTGAGGTAGCTTCAGCTGATTCCAGATAACACCTTACCTGGTGTTTGGCCATTTCTGGAGATTGCTGGACAAGAAAGGGTGTATTCTGTATTTAATCCTTGGAGAATTAAAAGGAGTTAATTCCTCAGTTGAGCACAAGGACAGATAAAACCATCTATCAGCAGAATCCCTTAAATCCTTATAAAAGAAGAGGTGACATTCTTTAAGTTGCCTCTAGTATTCAGCGTTGTTTCTCAGCGTCTTCTGTTCATCCAGATATATTGGACTGTTCTATGACCGGTGAGGATTTACATTGTGGTTTTCCCCCATTTATTTTGCAGGAGCACATTCTTACGGTTTCTCCACTTTTAGGTTTTACGCTTATCACTTTGCTTTTGCTGACTGCCTTCCGCTCTGCAGATCATTCATGAATGAGGCCTRATAGGGCTTCTAGGAGTGATACCTCTGTGCTGACAATGAGTGAGCAGTTCTTGTGTTCAATACCATGTGTTTGGTTTTGAAGTCTGTCTTTSTTCCCATAGAACCAACTGTTTCACTCAGCTCTGTCCATTAACAGTAGACCACATTGTATCATATTTATTTAAAAAACCATGGGAATATTGTTAACCAAAATAGCAAAATTGGAATACATTCAATCCGAAGAGATTTTTCCCCTCTGCATTCAAGGCATCAAAATTATTCTTCCATCAAAACATAACAATTGTTATGAATGATATCATAATACTGTGAACTGCTTAAGAGCTTCCACTTTAAAACTGTAATGGGCCATGCAGACAGAAGGGGAAAAAAAAGGCTAAAAGCATAAATTGAAGATAATCAATGTGAATAGACCTTACCCATTGTGCAGTTTGAATAGGATAAGCACACATTATCTGGCATAATTGGTTCATGTGATTTTCTAATTGAAGAGAAAAAGTAATTAGAGCCTAATTGAAGCAAAGTAACACAATGTCTGTCAGCATTTCTCCTTCTACCACATATTATATTATTACCTGCCATCTTTTACTGTAGTGGGACTGAAAAAATGACAAAAAACCCCAGTATAAAACCTTTGGAGTTTACCTAGCCAAAGCAAAGGTACAGGTAAAAGACACTAAATAAAAGCAAATAGGGCTGAGATTAACTGTGTACACCCATGGGTGCTTCCAAACTAGGAATGTTCAGTTTGCCTAATTAAGAAACTAATTGCATTTTGTAAAATGATGTTATAAATTCAGTCTTATTAAATCTTAGGAAGAAGAATATTTAAAACATATTTGATTTGACTCAGGGCTCTGTACTTTCTGCTTTACATTTCTAAGTGAAGAATTCTGCAGTTTGCAGTGAAAAAGAAAATGGTTGCTATTTTTACCAAAATGGTGGAGAACACCTTTGCAGCCTTCTCTGATGATTTTTTTTCATGGAACAATTTCATTCCAAAAACTTTCTAACATGAGAAGACCATGCCAGTGCAGAATAGAGATTGTATTTGGAAGTTGTCTGGGAGATGCTTTGAATAAAGAGTGAGAGGATGTTGCAGGATATTCTCCATCTCTTGGGAACAGAAATATGTTTTAGGGCTTTTTATTTCCTGGGGAAGAGAAAGAAGCCTGGGTGATGGAGTAGTTGTTATATCTCTCTACACATAAAAATTTGGGTGTAACTTGAAAACAAGTTTCTTAAGACAATATACAGTTATTCTTATTAAGGCTAGGTGATATCTTAATGTAATAAGAGGCTACATTAAGTAAAGATGGAAGAATATTTTTGGTAAAGGAGTTGTAACTCATCTCCACTTCCCTTGTTACTATCATGTGTTTAGTGTTGTGTCATTGCCAGTGGAGCAGAATTGTGAAAATTAGAGATCAATCACCTTCATGTTGCAAGGCCTGTCAGGTTTCTTGCTGGTCATCCTGACATCGGTTATTAACCCATACTGTTAATAAAATAAATTGCATCTCAGTACCCTTTCAATGTATTTGTAGCTGCTGCTATCACTTGTCTCCAGTGTTGGATTCTAAAACACTGGAGTATGATGTCATTGGGAAGATTTCCAGACCAAAAGGTATGTTATAATCTTGATTTCTCTCCTTGCCATGTGTAGTAATACCTGTCGCTAGTGCAAAGAGGATGTTATCATGTTTCCTTCCTCCTATCTGTAGAAGAAAAAAAACCCATCTCTTTTGGAAACAGTGACTCAATCTTTACTACCTACAATGTGCTTGACTCATTGGTATATTACAAATACTCCATCAGTCTTTAACCTAAGTATCTGAATTGATACTGGATAGTGGCTAGCTCAAGTGTTTAAAATGGCCACAGGCAGCCTAGCTTTGATTTCTGTATAGTAGTCTTCAAAGCGTGATAAACTCTTATTAGTATTCTGCTGCAATGAATTGCACAGATCTGAGGTCCTTTGACAGTATATGATGTCCCAGGTCTTCAAACAAAAGCTGCTCTCTGTTCTGATGTTGAGTTGCTCTGAAGGTCATTAATACCTTGTGCTAGTGGAATTGGCAGCTGTGTCTGTTTTCTAACACCGAACTGTTTTCTGTAGGGTGTTTTCCAAGCTCTCAGTTAGAGGTTATATCTTTTTTTCTGAAATGTGCTGTTTTGCAGATGAAAAAAGGAAGCAGTTAGTGAGGGTGGGAGATGGGAAGGTCTGGTAAGCAGCAGCTGTGCTTTCTAGACCTGAAAACCTGTTGTTGGAAGCAGTGAGAACAGTACTGTGAGACAAACTGGTTAACCATGACTACAGCAAAACAGCCAGTTTGTACCCAGCAAGTTAAGGAAGGCTTACTTGGGCATATTCCTAAACTAGGATGATTACAGAACAGCTAGAGACCAGAAAGGCAGAGATTGCTAAAAGGATTTTTTTAAGCTTTTGTATTTGAAGGGCCTAAATTGATTAAATTGAATTGAAAGGAGTTTTGTTTTTATCCTGGTGCTCTTTGAGATTCAAATAAGACATTTCACAGTATAACTGTGTCACTGTTTGAAAACCACAAAACCATACTATCCCGTGTTGATGCTGGGTAGGGTTGTACCACCCAGCAGAAAGTGAAATTTCATTGGGGACAGTGGGAAGCAGTGGAGGAAAGAGAGTCTGAGTAGCAAAAATGAGTAAAGGTATGCAGGCTCATATGCAACTCAAGAATATACCAAATGGAATGGTTTTGCTTGGAGCTAGGCAGGCAAATAAAACTGAAGGACTTGTGCAAAAAAGAAATTAAAGTGCTCACTTTTTTTTTTTTTTGTTCTTTTAAAAAAATGCTGGAAAATAACTGTAATTCTCGATGAAATCTGAGGCAGTTCCTAGCTCTGCTGCTGCCCTTAAAGAAATAATTTTGATGGAAAGGCTTTGCAGAATCCCTTTCATTTTTATTGTCTGTGGTTGCAACTTGCCACACAGCTGCCTAAAATGTCCTGGAAAGGTTAGAAAGACACTGCCCAAAGGCATTGTCCTCAGTTTAGTGCTTTCTGTAAGTTATTTTAATCGTGTTACTAAAGTTAAAACAAAGAAATAATGGGCAATGAAGGAGAATAAGAGTCTGTTCGTGAGTAAAAAGTCAGAGCTACATAAATGGACTATTCCTGAGGCTTTGCCTGCCAAATTCCTTAGGCCAAGCAAGACGCTTTCATTTGGGAAAGCTGACATTTTGGTTTCCTTGTGCTGGAATGTGGTTTGCTTCTGTGAGAGGAAAGAGTTTAACTTTGGAACTGACACTTCAAGAGCTTTGTGGCCCATAATATTTCTTTCATAACATGGCAATGATGGAAGGCTCTGGATGCTATCTCTGATACCTTCTAGTTTTTCACATGTATTCACTTTCCCATTTTATGTTGAGAGATTGTAGATAGAATCTGTTACCCTTCCATCTGCTGTTGACCACCACTGGGGCCCGGCTCATTTCTGAATGTCATTTACTATTCTGAAATACATGCTTAGCAGTGAATCTGTTAGAATTATTTGCTACATCATGTTGCTTTTTTATAGAGGTGAGAAAGAATTACATTTTTTAAATAAAACACTTTAAACGAAGTAAATATTAAAATAGTAATGCCTCCAGATGCTGGCACTGTCAAAGATGCATCCGTTCCATTTATCAGCCTCTTAACATGAGGGCTTTTTTTGTCCTGTCTCTCTCAAGTAAATGTGGTGCACTTTGACTGCATGGAATAAAAATTGAATGTAATGACATGCTTTGCACAATCTGATGAACACAAAGGCATTAAATCTGTCACCTGGCTAGGTGGAAATTCCCAGTGTGAGAAGCTCTAACATTGAGCCAAACACCTGACTCTTGCATCACCTCCTGTTTGCTCTGATGTAAGGCATATGTTAGCAGGTGAGTGTTGGGTGCTGTCTTCCCAATCTGATCAGCAAACACATCTTGCCAGCTGATATCAATTAGCCCTCTTCCTTCCTGCCCCCCCTGCCCCCCCAACTGTCTGTGGGGCACAGATCCCCCTGTCTCGGGAGGATCCTCCTGTCTGCACTCCTGGGCACAGATCCTCCTGTCTGCACTCCTGACTGAGGAGTTGCAACCATCTCTCTGACAACCAGTACGCACGAGAGGCATGGATGGCAGCAGCATAGGCTCTACAGGCTTACTGGATACCCTGCTGGCTTACTGCTTACCCTAAGCTTGCATTAAGCCCGTCCTACTGTGTCTTCCCTTCTGTTGATTAAATTAGCTTGATTAAGATTAGCACATATATGACTGTACACTCCAGTCATATATCCTGGCTGATTGCAATGTCAATATGTGTGTAGTTAAACTCTCTTTTGCTTTGCTTAAGGAGTGTGAAACTTTGACTGAGTTCTATCTTTAATAGCTCTACAATTTATGTTCATTGAAAATGGATGCAAAACAAAATGAAATTCAGATTGTACTGAACAGCCTCTCTCAATCTCTGTGTTTAATTAAATGGTTCTCTTCAGGAACACTAAATATGAAAAACTTGTTAGCAGAAGAGACAAGGCTACCAATGTATTATGTAGGCTGTGCATGCTGGAAGTGAGGTTCTGATMTTTGTGTATATTCTTTTTGTTTGACAATACATCTCAATGAGGTTTTACCACCAATGCCTTCAGTTCTCCTTGAGGCATATTGTGCTGATGTTTGAATGTGTACTTACTTTAAATGCACCTCTGCCTTGTTGGCTTTAAGCGTGGGTGGAAATGTGTGAAGATCAAATGGATATTGTCTGTGTATCGTCTGAACACTTTTCATCTAATTCTTCCAAAGCCTGCAAGAAACGCTGTTGAGGACATTAATGTGGAAGAGTAATCTCAAACGAAGTCAAAGGCCAGGCTGTTTTTATTTTTCAATACAATGAGCCTCGTTCATTTGGAAATTGATGGAACAATTAGATTAAGCATTTGCATGTACTGTAGATTGATGGAGGTCATATTTCCAGCTTGTTTTATGATTACTTATATCGCAGACTTCCTTACAAAGCAGATAAATACTGTAGGTAGTATTGCTTAGGGCAGATGTGGCAAGGATAGTTGTTTGCATGTGTCCATAATATTTAAGTTGTATCTTTTCAGTGTAGAAACACCAAGTGCCAAACCTGGGCTCTAGGAGTACCCTTTTGCCCCACATACAGCTGCATCAAAAGACAGTCTCTCTTATTGGCTGAGGAAGATTGGAGGTATTTTCTGCTTACTCAATTAGAGTTGTTATAGTTAGACTGTGTTCTTTTTGTTAATAATTAAAAGGGGAGAGGGTGAGAGAACTTAATAACAATGCCTGGATTGTAAAGATCACCTTTATGAGTCTTCCCCATCTGTTTCTCCCAGTGCAAAAATTATGAGGAATCAAATAAAATTACCAGGAAGCAAACTGGAGGAAAACACAAACCAACCAACAATAGTGATGTTTCTTTGCATCACCAAAGATTGGGGGAGGGGGAATGAACAAGCAAACTTATATCCTGATCTTTTCCTCTGATTAACTGAGGACTCTTAGCTTATAAGGCTTTTTAACTGTCAAGAGCATCAAATAGGGGAAAATGAGGAAATCTTGACAAAGAATGCTCTGCAATGAAGACTGATATTATATCAGTAATGCATCCTTTTGTGAGCTTGATTATGATAATATTGCATATTGTTTGTCTTGTACTACTTAGTCATAATATACCAAACTAAGTGTACTAATTCTAAATATCCTGCGGTTTTTGAGGCTTAGGTTAGACCTTTTAGGACTACAATTTCAGCCTAGCCTCTGATGTGCCTCTGTAAATTATAGTGAGGTACAATCATATATTTAGCCATCTGTGTGTGATAGATTGTGCCAGCAAATAATTGCATGTGCAAAAAATGAAAGCCAATGTTTGAAAACCTGGTGTGCTCTTATTCTAGAAATAATTTTCCATTTGTGATATATAATAGTATAGTAGCAAGTTAAAGTGCATGCTAACAATTATTTGGACAAGGCATCTCAGTTTTGCTGAAGGTACCAATGTTGAAGACCTATAAAATAGTGACATGAGGGAGAAAGAGGAAAACTCTGAGCTTGGTCACTTCTCAGTGAAGAGACTACTCAATGCAAAATAGAATTTAAAGTAAATGTGTTTACCTGTGTAAACATGTTAAAAACAACCAGGGGGAAAAATATTTAGGATGAATAAACCAAAGCTGGGAATATGCATTAGTCAGAGCAGTTTTGCAGCAGTCCTGTCTAGAGAAGGATTTAAGTTGTTTTTTAGGGAAAAAAAAAAACCTTGAAAACATCAGCCCACTATATGGCTGCAGTATAACTAAGGCAAATGGATGTCAGCAGGCATTACAATGAATAGGACAATAGAAAGATTCAAAGATGTTTGTATGCAAGGTATAGATTGGAACTCATCTAGAGCCCTGCTGTACAGGAAAACTATTAGAAAAGATGTTTAAAAATGGCTAGTGAGGAAGAAACCCCCAAAGATGCTGGTCAAGTCCAATATCTGGTTATTAGCAATATTATTAAAATAAAAAGTAGCTCTCAAATAGGATTCATTTCTAGTATTTGTCTACCTATGTTCAATTTTGGCTTCCCGACATTAGGACTTTTTGTCTTTTGCCTTTGAAGACATTTGTTACCAAAATTTGTTCCTCATTTATGTACTTACACACTGTGATCACAGTTTACATCTCAACCTTCTCTTGTTCAGGTGCAGATTCAGCTGTACATTAGTGATGATGGAGTATCTTCCAAATTTTTGTTATTCTTGAGGCTCTTCTCATCTCTAATTTATTAATAGCGTTTCTGGACTGTGGATATTAAAACTAAAGTCTGTGTTCCAATACTAATTACCCTAATGCCAAACTAAGGGAGATAAAACTTCTTGATTCCATTTGCTAGTCATTCTTTTCAAGCATTTTAGGATCAGATTAGCCCTTTGGCAGAAGCTTTGTTTAGGATCTATACTCAGCTGACTCTTGACGATGACTCTGAAGCCCTAGTCATAATTTGTGCCCCACAGCAGAGAAGCCCGCAGCCTGCACATCTACACACCGTTCCCAGATTAATAGCTTTAATAGTGACATAAAAATATGTTCGCTGGGCACCAGGTTGTTCAGATTCTCTGCAGCTCCAGTATTAGTTAGGGGTAAAGATTTCAGCACTAGATAACGTGAAGTGAGATGATGGAGACCTTAAACTGTAAAAGCTGAAATTTTCTGTGCACTAAGTCAAGGTGATGATACATTGCCTCCATGCCAGTAAGTACCTAATTGGTATGCATAGTTACTGCTAATGACTCCCCTTCTCCTCCATTTCAGGCCAATTCAGCAGCCGTAGTGGTGCCTCACAGCACCATGAGGGAACTTTCAAACTGAACATCCCATCAGCAAATACCTCTGAGCTACCATCTGTTTCATAAATGAAGGAACCAAGTGTTGCTTAAGAAATAAAATAACACTTTATAGGTAATGTTACGCAAATTGACTTAAGCTTCTATAGGCAGCCCTCCAAGCTGCATCCACTCCTAAGGATTTCCTGGTTCGTCTTCCAAAGCTAAAGTGGATGCTTCTTGTGAATGTGTTTCCCTTCCCTGTTTTTTTTGTGAGGTGGAGCCTCAGCTTTATAAAGAAAAATAAGGATGATAAACAGCTGTGTCCCAAACATGATGTGTGTGGGAGGCTTTAGTAAGATACTTACTGGTTCTTATGAAATGTCTCACACCCTGACTGACTGCTGTTGTTACTGTAACTTGTCTCCTCTACCCCATGTCTTGAAAGTCTTTAAAGATGGAGACTAAAGACTTTCCCGAAAGGACGTGTTTTCTGCAGTGAACTGCAAAAATAAACTACAGAAGACTGCAAGTTCAGGAATAGGTATGATGAAATGCATTTGGACTGCTTTGTGGCAACTTCACCTCTTTTCTTCCCTGCCTATACATGACAGGCTTCCAACCCCAGAGAGAGTCATGTTTTCAGTTGGCCTGTATAAACCATTGAGCAACACAGACTAAAAACAGCTGGAGATCTGAACTCCTTGATATTTAGCCCATGCCTTTTGTGATATTTGACTTTAATAGCAACTAAAATACGAATGCAAGAGTCTATTGCCTTTGTAATCTCTGTGGCTATGAAGTCTTGTTGCAGAACACTCCTGCAAGCAGACATACTTTGCTCCCTTCTTGTCCTGAATTAAATTAGCAGGTGTATCTTTCTAGGAAAATGGAACAGGAATTGGCCAAAATCTTTTCCCAAGGTCTTTGTTCCTGCTATGAAGTTGTATTAGCAGAACCACTTTGGTACTGCTTTTAAAATGTGACAAWTTTCATGGGTAAATAGGAAGTTGGACAGAACTGTCTCTGAAGCTGTCCTCAGTTTGTGTTATTTTATTATATAATCATACAAGCTAGATGATTAAAGGCAATATATGTTATTTGCTATTTCATATTTGGCAGTGGCTCAGAACAAATATAGCGTAGCTTGAAAATACAGTTTTATGGGTTTGTTATTTCCAGAAAGTGACAAAACTTGCATCTTCTGTCTCGGTAATAATGGATGCCTTTATAAAAATAGGGAGAACTTTGTATGATGTTTCAGGAAACCCTAAAAAGGCCGCGGGTACTGATAAGGCATAGAGAGTATGCACATAAGGTATATAACTAGTCAGTTACAAAATGGACAAAGTCAAACGAGAATGTATTGGTAACCACAAATTCTAAAAAGCCAAGGAAAAACTGGGTTTAGATATATGTTAATGAAGAATCAAAGTCACTGCATTTGGATTTAATGCACTTCATTTAATTGCTCCCAACATGCTGAAAAGCTAGAATAAAATATGTAGCTACTGCTAGTATTCTTGGGCCTTTTCCAGAAACAAGTCTAGGCAGCACTGATCTTTAGTCTCCTTTAGAAGAATATAACCCTGGAGTCAATTACTCAAAATTTAGATTTAAACTAATGTAGAAAAGAACAAAATGTGTGTCCCAACGTGAGCCAAATGATACTTAAAAGGAGTCTAAATTTGGTAAAGTCATGCTGTCTTTCATCTCCTGTGTTATTAGCATTACGATCATAGGGATTTCTTGTACGCTATATGCTATCAGAAGCTTACAGTTGCTAAACTTTTGCTGGACCTGGCATTAATTTATCGCTATTTAACTTACCCATATCTACAGCTGGCTCTGAATTTGGCCATTCTGTGTTGTTGTTATTTCAACAGCTTTTCTTTTTCATTTTTTAAAAAACAGGCATGCACACACAAAAAAAATCCGTTTCCCACTTACTAGCTTTAAGTCTCAAATTCTCTTTCTCTGTTTCTGTGTTACTGACTGGAGTTTTTCAGATCATTGGAGCTTCTCCCTCCATCTTTGTTGCCTTGAAATACAGAAGAGCTAGTGATCTTTTTTTCCCTTTGACTCATAGGTGAAGGCTCTGGGGACAACAGAGGAAGTTATGCTGGCAGCTTAATACAGGTCCATCAGTAAGACTTGGTATTGATAGTATGCATGGAATGAATCTATTAAAAAGTCAAAGAATAGCATTTATGAAAATACAGCATTTACAGCAATATCCTGCCTTAGCATCACCCAAGAAATATATTCATGTAGAGCGACATAACGTTCAGTGGAGTGGAAAATAGTTTATGTAAAATTGTCCTCACTATGAAATTGTATCAATACACAGGAAAAAAGCAGAGATTTTTTAAAGGTAAGAAGCAAAGCTGTTCTGTTGCTTCATGAAAAGGCTTTTACAAGTGATAAAAATTAGTTTAGACAGCTAAGCAGAAAAGCTAATTCACGGGAATTACCAAAGAAAACAAGTCATAGGTGCTGTGAAGAGAGGTTATTTTAAGGTCAGGACCTCATAAATGATCATGACAGAAAATCGTATGCTCTTTTTGTCTGACCTGCATGAAATATCCATGTCTGCCCTAACTCATAGATGATATTAGGTCTGTAGTCTGACTCATTCATAAACCAGTCTTTGATAATCCTCTGATGGATGGTCATGATTTCCAGTGCTGAGAAGATATGAATAGTGTGGTGTTTTGGGTGCTCCTCATGCAGATAATCTCTTCCCAGAGAAACAAGGGAGTGTAACAAGACAAAAAGCTTCAGTGAATAGGTTTGATTCCTGCCCAAATTTTCCAGCCCCTGGGGATGTGTGGAAGGCCAGAGATGTGTCTTTCAAGCCTGAGTTCTCACTGTTGTTCTCCAATGCCATTGGAGTTGTGGCTCTGAGGTTGTCATCAGCTGCTGCCATTGCTCTTCAAGGAAATAAAAAAGGAGGTATAGAGTAGTTAATGCAGCCTCAGGCTTAGGCTGTGTGGTTGTGAGCTCTATTCACTTGCTTTTCCCCTTTTGACTGGGCCTACAGCCAGATCCCCAGACTTTCATCTTTAAAGAAATGGTGCTGGAAGGGCATGGATGCAAGTGCAAAGGATTATGCACTCAATTACTTATAGCCAGATGGTTTCTGTGAGCCACAAAATCCCTTCCAAAGGGATGGAGAGAAAGGTGGGTGTGGGTTTTTTAAAAATGCCTTTAATATTAAAGATTATTGCCTTATGTCTGTAATTATAATGCAGTGGTCTCCAAAGAGATTTTACTTTAAAAACAAAAATTACACCTTTATCTTTCCAGCAGTTAAAATACAGTGGTCCACTACAAAAGCTAAAACTGTCAGGAAGTTCTGAGTTCTGGTATTATGCAGTTTGCTATTGGTAAATGAGCCTTTTGTTTTCTGCTAACTGAGTTTGCTACTCAGTTACCACGGGTAGCTTACAGTAGCTAATTTTACTTAGAAATGCTGGTTAGCTTAGGAGACCCAGCTTTCCAAAGTTTAGCACAGAACCCTATGATTTTATACAAAACACATTGTTAATCTGTTTCTGGGTTTAAAAACAAAAACTTCTGAACTTGAAATGTATAGAAACTGTTTTTTCCTGTTGTGTCAACCTTATTAACTAGAGATTGTTCTACTGATATCTTAGTTATTTCATTCTAAATCTTTCTTTGGTACATGAACTTTTACATGTATTCTGTTATTACATAACTTTGTCAGATATTTGACCTATGAGTTCTTTGAGTTATGCAAGCACAAAGTCCAAACTATTCCTCAGTAGAGTTAATATTACAATGCTCTGATAATCTCAGAAGGGTATATTATGCTCCAGAGCTGTCTCTCACATTCACATTTTCTTTATTTGACCAATATGTGGGAAATCAGAGGAGCTCAGTCTGAGTTTAGGTTAGTTATCTGTCTATCTCAGAATATCTTCAGTGGCTGCCTTTCATTTCAGCGGTTTTCTCTGAACTTCACAGCTTCTTATACTGGCCAATAGAGGAGACCTGCCTGCTCAGACATCTAATGTCTGGGGTAAATGTGAAAAAGGCTTGAGGGATCAGTAATGAGTCTTGCTAAAACAGTGGATATGCTGCATGGAGCTGACAAATACTATTTTAGCTTTTGGTGGAGAAATAGTGTGCTCAGTGAAACTATAAAGTTTTGTATTCTGCATTCTGCAATCCTGATACACGAAAGTTATCCTCCATGAGCTGATCTCTGGGTGCATTTGATAATGGGGCTTATAGGTGGCTGCCACATTACATTGAAATTATTCTCCTATTCAGGTAGTGGCAAAGTCTTTGAACACCTGGACATATCACCATTCCAAACAAAGCACTGCAGCAATCAGGATTGAATGATTCAGGAATCAACCTATTGTTTTAATTTGAGGCAATAACATCACTTTAAACAGAGCTTTATAATGCTTCCTTAAATATTGCACACCAAGTATTTTGATCCAAGAAATATTTTGTAAAAAGATAATAATTCTTTACTGGCAGCTTAAGAAAAGGGATGGGAAAGTGGACTTATTGTCTGTGCCCACATGGCACCAACTTTCATGTCATAAGAAGTACTATTGTAACTTAAAATCTGCCTCCAGTGAATGCACATTTTTTGCGTGCTGCTCCTGGATAGGTCTGTATAGTGCAAAGTAATTTTTTTTCCTATGGATTGAATAGATTTTTTTTATATATGATTTCCTTCTTTCCATGTACTTTGTGGATCTGACTTTATTAAATTAATGCTACCTTCTTTGTGCCTAACAGTGCAAAGAAAATGCAAACTTTCCTCTTCCCAGTTGTCCTCGCCAACTGCAAGTGATGGCTAGGTTATATACAGACAGCTTATATTGTCTTTCCCTTAAAAGACCCCAAGCCAAARGCAGCTTTAATGAAGCATATCTGCCAGTGAGTAAAGAAAGGTTTTTTTGGGTTTGATGGATTTTTTTTTCTTTGTTTGTTTAGTTTGTTTTTAGAGTTTTTTTAAATGGTTAAGAGGGAAACAAAATTGCTTGGACAGTCAGAGGAAGATGAGGAGGCACAGGTGAAAATAGTTACATGACAGTCATTTTGTTTTTCTTGGGAAATAAGAGGAAGAGGGATTGGGTTTAAGTATTTAGAGTGGACATGATACAGGCATCCTTGGGAGCAGAAGCTATGATCAGGAATCAAGGTGTCTCCACAAATTGATTAAATTCAAATTTTTGTAGAAGGGAAAGTGGGGAACGGAATCAGATCAGTAACACTGCAGGATCTGATTTTTCAGAGCTGCTCAGCACTCCGAGTTTGTACCAGTCCCACAGAATCACTTCCTTCAGCTGGTAGTTGGGGCACATTAGAACATTTTCTTGTTCTCCATTATTTACAAAACCACAGATTAATTATGATGACTGCAAGGAACCTGCTTGCTGATCGGGAGACCAAGGGTTTGGTATCCCTGTGTAATACTTGAAAATAGTATGGGGAGTTATGAAACAAAGTTGGGAAAAAGCCTGGTCATACAGAGAAATTGCTATTTACAGGATGAGAGTCCTCAATGTATAAAAAGTTGTCCCTAGAGAGAAAGCCAAGACTGATTCACTCTTGCTTTAACCTTCTGTGCTGAAAGTAAACAAGCTTAAAGTACAAACAGATTGGGAATTAATTGGCATAATTAACATTCTGTGATTATAATGACTTCTAATCAATACTTTATGTAAATAGCTGTATTGATGTGTTGAACAAAGGGTGCTAGTTGTATCTGGATGGAGAAAAAACCCCACAAAGCACAGGTAAAGTCCTGACCACATCTTTTTTGAGGTAAAAAGAAGATCCTTTAGTGGCCTATTTAATTAAAATGGCTCTGATACAGCTGCTGACTAAACTTCATAAAATGAGGTGACTGGAAGATGAAGCACATTCCCCTGCTGACAGTTCCCTCTGTTAAACCACTGTGTTTCATCAGGTTAACAAAGCAAAACAGAGAAACCGACCTCGCAGCAGTGAGACCCCTTCCTGTGGCAGTAGCAGCCTGGGACTTGGTTCAGATGTCAAAGAAGCAAATGGCCAAGAAGCTTTCAAGGTCAGGAGGAAAGGGTTAGAAGCCTCTTTTTAGATGAGTGAATGGGGTCTGACTTCTTTCTCTGTCTCTGGAAATCACCTCAGTTCTTTTTTGTTCTGAAGTCGTATTTAGAATGGGTAAGTTAGTGATCAGAAAAGGTTAGATAGGAGCTGCCAGTTTTTCTGCACTCCAACCTTCAACTTCATGTGGTAAACAGTACCTTTAGCAAACCTTATTCGCCAGTGGTTCCAAATTTTTCCTCTTTCAAATAATAATTGGAGATCAAGCAACATAAAAATGCAATCACTGCTAAACTTAACTCACATACTTCCTGAATCATCTATTTAGGTATATGATGGAATAAAAAAACCCTTTGCTTTGAGTCTTGATGTTCAGAAGTAGCAGGAGTGGGTTTGGAATA
This sequence comes from Oceanodroma leucorhoa, assembly GCA_030449065.1. Lineage (NCBI taxonomy): Eukaryota > Metazoa > Chordata > Aves > Procellariiformes > Oceanodroma > Oceanodroma leucorhoa. The sequence continues at coordinate 137,168 of JASVER010000028.1, read as the reverse complement.
GTGGTTTGTAAGTCTTCAGATATAAGGATGCCTGAAATATCACGAAATTAGTCCTTTGCAATTGGAGATCAGCATACATTTACGGTTGGACTCGATGATCTTAAGGGTCTTTTCCAACATAAATGATTCTATGATTCTATGAAATATGTTTCAGGCCTTCAGTTTGGGTGCTGATGGGTATCTTCTCACAGTGGACAGGAGACCATGAGTGACAGGCCTTCCTCAGGGCAGTCTGAGGACTGTGATAAGTCAGGATTGACAGATGTTGGAAATACTATGTTATGAAGACTGTGTAATTGCCTTTTGTGATAACCCTACACTCAACCAACACTTTTCAAAAAAGAAAACAGTGACAAAGTAAATGAACAAGGACTTTGCATATACGGTGTTGATCTTGTTTTTAGAGATGGAATAAAAATGCTTTTGTTACGGTTTTTGTATTCTCAAAGGAAAAGCCACCTTGGTGCCTTACTGCTAGGAATGCTTAAAGGGTTGCTGGAGTTTGGTGTTAATGTGATGTTAGTTTTGTAAAACTTGCAAGGCTTTTGGCAAGTCATAATGAAGCATTAAACTTTTTAAGACAGCCTGATAAGCAAACTCCCTTAGTCCTCAAAGACGAGGCAGTTCATGCCAGGTATTGGCCAAAAATAGCTGTTGGGAGTTCACCCAGTAAGCGTGTCTCATCAGCATTCTGCAATGCTGCCAAAGTTTGCTATAGCATGAAGGAGAAAGAAACAAAGAAACATAAAAAGAAGGGGGGGGGGGGGGGGAAGGAAGCTAATGAGAAGAAAAATTGCTTTTTAGCTGTTCATTGGAACTATTTTGGTTTTCCAGTGAACCTGAACAGCATCTTAGGTGATAATGTGAGGAAGTTAGCATTTTTGGCACCTGAGCAGGAAACATTTGCAGTTTGGGCATTCTGAAGGGATGGAAAGAGCTAGTTTAAGTGCTTTGCTGAACAGTGATAGAATGGAGTTTTTGTACATTCCCAGTGTCTTGCTGAATTGGGACCTTAGTCTGACTCCAATGGTAAAAGTGCCCAAAACAAATCATGGGTCTTAGACTTGAACTGACATGGACCACGCTCCCTGATTAATGAAGGGCTCATGCTTCATACATACATAAATGTCTGTTTAACTGCCCTGGAACTATAAAGGGACCTTGAAGTGGCTGTAAATGCCACATGGTACAAGACTTTTCTTCTTAAATGACAATCAAACAATAGGTAGTTCTTTTTGTATAGGTGGTGGGGGGTTTTTTTGTTTTGTTTTGTTTTTAGCATACGACAGTGTAGAGTGCAGTTACCCAGAGAGAAGAGACATTCAAAGGAAATTTGGGGAGAGTCCTGCTTGGGTCTACCTTCATCTGATATTGCTTTCTATGTCACTTGGAATAGCAGATAGTGWCTCTCCCTCTGAAGAATTCCTCTCTTGTTTGCAACTGATAACGCTCTCACCATTCTGATGGGGCTGACAGAAAGACTCTGTTGAAGTCAATGTGTTAAAGTCCAATCATCAGAAAGATGCCAAGGTGTGTGTCACACCTTTTAAAGATGTAAAGCTGAGAAGTTCAGAAAGTTGCTTAGCAGGACATGGGTGGCAGCCACACTGCCATTCTCTTTTTCCTAGAGAAGCAATCCCTGTGAATTTTTCTCTGTGTAGATATGGCCTTTTCTACACATCTGTCCTCTCATACCTCATCTCCTGCCAATAAATTTTGAATTATGTGGTTAGTTATAAGCACAGTGGTCTCAAAATATTATTAGATATTTCATGAAAACAGACATTGCTAGTGCCCTAACATACACACAGGCTGCTGTGGAACCCTCATCATACACTGAAGAGTCCTTGTAGCCAAGAGTCCTTATGAACCATAGGAGAAATTTGTTTGGCGCATGATCTACTAGGTGTGCAGGATACAAATGTTCGGGAACTTTATTTGACCTCCTGCTTCCAGAACTGCTTGTCTGGAGACAGGGGAAGTGTTGTGCTGCTTATTGCAGGTAGAAGAAATTAATTTTCTGACTTCCCAGTGTTATAAAGGTCCTTCACAGCTGTATCTATGATGTTTGCCACTGTACTGTGGCCTTGCCTGATGGTAATAAAAATTCTAAAGTTCTGTCTGCACTTATAGTATAAGAAGGATTTGGCTAATAGCAAAATTTACAGGCTCTAAAGTATGCATGCAAAAATTCAGTAGCTCAAGGGGCTCTTCTGCTTTGTCCTCAGCATAGCATAAGTTGTCAGGAAAGATGGGATCCAGCTGAAGGCTCTAATGTTTCAGCTTTGTTGAAAGGGAAAGTACAAAAAGCCTTTTTTGGGGATGCCTTTGATTTGGCTAAGGAAGTAGAGACTGCTCTTTATCTACCTGAATTCTACTTCTGAAAAAGATGAGATAAAATATTTCTACCCTTTGTACCTGTAAAAGATACAAAACTGAAATCTAAGGACTCCCTATAGACTTCAGGAGTATTCTTCAGTCCATTTACTGGCTTAGCCTCTTATTTGCTTTCAGACTGGCTTTATATTTGGCTGAAATAAAAGTGGCTTAAAATCAAAATACTTTAAATACTCCATCTCAGTAACTTGTTGTGTGCATTTTATGTGCTACTTACCTTCCAGAGGATTATAGCCATATGAAGGCAGACTGTTGTTTCCGCTGGCTTGTGTCATGAAATATCTTTACTTTGTGTAATGCTTTTGACTATTGACAAGTGACGCTTCTTTCTGGCATGCCTCCTGCTTTTCTTTTACTGCAGAAGCATGTAGTAAGTATTCTGTAAACACTTCTGAAAGGCAAGACAGGGAGTGGGGCTTCTAAGCCACTTTGGTACTGTTGATGTCTTTAAAACAATGTTGCTTGGTTCATATTTATTTCTGCAACAGTGATCCGTGCTATTGTCAGAGCCACACTAGAAATAATAGCAACATTAATAGCATCAACACCTTTTCAAAACAATTAAACCCTTTGAATACTTGAGTGGAGGGAAGAAGGAAGGGAAGAACAGCAAACCCAAAAATAGCCCTTTGAAAAGAATTAGCTTGAGACCACAAGAAAAAATCAAAGAGAAGCCTGACAAACTGTACTGGGCAAGTACAGTAGAGTATTTTGTACAGTATTTTGCAGCCTATAGAGAGCTGTCAGGCTGGAACATGGTGCTTATGGTGCAGAAGCTGGGATTGTGAGTGTACATTTAGCAGACAGAATAGATGGTTTCTCGTGACCTGGCACAGGGTTCATAGAAGCAAAACAAAGCAGTTGGCCAGAACAAGGTGTTTTACAGAGATTGTGCATGCATGTGGTCTGTGAACCATTGTCTCACTGAGCTGCATAAATGAGAAGGGCCACCAGGCATTGCAATGGAGACAAACATGCAGGAGAGGTGGCATTTGGGAATCCTAAAAGCTGATCTGGATTCTAGATTCCTTCTGAATTGTAACCAGGCAAATCTTTATTTCTGATTTTTTGTTCCTTGGCCTTAAACTGGAATAATAGTTGTGAAACCTTCACGGCTCACTTTGTTCTGCTGTAGGTTCTTTTATTTGCCTCTAGGTGAGCTCTGGGAAATAATTGAGATTAAACCACTTTTATCCCACTGTGAGCCTGTGCGTCTGTTTATTTCTAAGAACTCCTCCTTGCACCTGTCTGCCAATACTGGTACGGCTGGACTGAGTGCATTTTTCCTTTCCTCCTTTTCTGGGTGAGGATGAGAACAGGCATTTGGCTGAGCTGGTGCAATACTTGGTGGGAGTCCTGCTGCTGTGGTATTCTCCTCCTGCCCCTAGCCCTGTTCGTTGCCTGTCCTGTGTCAACCTGATGTTTAAAAAAACCTCAGACCCAGTCCTCTCTCCTCAAAGTATGAATAGTCAGTGCATCCTTGAAGAGACCTCAGTGATCTGAAGAAGAGATTTTTAGGAAGGCTGGGGTTTGGATCTGTGCTAAAATGAGGTCAGGCGGTTAAGGCGAAATTTTGGACTTTCTAAATGTTCCTGTTTGCCACTTTGGCGGTGTAATGAAGACACGTTAGTCTGTTTCGTTAGCTAAAGGTGTGTGGGACAGTCGTCTTCATGATGCACCATCTCCACTAGGAAAAGATGCTTTGAAATGATGATTTATACTTGAAGCTTTCCATGGGATTGTGTCCATTGCCTTGTTCTACAGTCACAATTAAAGCTTTGAAATATCTTAGTTAAAAAAAAAAAATTAAAGAAAGACAATAAATAATTTTTTTCCTTCTCCTTAAGTGGTTAGCAAATTGTTGTGTGCTTTTCTTCTTGTTTTGACAAATATATGAACCGATCATAGATGATTAAATAGTAAGGTCTCCTTCAGAGAAAGAGAAGAACATTTATGTGGTGGACTGTTTAGAAATGGATATCTTCTGACTGCTAATGAAACCAGACAATGCAAATCAAGTGAAAATGAATTAGAGCTGATGCCTGGCAGACTAGTTGTTTACAAGATTCTTTTGTGTGCTCTAATGTGTGGGGTATTTTTGCCAAGACTTACTAAATGATGAAATGATACTGCAATTAGAATTAAGACTGGCAGAGACATTTGTTAAAATTCTGCTATTTGTTCTTCAAAATATAATCAATTAAAAAAAAGGGCCTTTGAAAATAATGAGAACAAATGAGAAGTCAGGAAGTAGCCAAATAATCACTTGACTGCTTCTGTTTAGAGAAACCAGAAAATTCTTCCCTGTCACAATTAAAAATTAAATTACACAAATTATGTTCTCTGTCCTGCAAGTTCATGGGGTGTCTGCATCTGCAAGAGAGAATAAGCTGTAAAATAAAAAGAATGAGCTACTTGTCTGCAAGAGAGAAGCCAATAAATGTCAGGTTTAACCTTCCCTATAACCAAAATCAACATGTTCTGAACAAATGATTAAAAAACCCATTTACTGCTCCAAATGGTCACTATCACCAAGTGAGATCCTTTGAGCTAGCTGACGATTATAAAACTAATCACATTCCCAATTATATGCTTATAAATATTATTAACAAATTATTGATTTGCATAGCCTGAGCATACAAAGCATCAGCCTGGATTAATGTTTTATTGTTCCAGGGATTATACAAATAGAATGAAAAAGGCAGACCATAGTAAATATTAGTCTGAAAAGAGAAATACGATACCTCAGGTAAGTATAGCAAAATTCTGAAAGAAACAAGGAGACTGAAGAGAACATAGATGGGTTGTTGTGTTTTGTGGGGTTTTTTTTGTTTTGGTTTGTTTGTGTGTGTGTCTCCCCCACCCCATGTGATTGGATACTGAGGTCCATCTGGTACATCGCCAGCTGCTTCCAGATCATGCAGCTTCACTTAGGGATTGAGCAGCCTAGGTGTCAGTAGTGGATTTTTGAGATGTCCTGCTCAAGAAGTCCTCACAAGCTTTTCTGAGAAAAATGGGTACTCAGTTTTCTGGAAAACCTAAAGGTTTTTGTAATTAGACCAGAATTTGATGTCATGTTTTAGAAAGAAAACAAATAAACAAGCCCCCCTGCTCCAATTCCTATGCTTAAACACCAAAAATTGGAGAAAATTCAACTGACTTTGGAAATGCAGACTTGAACTAAATTGTCCATTGTAAAAATGGGAGTCTAAAGCATTTTAAGATGAGAACTCTAGAAGTTCTTTAATTTCATTGCCACTAAACTTACATGCAAAGCTTTTGAGGCTAGGAGGATTGGCAACAAGATAGATTATTCCATTCACACAGGATAATAGTAATTAAATGTACAGTAAAAGCCTTTACAAGATTCTGCCAAAATTACTGAAATTATATTGAGCCAAATTCATGTCTAGTGCAACTCCATCTGTGTCAGTGGTCCTGCTACATTGAAGCACGGAGCCATGAGGAAATGTGTGTTTTAAAGGAAACAGAGGGCAAATGGGTTATTGTAGTACAAATAACAAGCAAGTTTCTAGAATTATGTTTGACAAAAGACAGTATTTTTCGTATTTTCCCAGCTGGTTAAAATTTAACTGAATGATTTTAGTTTCAGGAGACAGCGTAAAGGGTTTGGTCAGAATTGGTGTAGGGAGGGGAAACCTTTCATAAAGAATTGCTAACAAATGGGATTCAACACTCAAGAGGCTCAGATGGCCTATTAATTCTGGTTCTGGCTTTCTTCCAAAACAACCGTGGCTCTCTTTTAATTCATGGCTAATTTCTATCAGAGATACCAAGAGACCGTTTCTTTTTTCGACAGGAAGCATCCACATTGCTTAAATGGATTCATGCGAGAGGCTTTAGTGAGCAGACATTGATTGGCTCGTCTCTGGGGCCTGGCAAAGGCCTGACGGGTACTGGTTTGACATAGGCAGCAAATGAAATACGACCTCCTGTAAACAGGCCTGAGCTTTTGGGCCTTTGTGGAATCCGGTAGCTAAGGACCTTTTCAATCCCTTTTAATTAATGAAGTGATTTGACTTGACTGAGATTACACTTACAATAATGAATTTAAAAAGTAATAAAAAGAAATCTCTTAACAAATATGCAACAGGGAACAAAGACCAAATTCCATACCTATCTATCTGATCCCCATTGTGTATCATATTTCTGTATGCACTTCAGATCAATGATTTTAAAGGGAGGCTTTTATTTTCCAAGCACTGACATCTGCATACTTCATATTTTCAAGTGCTTTTGTATAGAAGATTAAAATTATGATGATCTCATATGCCTAGATGATTAGTTTAGTCCTTTCTTATCTCTGCTGTGCTAAATCTCTCTATTCCTCACGATTCTTGACATCTTATCCTAGCCACTTTTGTGCTGTATTTTCTCCTGTGGTGTGGCATGGTTTTGGCTGCATTTTGCTTGAGAGCAGTGGTCTCTGCATATATTCTGTAATGGGAATGCAGTCATCCAGCGTCACTTCTGATGGGCACATAGTGAGTGTGAATCCATGCCCAGCTCAGTTTAAATGATTCCCCTCTGTATTAAGTCTGAAATCAATCTTGCCCCCCCCCTCCGTTGTACTTTAAGGTGACATGCAGTAGAAATGATCCTAAATTTACTTAGAGAACAGTCATATTCTGACTCTGATGGGTACATTATAATTTTGGAGATGTAACTCACTGTCAATAACTTTTCTTCCAGTCTGTTCTGAGTTCAGGTGTGATTTAAGTTGGTGCGAGTCTAGGAAAGCTCCACAGTAATAGTTTGGGGCCATTCTGATCCAAGGAAAGAACCATGGCTAGCTTAGACTGCTCCTTGATGTTATGTTCCAAGGTGTCAGAAGTGTCTTGCTTGCTAGCTGAGGGGGTGCTTCACTTAAACTCCTGATTTTAACACTCAAACCAAAGCAGCTGCTGAAATTGAAGGAAAATATGGGTTGATGGAATAAATGGATTAAAGCCTCTGTATTCTTGGCTAAAATGATGTGGCATCTAGGGGCTTCCAAGAATATCAAGTATATTTAAGCGCATAGATGAGGTTAGCTATGCAAAACCATGGAGGAAACTTCCATACCAAGAGTTACATTTGCCCCCAGTATTGTGTGTTTGGTCACGGATGCTCACAAACTACTGCGTGTGAGCGTACTGCAGTGAAATGCAACACACAGAGGCATCTTAGAGACTTCCACACACTCATGACTTCCACTGTGCAGGAACTGCGAGATCACTGTAGTCATCAACCTGCTTTCTTGTATTATAGCATGTGCTTAACTACTTAGTTAATTCAGTTTCTTTCCCTTTATCACAATAAATTGTCTCCCTCTGCTACAGCATAGATTTATTCTGTTTGCCAGAACTTGAAATTGCTCTTTCATATATTGGCCATGGAAGCTACTCTTTTTTCTGCTGTAAAAAAGGAACGTCACCAATGTAAGATTGAAGCAGAAAAGTTACAATTGTTTGTCAGATATTTTTTTTTTAATATTTCATCATTTGACAGAGACTAGAACGAAAGAGGAGTAGAGATGTCATAAAGGCCTTGTGTATGATCCACTGGGAGCTCATTAAAAAGCAGTTATACTTAGATACTATTAGGTTTTTAGGATGAGAAGCCTCTTAACGTGTAGCAGAGGAGATTTAGAGTGGTAAACAATGAGCAGTAGTGTGGCAGTCGGTTAAATAACAGCATAGCTTCTATTAAGACTTTAGTTTTCAGCATTTACAGCTTGGTTAAGATGCTACTTAATTACACAAATGTGTATGAAAAATCTCCTTAATTGCTAAGGTAGTGGGAGAATTCACAGAGAGGTGGTTATTGTCTACTTTAATTTGTTCTCTATTGCTTAAAAGTAAGTAACCTAAAATTAAAAAACCCTCCTGCTCTCCTGAAAAGTTTTATTGCAGATTTAAGCTTGGAACTGGAATAATTTTAAATGTATGTGTAGACTTTCAGACTAATTTGAAATTAGCAGTCATCAATGAATAAACAGCTACACTAAATGTGATTTTACTGGCCAGGGATACTTATTGATACTCTGGAAGGAGAATTAATCCATGGGTTATAAAGATTTAAAAAAACTACATTCAGTAGGTTCAACTGTATTTTCCTTTGAACCTTATTTTCAGTACTTTTAAGCTAACACTATGCATTTGGCAAGTAATCTCACTGAAGATTTATTAACACTTTTATTTTCATCAGTACTCTACAGTAGCCATTGTAGTTCAGAACTCGAATTGCTGCACATAAGCGTCCAACAAAGACCGATCACTTCTGCTTTGCAGGGTGTATTTTTGAGGCTGGCCCACCACGCGCTTCGCTGGCCGAGGTCGCTCCCGGGGCAGTTGTACAGGCTGGCCTGGTGCCGGGGCCCACGCGCCTCTCTGCCCGGGGCCTTGAAGCACGGGCTGAAATTTGCAGCTGAAATTCCTATTGAACTGCACCGGAGGACGACTCGGCTGCCCACCGCACCCTCGTGCTGCTGAAACGCCTGCACCCAGACGGGAGGCACTCCCCAGCCGGCCGGCGCGTGGGTGCACTCGGAGGCGCCCCGCGGCCGGCGGGCAGGGCGGGGCCGGGGCCGGCGGGGCGGGGCGGGGCGGTGGCGGCGGCCGGGAGGGGCCGGCGGCGGCAGGTGGCAGCACCGCACCGGGGATGGGGAGCGGCAGAGCGGCGCCGGACTGCCCCGCAGGTAGGGACCGGCACCTCGCCTGGAGTCGCCCCTGATGGAAAGATCAAAATGATCACAGGCCCCGGCTCTGAAGCTTCAGCTTGGTCGTGTGCCTCATAGAGATGCTGTTGCTGAGTTGTCTTGTTCGGGTGGGAAGCCCATGATGCAGGAAAGGCAGGCAAACAAGAAAACGTATTGATGTCTCAGCAATTTAGAAATATCTCAGTCAGATGGCATTAGTAAGGTGCTGTTTATAGCTAAAGCAGCTACTGAGTTGGTAGTGATTGAAAGAAAAAAAATCACAAAAGACAGATTTCTGTCTTTTGTGGGAGATGGCAAGTGGACCTGAGCATGGGAGGATGGAAGTTGCCCATAAGTTACAGATAATCATACATGTGCACATGTTTAGACTTGCATGTGATTGTGGTAACAGTTTAGTTATCTAAATATCCTGATGCCATGACTTTCCTGTAAAGTAGATGCATATTCATTTTCTATAGGTGAGTCTGCTGGATTTGGTTTTTAGAAATAGTTTGAATTAACTTGAAAAGTACACTTGAGAACAGGGGAACAATCCAAACTGGTAGAGAAGAAAGGATGCAGAGATACTGGGAAGGAGGGGAAAAAAGAAGAGATGTATTTATTTGGCAAAGTGGTAAGAGGGCACCATGGTCGGATGCCCACTGGAGAAGGCAGTGATAGCAAGAAGTGTTTTTTTTAAGCTTTAAATATAATCAAGTGGAAAATGGAGAAATGATGCTAAGGAAGGGAGTGAGACTATCTTTTAAGTACCTTATCAATAGCATTTTAGACAATCTAGATGTGAGGAAATGACTGTTTAAACCTAAAATACTGTAGAAGAAAAGATTCAGGAGTGACAATATAGGTGAGTAAAAACTATTTTCTCTTCCAAGACTTGCAAGCAGTGGGAGGAAGAAGGCAGGGAGGCAGGAACAAAACTTTATGGAATATAGTAAAGACACTGGCATAACCGAAAGGAAAGCCTGGAGATTATATGGAAAGGAGAGTTGAAGGATTATGCTAAGAATGAGAAAGGACCAAGAGGCAACTGAGATCTCTTTCAGGAGAACTGGAAGAAGGGCAGGAAGAATTGGAGAGGGCCACCCGCAAATTTAAAGTATACTCTATCCTTATCAGAGTACATTAGCAGGTGAATTGCAGAGAGTTCAGAGAACCTGACAGTTTGGCATTTGGAAATTGAGATCCTTGTTGGAAATGTGTGTTTTATTTTCTACTGTGGAAACTTTCTCAAGTGGGGTCTGTGACCCATTTACCTTCGGTTTCCCTTAAACCAACTCTTCAGGTGTCACTAGTTTGATATTTTATCCGAGATTTATTGATGAGATTTGTGCTGTGCTGCGCTGCCATATTCCAGTTCCAATGTGAACTGCATTTCCTGACAGTACTCATTTCTATGATCCCTCCAAAGTCCTATGAGAAGGTGATGACAATATTTCATGAGTTTCCCTCCATGGATCTAATAGTGCTTTATGATAGTAGTCAGCATCCTTATTCTCACTGTGTAAACAGAGACTSTGTGCCAAGGATTAGAGAGAGTCATGAAAGATAGGTCCATTAGTCACTACTCAGCCTGACTGTCTGGATGTACAGTAATACAGCCTGGAAAATTTCTGACTTGGTATTTGCCAGAAGGTACACCCAAGGAAAGAAGTCAATACTATCTACACTCTCTTAAAAGTCTGCTCTTCTTCACTGATTAAGACAGCTTGCTGGGCTGTGTAGCCTGTGATCTGACCTGGCACATCCATTTTTGTGACTTCTGTGGCTTTAGATTATGCACATTTGCTTTTTACGATAAGGCAGATGATTTAAAAATTAAAAAGGAATAACACTTCAGAAAAGCATCACTTTGGGGAACAGTATATCATTCTAAATACACTACTAGGTTGCAGTGTTTAACACAGCACTTACCTGTGGCAATATTTACGTTATGTTGCATCTTCCTTGCCTTGTGTCATGTGATCATCTCTCAGCACATTGCCCTCTAGTATTGTCTAAATAAATACAGGAAGAGTCAGCTATAGAAATGAAGTTATTTTTACTATTTTCATGTAATAACCATGAGCCCTGCAGGCCTAGTGCTGGCAAAATACCATAGATATGTAATTTAGAAGCAGAAATTTCTGTATAATAGAATAGATAGAATTTTGGTCCCCTCTGCTGCACTGAATGTGTTATTGTTGCATGTTTTTCCTGGTGTTTCTAATGAGCTGTTAATGAGCTGCTAACTATGTATGTAAATTAAATGGGGTTAGGCATTGAAAGGTTATCAAGAAATAAAATGCCATATAATACTTCAAAGTGTTATAAAATAAATTGGTGTCTTTAATTTTGCTGGCACTAAGTTGATATTTAATAACCTATAGCCTCAATTCTTCTAAATTATGTTAATTTAAGACATTTTCAATCTGTACCCTGAGTGACATAGCAAACAAGCTCTTTCATTCACCCTTCATTACTAAGATGTATCTATAGTGTATGTGTGGGTTCCTGTGTACCTCAACCGAATGATCAAGTCATTAAAGATAGTTCAAGACCATTGGAGTTTACTGTAAATATTTTTGTTACGATTTAATATGGCAGGTAAGAATGTGGCAGTGGTGAATGGTGAGTGCTTTGGCTATGGTGATCTTTTAGAAACTATGATACTAGCAGCTCCAGTTATCTTGCTTGTCAGTTGTGGTTATGTTTTAGCACTGCAATCACGAAGTGTTGTGAAGCAGGCTTTACACAACACGAGGGTGCTGTGGTGAAACTGCTTACTGCAGGCCTCCATCACCTTTGCAAAGAAGGGACAGCATGGCCTTTCCTTTAATGTCACAGCAGACTGATCTTGAAAAACTGGTGAGGCACAGGTCTGGAGGTTCACTGATGAAACCAGGATATACTGTGTAAATATTAATATTTCTATTAGAGGTATTGGTATCGCAGGAAAAGGAGCTCCTTGTTCTCTCTCAGTGCTGACCCCAGAGCTTGCTACTGAGAGCTCAAAGGGCCTTCTCACTTGTGGAAAGCTGACCTTCTCCATAGGTCAGATTGGGCAATCATTAGTTGAGCTGAACAACCCATGCTTTAATGCAGTATTCACCTGGACCTTGTGGTATACAAGGCTACTACAGAGCAACCAGGCATCAGCTCAGGGCTGTACTGCTCTCAGTGTGGTAGGCGTAAAAATGACCCAGATTAATTTTTAGTTTGGGCAATTAGGAAGCTGGAAAACACTACCAGAGTGAAAAATCTAGGATTCTGCATCGCGAAATGTAATTTAGTCATTTGTTTGACAAGTGTAGTTTAGCTTAAATAATTTACAATAATACTTCAGAGCATGCTAGCAAATGTTCTGAAGTACGTTTTGTGAAATTAATGAGGTTGTGGTAAGATGAGACCTCACTACCACACTTTGCCATTAAATGTTTGCTGAGAAGTAGGACAAGGCACAGTTCTTTATGGTCGCTGACTCATGAAGAACTCTGGTTATTCTACTAGGAATCTGCATTATTCTGCCAGACTTCAGTGTAACTGGGTATTTGCTGTCTCATGCTGAATACTACCAAGTTATGTACAAAATGTTTAAATCTGGCTTTTCTTTGTCATGATTTGAATGTTTAAAGATTTTGCAGAATATTATGGTTAGATTAGGAGTAGTATTTAAATTGTTTTGGAAAACAAAAGAATTAGTAGACAAAACAAAGAAAAGCATATATAAACATGCTGTGTTTGCTTGTCTTAGTTTCACAGAGTAGCTGAAGGAATTTCACCATATTCAATGATCTCTCTTGCCATACCATATTTTACTGCCATACCTAGCCCAGAAGGATGGACTTGTTCTGAATTTCACTTGACTTGGAGGTATGGGATTAGTTCTTTAACTGTATTTCTCAGTGCCTTCATGGAACTATCCAATGTGTCACTATGTGACACTGAAGCAAAGGGTAATTTGAAAAAAAAATTTTTTTTTTTGGTACGGTGCCATCCTTGTTCCTTGCAGAAAATAAGATACATAATTTATGTTCATTTCCCAGGAGATTGACAATTTTGTCCTCAAAGCCTGTAGGGACTTTAGGACTCTGAAGTCAGCACTCCAAAGGCTAGTAACATAAAGCAGCACTCCACTGCAGACAAACTAATCCTCCAACAATGTTTCATTCAATCAAAAAATGCTGCAGATTGAAGGTGTTATTGCATGCCTGCGTTTTCAAGAGATTATTGTGAATGAACCGTATTTTCTACTGAATAGTAACAGCAAAACAGCCTACCCATCTAAATGTTTCCCATGGTAATTTTGCCCTAAATGAGCAAAGATTGGGAAACAAGTAATTTTTTTTTTAACCTTTCTCCCTTTGAATATGTGAATAAAAGCTGTTGTGAAAAAAATTTAATACTTATGTTTTAAACTTCTAAAGTAAATTTATTTTATATTATGTGGTGCTAATCAGCTCTCAAGCTGATTAGATCCTGGAAACTGTATCTGTTTTTGTCTTGGACTAAGTCTGAAAAAAATTGCTGAGAAATCTTGTTATGACACATTTGAATTTATTTTGCAACACTAATCTCTAGAAAGCAGCCACTTCTCCCCATGTACGTGTTTTCCTTTTCAAAATCAATACGTGATTGATCTTTTCCAGTGCACGCACAGTTTTCTACAAAATTTGCATTAACAAAATATACTGCTTTGRACAAAATCTTGTTTCTGATGTTGTGATTTTATTGGAATGCCCATATCCTGTTTTTTAGATGTTCAGCTATGTGCTTTTGTGTCTGAAAGCATTCACGTGTGTCCTGACGCTAGACCTGAAAGTTTAAAAAAACAAGATCTGTCTGCAGAAAGAGATAGTTGGCTATCTAGAGTCAGTTCCTGATTCTGCCATTCCCTTCATTAAAGGCTTGAGGCTGATCCGAGGGGGCTCACATAAGGTATGAGGGGCATAGCCTTGTGCTAGTCTCAAGACAGGATGAAAGGCACTGCAAGTTCTCCCCAAAAAGCTCTTCAGTGAAATGCACAAAGAAAGATAGTTGATTGTCCTATTGCTGTTCCCTGTGAATGCATTTTTTTCATAGCAAAATCTCGAAGCCCTGTGAAGTTGTTGTCAGATGTGGAGGGCACCCGTAGAGTTGGCTCATGGGCTTGATCGCATCCCCCTGCTCAGACCTGTTTGGGGCAGAATGGCTTTTCGTGTTGGGAAAAACAGGCCTGTCAGGTGTGCCTGTTTTGGTGAATATTGGGAAGTCAGTCTGGGTAGCTGTCAGCTGGATGCTTTCACAGACCCACAGTTCATTCTTAAAAGAAAAAACCAAAAACAAACCCAACAAAAAACAAGGTAATGAAACCAGCCAAACAGCTAATCCAAAGCCAGGGATGGATAGGTACCTTGTGAAATCCACATTACCAAATAAGCTAACGACACAGTGACTGCTTTCGCTATGGACTGCTCTTTATTTCTATTCATGTCTTACTACTTAGCAATTACATGTTTTGTTTCTAAGGTTCAGAGCCCAGCTTCACAGAGCAGAGGTGAAGTTTCAGCCGAGATTAAAAAGGTTTTTACCGTGAGGTGCCATCAAGTACTGCAACACTACAAATGGACACTTACAGCTTATTAAACTGGAAACAATTCCACTGATGCACGCCATCCCATTTGGCATTTTATATGGCTGAGGTGGAAGATGAGGGGATAAAGGTGTGATAATAACAAAAGCAGTGGAGGTAGGGAAGTGGTGATGATGAAATGTTTGCACTAGTAATTGTTTTTATGAAGAAAACAAAATGAAAAGGAGGGGGGAAGGAAGAAGAGAAAAATCAGTGTAATGGGTGGTGTATTTATGAACTGAAGCCTTCTTTCCATAAAGTGAGGGGGAAAAAGGGTCTTTTAGCCAAAGGAGGTCATTCCATGCAAATCTCTARAGGAAAGAGGATTTTGTAATGATAAAAGGAGGGGAGAGTACGTTTCTTACACTTTAATGATTTCTTTGCTGCTCACAGATAGGAACTGGAACTCCACACTATTAGCCACAAATGGCATTTTGAAATGACTTTTTTTTTTTTTGGGCAAACCCAAAAGACATTGCTAAGATTTACATTTTCAAATATATGCTGACCTTTTTTTCCTCTTTCTTTTAGTTCATTTGTCATCAGTATGTAATTGAATCAATATATTTCCTGATCAACCCAAAGATTGAATAAGGTCATGGGAAGCCATGTGTGGACATTAAAAATCATTATTTTACTCAAAATGAGCAGAGATGGCATAGACCATTCAGAGTTCCAAATGAAATTCTATTAGATTCTATTACACTTTTACAATTATAGAGACGTTCCAATATTACAAGGGGAAATGAAGTCATAATAAAAAAGCCCAGAGGTGTATTACAAAGAAATGGGCATACTATTTTTCTAGTTAAAAACTTGATGAAAGGAGCTCTGCTACTTTTCAGTTGCTGAGATGTGACCTTGTTCTTAAAAAAAAAAAAAAAAAAAAAAAATATATATATACCAGGAGCCAGCTTCCTTCCTACTCACCTTTTATACTTCTTGTTTCATAGCATGTTTTTAAGGAGGACAGGATATTTAAGCTGATTTTTATTCTAAAAAATATTTAGAGAAAGGTGCACAGTAATAAGTTGGATATATTTACACGTGTCATTTTAGTATCTGTCTCTGAAAAAGTAGTTTTGGGGAGCTGCTTGCCTGTTTATGGAAGTTGAAAAGATACAGATTTTGGCATCTTATATGCTTTCCCTAACTGTTCCTCTTTACTTCATCCCTCCACCGTCATTAAAATGTTTGGACAAGCTACAGATCTTGGATTTGAGGTGAACTTCTTTTGATGAGAATTTTTGGGAAACCTAGAATCAGTGTCTATAACAGAACCCATTCCTACATCCAGGAACACACAGTAGTGCATTGACCTGCAGCTAAGAATGAGGTTACTTTAGCATTTTAAAGGCGCGGTCGTTATCTGACCAAGGGTCGTCTCATCTTGGCGTTGCATGGAGAACAGTGAAGAAACCAGTTTGCTTTGCAGAGTTTTTACTCCATTCCAGACCTGCAGGAATGGGGAAGGATTAGGGTGTAACCTTTTTCCAAGAGTCAAACACTGTTTGCATTAGTTCTATATTTAAATGTTGGCCTAAATGTTAGTGAACTGTTTCTCTACTACTGCATCCAAAGAAATAAGGCAAAGTATTGAGACTGTTCAGAGGGAAGTTAAATGAAAAATGAAGCAATGAGATGTTGTCTGAGATACACAAGAAACAGAAAAATGGTATGGYGCATTCCAATCTCCTATCTACATAACAAAAAATGACTAATACTAAGGAAATACAAAACTAAGAAACGGCAATATCGAAGTACCATAGACCAAGCATAAAGTTGGAGTCTTACTCCTTATGTAAGGTTTGTGGACATCTGCTGAGAAAATTAGGGTTGTACTGGGAAATATTCTTTGGTGTATATGTAGATGTGTGTACGTACAGGATTCTAGACCAACATAGGTTRCAGAGGTAGCTCAGTTTCCATGGGGGGGCATGAGGAAGGAAACAAAGTCTTCCACAGAACTGTAAGTCAGATGRTAACTTCAAAGGGCACTATTAAACCCTGGAATAATGCCTATTACCCACCACAATAAATTAGTCATTTTCAGAAATGAACACTTCAGACATCACCAGGCGGAGCAAGTGAAGGGGTAGGATAAGAAATGTAATGTCTTCTTTCCAAGGTTTGGGACACTAGCAGAGCTGTTCTGGAAGAATTCATAGTAATTAGGTCACCACTTGTCTCCTTTCTGCATGGTTAAAGGCAGAAGCTGAGATTCAAGACAGAAAGAAGTACCTGAAGAGCCCCCTGGTAACGTCAATGAGCGTTAGAGTGTTAATCTTCCCTAATGTTTCCAATGTTACCTTTTACAATGTTCCCTTGGTACATGAGCTTGTTTCTGCAAGTTAGGAAGTCATCTGAGGACCCTCCTGGTACTTCCAGCATTACTACAGTGTTACTACAGTTTACACAGACAAGGCAACAAACTGTGGCCATATTTCCAAAGGCAACTGAGCTGTGCTGCTGGATGGGTGCTTTCTGAGCACATTTATGATTTGGCCTTTATTTTTAATCACTACATAAATGGAATGAATTCCTAATTTCAGGATATAGATCACAGGTTTACCCTTGTCTCTCTTTGAAGCTACCAAGAAGCCTATTTAAACGTGCAGTGAAGAATAAGCTCTCTAATGTGTTTCATTGATGCCATTAGCATTTTTTTTCAGACACTTGTTATGTATGCATAAGAGTAAATATCCTTTGGCTGATGCTCTTAACTGACTTCCTTTCAGAGCAGTAGCTGTTGTCTTGGTTTCGCTTCTTGATAGCCACCCTGCATCTGCCATTTTGACCTCATAAACTGCAAATCTGGTTTTCTTCATTTTGTCTGTTCAATGGTGGTCCTTTTGTCACCTGGGGAAGAGACTTCCTAACAGCTTGGTGTTTTTCGGCACCTCCTCGGGACTTAGACGAATTCACAGCTTTCAATCAAATAGTTGCAGAATATGTTGTAGCAGTGTGAGTGGCTATTACAAATGAATACAAATCTAGATTAGTTCACTTCTCTCATGGAAGTGGTTTACAGTGGTAAACTTGATAATGTATCTTCACTTCTCTTCTTAAAGCATCTTGCTTGGATAAATGTATTTTGAACTGGCATTGGTTGCATATCCTTTACAAAGTCCTGTGCTAAGCCTGTCAGGAGGGGTTAGTACAGAATGCAATGAGGAGGAAGTAAAATCTCTTAATGAAGTGTGTAGTCTGTATTAAATTAGGCTGAAGTCACCTACAAAGCAAGAGACTGATGTTGAATCTTGAACATAGTTTTCTACATGCTACCTCGAAGATGAGCAGTGAGGTTTGTTTTAAGCCAGTTGTGTAATGAAAATATATGCAAGTGTCCTAGCAACTTTTAAATGGGTAAGTAATAATTGATGAAACAGTCAATTGCTAGAATGACCTCCCCAAACCCTCCTTGCAGTTACTGAGACATTAAAGTGACAGAGATGGGATCAAGCTAGCAAATGAGAGTGTGCAATGCTGTCTTCTCTGAATGATTTCCAGTCTGAGCAAGTATTTTGAGTCCACTGTATTGTGCAATAGGTTTGAAAGCAAATGCCTAATGAAAAATTGCATTTAAATGCCATGACTGTTTAGGGGACTTTTTCACCTAAAAATATTTGTAGTTTTGCCTTTATTCTTACCTTCTTTCTTCCTCTGTCAATGTGTTCTTTCTATATGGATAAAATGGAGAAAGCAATAGGAAAATTTAGAACTTGCAAAGTCCTCTTTTTTTAGCCAAAACCTTTGTCCAGCTCTATTTAACAATGTTCTTCATTCTTTCCAAATGTTAATTACAGCAATTCATTCTGGCAACCACCTTGCAAGAAAATAGGTGAATATTTTACACTAGTTCCACAGAAGCCGACTGATTTGAAGGGCAATTTTTGTTTTCCTCTCTTGTACTGCGATTGCGTAGTACCTGCCTTCCTTCATGAGGAGAGCTATTCGAGTCTGACCTTAAATGATTTGTTGAAAGCCAAAAAAGGAGTCAGTGTTAGAGTGGAGGAATTTTGGCTTCTAATCCAGAGTTCAAATGACTAAACCATACATATAATAAAATGAAACTTAAACCTGTGATACTGCATACTGTACAGCACATTTAAAATGCATTTACTTCCCAACCCCAGGAGCTTCAATAGCTCCAAAATCATTTTTAAAAATAAATTGTTTATTGAAAGATTAAGAGCATTTTATTGACTTCACAGTTATGGCCAATTTCAGTGCATTTTTGTGACAGTATCTAGTCACACATAGTCTCTTTCCTACGTGTGATGGTTTTATTATGTGAAAGAAGCCTACCCACTGTTTATCCTCCCCTTGCTCTCATCCTCCCAGTCTCCCATATTCCCCCAATGCTTTGTATGTCAAATGATCTCCCTGTCTCAACTCAAATCCCTCCTTAAGAGATGACTTCTGTGCAGATTTCCTATAATGATTCTCCCAAGATATCCATACTGATTTGAGACAGGACTTTCATCTATTGTAGCACGTGTGGTTGATGACACAATTTCTGAACCTAATACTGCTGAATTCAAAACAGCTTTGAAAAAAAATCTTTAAGAAAAAAATCAAACACTTTTTTCCTTTTGCTGGTTTTTGTTTCACCGTGCCTGTGTAACAAAAAATCTTATTTTAAAAGCAAGGTAAATGAATAGATCAACTTCTAAATATGCAGAATAAATGATAATTAGTTCACAGATAATTTACATATGAGCATATTTCTTGATTAAAATCTTGTTGTGCCCTCCACATCCAAGTGCATGTAGAACTGCAGTGAAACCGAATGCCTCCATAAACCTTGGCACTTTGCTGACTCTTGCAGCCCTCTTGAACTTTCCTTTCTGGATTTTGCAGCATATATCCCTCTAAGCTCAGGTGTGTGTGTGTGTTCAGGGCTGAGTATGGAGCTGGGGTGCTTTTGCAGCCAGTGTCTACAACATGAAGAACAGGGGCAGTCTGTCCTCTGTGGGAGATTCCTGACTTGGGAGTTTGCTTTTGCTCAGTTTTTTAAAACCAGGGTTTAGTATCCTGGAGTGTGGTGCCAGCTCTGCCTTTTCAGCTGAGCCTTTGCCAAAGATTAAATTAAAATATTACTTTCCATTCTTACTTTTTACTTAGCTGATTAATTTCTTCTTTCCCTACTCTACTGACTTCCATATTATCACAGATTTTATTTATTTTTTGTTTTTTAATGAATATGGGCTGCTCCCCTGTTGTGGGCATGGGTGCACAGTAAGTTGTGAAAATAAAGGGATGGATCATTCGGTAGTTGCACATATGACTGTTGAACAGTCTTCTAAAGCACCTGTATGCTGCTAATTTCTATAAATGAGACAGAATTAGTTGACCTTTGGTCTGCTCTGGTATGGCAATTACTACGTTCAAGGTACTTTCTGGTAATGTGCTACATGAAATCACAGAAAATGAGGCGGGGGGGGAAACCCTTGCAAATGTTTTTATTCTGTTAGTTTCTAAACTGACTCACTTGTGTTTTAAATGTTCATTACATTAGGGGAAAAAACTGACTGATAATAGTAGCGATGCAGTTGGCACCTTCTCCTAACATAGACTGGATGGATAGTAAATCCCCAGGAGTCCAATAAACTCAAAAGAGTTATGTAATGTAAAATGTCATGTTGTTGCATGTGGGTTTGTGACTTATGACCACTGTGCAAGTATGAATAAGCAACCACACATAAATATAGACTTTGTGGAATTGTGGTAATTTTTAACCATGAGCCTAAAATGCTTACAATATTTCAGTCCACTATTGTTGAATTTTGAACTTGTGTCTGTCCTGTGACTTCTGTTTGGAATAATGTGCAGCAGAGGTGGAATCATGGCTTTTCAATTCCAATCCAAGAAAAGTTAGCTTTTGGCAGGTGGTCTGAAAACATGCAAACCAAAACACTCTTTCAAAAATAAGGTATCCCCCCTCCCCCCTGATTTGTTTTRGATCCTTTGAACTGGAACCTCTGAGATAATAGGTGTATCATGGATATAGATCTATAATCCATGACCTTATTACAAGTGATAAATTAATATTTCCAAACCTAATTGCCTCACTAATGTGCACCCACACCTGTCCTAACTTACTTCTTCCATTTTTCAAACTGCCAGTGAAAGCAGCTGATCACCATTCTCTGCTGAAACAAATCTACATCTAGTAGGCAGAGTGAAAAATAATATCCTACTCACACGAACAAAGAAAAGTGCCATATGAAATGTAGACAGAAATGGTTTGGAAGAAAAGTTGTTTAACCTAAAAGCTTTGAACAGAAAGCTGTTTAACTTACAGGTTTCACAGATGTACCTTAAGCTAATGGACCGGGACCAGTATAAATGAGAGAAGAATCTGGTCACTTGTGTCAAAGTACCCAGTACTTCTTTTCTGTTGTGTGCTGGTTTCATTCCATGATGACTCTGGTGCTTCACATCCTTCTCTCAAGATACTGTTCTCTTAGGCTACAGCTTCTCCGATTCCTACCTATGCCTTACTTGGACAAACTCATATAAGTCAGCAGGAACCTGATCAAGTAAAATTTGGAACAATAAATGTTCCTCTGTCATTTAGCAAAGCATGTCTCTTCAGGATCTGGTCCTGTTAGATTTCCTGAGTTAACTTGAATTAAATCACCTTGTGGCCTCTGTGTGACCTTTCGGTGATGCAGCAGGTTTCATAGTAGTCATATCTGCATAGTAGTCATATCCAGCTTTCCCGCTGGAAAGCTGCCCGGCGGAAAAGGACCTGGGGGTGCTGGTCGACAGCCGGCTGAACATGAGCCGGCAGTGTGCCCAGGTGGCCAAGAAGGCCAACGGCATCCTGGCCTGTGTCAGGAATAGTGTGGCCAGCAGGAGCAGGGAGGTGATCGTGCCCCTGTACTCGGCACTGGTGAGGCCGCACCTCGAATACTGTGTTCAGTTTTGGGCCCCTCACTACAAGAAGGACATTGAGGTGCTGGAGTGTGTCCAGAGAAGGGYGACGAGGCTGGTGAARGGTCTGGAGAACAGGTCTTATGAGGAGCGGCTGAGGGAGCTGGGGTTGTTTAGCCTGGAGAAGAGGAGGCTGAGGGGAGACCTTATCGCTCTCTACAACTACCTGAAAGGAGGCTGTAGCGAGGTGGGTGTTGGTCTCTTCTCCCAAGTAACAAGYGATAGGACGAGAGGRAAYGGCCTCRAGTTGYGCCAGGGKARGTTTAGATTGGATATTAGGAAAAATTTCTTTACCGAAAGGGTAGTCAGGCATTGGAACAGGCTGCCCAGGGAAGTGGTGGAGTCACCATCACTGGAGGTGTTCAAAAAACGTGTGGATGTGGTGCTTCGGGACATGGTTTAGTGGGCATGGTGGTGTTGGGTTGATGGTTGGACTCGATGATCTTAAAGGTCTTTTCCAACCTTAATGATTCTATGATTCTATGATTCTATATCTCTAGGTTTCTTTTTCGATATGGTGATCTGTAATAATTGTGATTAAAGGAAACAAACACTTTCCTCACTGCTTCCCCCCCTGGATTCTAGTCCAAAAATCCAAAATACGTATCAGTTCATTTGTATATGATCTATATAGCTCCTCATATACAAAAAGTTTCAGTTTTTTCTGATCATCCTAACTTTGTAAACCAAGTATTAATCCCACTTTGCAATGTTTTCTCCAATGCTTTTTATTCTCCTGAGAACTAAGTGTCTAGTATGTATATTGGTTCCAGTGCAAATGGTGTTTGGGACAAAGTGATAAATGGGAATATAYTGATTAGGAAAATCATTTAGCTCTAATTTCTCAAATGTCACTGAATAAGAGATCACTCTCATATGAAGCAGGWTTGTCTAGTTCGAATACTTTTAGGATTCTTCTGTAATGCCAGTCTTCCATTTCAGAAATTAGTAGTCTTTTGCTAATAATAGAGCAGGGTAGTGTATCTTCAGTGTCTTCAGACATCCTTCCCAAAACCAAACATGTACTATACTTAAAAAACAAACAGCAAAACAAAAAAACCAAAACCCCCACAAAACGACCCTATGTAATATTTCAACCTAATGCTGCAGTCCTTAAAAATTGAAAGATCCTTAAAAATCACAACAGATACRAAATTAGAGTTGGGTTGGAAATAAAGTAAATGGAGGGTCACAGTGGAGAGGGGTAGGGATTCGAATGAGAATTTCCATAAAGAAAGTTGATATACTTCCAGAGGCATACAATGGGCTATTTTAAAAGCTGACATTGAGACAGAGAACAAGATGTGGAAAATCAGAGMAAGATAGTTAGAATCCTGTGAGTAAAAGCCACAGGTGATTCTTAATAGGCAATAAATTAGCTGAAGGATAGAGAAGAGTGCTTATTTTTGTGGCAATAGCAATGCTTTCATTTTCCAGCAAGATTTTAACTGAAAAAATTAACTGAAAAGTAATGCAAAGAATAGGAGGATAATTGTGAATTAGGAACCAAATTATGCCAGGCACAATTGAATAAGTTCTGACTTTTCTTACTGACAGACATGTATATTAATAGTTGGCACTTATTGAACCAAATATGAATATTCATCTTCATTTATATTTCAAGGCCTTTCATTCCTCAAGGACCACAGTGCTTTTGACCAATTTTCATCCACATTACTAAAATGACAGCTTTCACTCCTGGGCCCTGACAGAGGTCTGCAGAATTCATTGGAGGTCCTGGGAGGGGGGAACCAGCTCCCGCTCCCAGCTGTCCACAAACACTCATTAAGAGAGGCAAATATCCAGCAGAATCTCTGTGAGAATTTTTAATCACGCAAAGGCTCTGCTAATTAGGTAGCTGATGGGGCATAGAGAGCACAAGGACGAATTCTTTAAACAAAGGACTAGAAACTTTAAGAGCTTTAATTACTTGGGCACAGAGTTCATTTCAGAACTTGGGAGCAAATTATTCTAATAACAATAAGACCAAGTAGCAGGCCATATTAGTGAGAATTGTGTAGAAAAGTTCAATTTTCTTGGGCTGTCACAACCGTGATTGGAGCATACTGGAAACTGGGGGTGTTATAAAGGTATTAATAATAAACTTTATTGTGAAATGGATTTGATGCAGAAGATTTCCTATGAATGTGCATTCTATTCCTCTTTTCTGTGAGTATTGCCAGAGAGTATTGCACTGTGTCCTATACCTCGAAATGCTCACATAGCTCAAGGGGTGGATACTTTTACACAAATGAAAAACAATGGCTATTTTCAAAACAAAATCCACCCTTTTTGTTTAGTGCAGCAGACTGTCTCCAAAACCTAAAAACTGGAAATATGTTGCTTTCTTGTAGGCTAGAAGAAAATCCATTTTGCTGGCTGAAAATGATGGGTGGTTTTTTGCTTGCTTTGTAAGTGCATAAATAGCATGGCTGTGTTGTATGGTTTCTCCCAGGACACAATTTAGGCTAGAACAATTTCTCGGATCCCTTTCTCCTAGGTGGAATAAGGAAGAGACAGAAATTGATAAGGAAAAGGAAAAAGCAGAAAGCTTGAAGGATTCAAATTAGGAAACTGTGCTCTCCTACCCATCAAGAGAAGAATATAGAAAGTATACAGCTCTCTTTCCCTTGGAAAAGGGAAAACAGCTGATGTGCTACTCTTGTCATTGCAGCTGAGAAATCTTAGCAAGCTTGTCTGTAATTGAGCACAAGGGGCACATCCTGCCTGTGTGCTGGATGAAAAGCTGATTTCGTTTGGACAGAAACTGGAGTGACCAAGGAGGAAGGAAAGGAGGCATTTACTGTCTGTTGCAAAAGGTTTGCTGGCCTTGGACATCTATGCAGTCAGGGTAGGGGGAACCACTGTGTGGTTCACCTGCTGTATATTAGAAATCATCTGTGAAGATACACATTAAATTTTTTTCCTTTTTTTAGGAAGGGACTGTAACGTGTCAGGGGGGCAGTTTCTGACAAGGAGGAAGCTGATAGCTTTTACCGTGTGTTTATATACCTTTAAAGACAACTAGGTTCTAAGCAAGGGCTTGTTTTTCAGTAGATTTGGTGCAAACCACGTACAGTGATCACTCATATGTTAAATGCTGATTAAAACTTTAGTATCCAAGAACAAATTTTACAGCCAAGGGACTCTGCTCACTGCTAGTGGGGAGATGGGCTTGAACATGTCAATTGAACATGCAAGAAGTTCCAGGGAAGTGCAAAGGGACAGGTGAAAATGCAACTTGTGATAATTGAGGGCTAATCATGCTCAGTGAGCAAGTGGTGGACTGGTGTTCAGAGTTGCAGGAAGAAATCAGAGAAGAAAGATATATCTGTTCAGAGAATTGGTCTGAGATAAAGCTTCAAGATTAGTCTTGAAACTTGAACAAATCTTCTGCTTGCATTTGATATCGCATTTACTGCATGTTTTATCCACTGCAGAGAAAAAGCATTGCTAAAGAGAAACTGTTGCAGTCTGTGGTTGTAGACAAGCTTTCATTTTGCAAGGACTTTCCCCACATGAATAAACAGAGGTCTGAGTGCAATAAACATAGYTGAGTTGTTCCATTAGGAAGTCATTCTGCCCACTGTGGTCCCTCAGCCATTTGTGAGAGCAGCTAGAGTAACAAAATGTAGTACTGACAGAAAAGCTTTTTCTTCATTGTTGCTTTTTGGTTTTGTTTTAATTTCAAGGAAAGCAGGCTAAGCTGACATGCAGGAATAATTCTGTCACCTTAGTTCCTAATACTTCTGACAGCAGTTACAATAGAATAAGCAAATAGGTGAGGGAGAAAATGTGAACAGAAGATGGGGAGAGGAGAGCCCCAAATAGTATCTTCTTTTAAAACAATTCATTTTGTAATTTTGAAAAGCACTTAAGCTTCAGGTACACTGTGCTGCTGTTCTCTCCTGGATCCTTTGGGGGAGTGGGAATAAGTGTAGTTTGATGTTCACCTCGTGCTGTTCTGTTTTTCTGGCTGATGCTCTTACCTACTTGCAAGTCTGGTCTTGCACATGCAGCACACAAACAGTACTCTCCCCAGTTCGATCACACTGCATTGATTTAAAAAAAAAAAAAAAAGAAAAAAGAAAAAAAAAAGGTGCTTTTATGGCACATAACTTTTAAATGCCCATGATTTAGCAGTTCTGCAGAGTTTAAAGCCCAGAATCCAGGAACCTAGCTGAAAGTAAGGTATTTCTTTTTCATAAAAATATATGCAATCTACTTTTTAAAGTGAGTACTGTTATAAATATTACTTTAATATCTTAGTCTCAAAAAGTGATACAGGACAAACATTGCACACTTATGTTTAACTCTTTTTTATTTCTTTTTTTTTTGGAGGAAATATGATTTGTGGCAAAGGTGCATGGCCCTGCTGCATCAGCTTAGCTGTTATGACTCAGATCAGAAAGAAAGTTCCAGTTTTTCAGCAGTTCTTCTATACATCAGATCTCATTACAATTTCTTTTCTTTATAGGTGTAAACTGGGTCTTTGTCKTCTTTCTGCCTTTTTTTAGTATGGATATTAGTTGCCCATTTTGTAAGTGTATTCTGAAGCTATGCTCTTTCAACATGTACAGAGATCTTTACCAGAAAGAAAATGTGTAAGACAAGAAGACATACAAAGAAGTGGTTTATCAGCACTGCACTGAAGTTTTAAGTGGATCCATTTTAGACAGATTGTCAATATCAAGATACCAAAATATGAACATTTTTGCTCAGAAAGGTAGCTGTCCATGCACATTTGTCAACTGTTATGTTCTGTTTTCTATAGGAAAAAGAATCATTCATCATGTTACAATCACTGTCCAGTGCAAAGCTGATCAAGAGGCATAACCATTAATTCATATCTGTCCATAGATGTCAACTCTAAAGATGCATGTAGTTTGTATTACAATAATAAAAATATTCAAATAGTTGAATACAAAAGTCTTTAGAGCCACCCTCATGTAATTCTGAGGGAATTTTCCCTAACATGGAAATGTGAAGGAGCTAGAGTTTAGAATTGCTACATGCTGGGGAAAATAATCTTGGAACTGCAGAAACTGCAAATGGCTCTTGAGTGTGGCCTCTTAACTGGAAAGGGAAATAGAAGAGAGATATTTCACCGGATATTTTAATGTATTTTGCAGGGTTTATGTCAAGAGCAGCTCTGAGAAACATTCATGATGCAAAAATGTTGGAATTCCTAATGCAGAAAGAAGAGCTGTTTTCATATTCATATCCTTACCCTTCAAAAAAAAAAAAAAAAATCCCTCCCCTCCATGTTAACAGTTAAGAGTTAGATAGTTAGATTCTCTTCAGGAAAAAAATGTTGAAATTATGAATATCAGCAAATTAATTGTTTGATAACAACACTGATAGAGATCAGCAGGTTTGTATGGATAAGGGAGACCTAATAGATCCCATACTGATCACACGTTTAAGATGCTGATGGGAAGAACTTTCACCCTAACTGATGGGATAGTCCTATTCTTCTCCTCAGTAGGATTTCCCTCTCTCCATTTGGAGCTGTGACTGGGCCTTTGACAAATGCTCAATTTGGAGCACTCAGGCTTAAAATGGAGACTTTTAAAAATCTTTAATTGGGGCTAAGCGCTAGTTCCTCATGCAGTTCATTGTTTTGAACAAGGAAGCAGGACTAAAGAGTTAACTGCTTCCAATTGTAAATACATCAGTGGCAGGCACATTACAAAGCTCTATACAATCCTGTAGAGTAAATGGTGGACAGCTCATCACAATTAGGCATGGTCATAATGAAGAGCCAGAAGAGAGAAAAGAGGGCATGGGGAAAAACAGACCTTTTACAAATGTTTTATATGAAGAGAAATTATAGCTAAAAGGGATAGTTAATTAGTTTAAAGAATAGGTGGTAATGCCTCCTCTTTGCAGAAAAAGAAAACTTTGAAAGCATGGAAAATGGGTGAGTTTCTAGCTGCTGATCTGGAAAAGGAGAAAACAATTCAAAGCAATACTGTACGTGGGTGTTTCTCAAAAGAGACTGTGGTGGGAAGTGTGTGATCTGAGTAATTTACTCTTAGCAGAGACAGTAGGCACTGCTGTGTTTAACAGAGACCCTGCATGTAGCCTTGTTTTCACTGGAATGCATCAGTATTATTACAGGTGCTTATCAGAGACATAGATGCTTATGGTTTGCTTCCCAGTTTTGCATACAGTTTAGGAAGGCGAGAACCCATCTGGCTTGTGCGGAGAAGATTGCATGGAGGAGCAAGGTTACAGTAAGGTTGGCTCTCTAGCCTTTTTGCAGTGTGCTGGCTAAACAAGTCACCTGTAAAAACAATGTGCATTCTGAAATATGTTATTTGGGGAAGAAATAAAGAATGGCGATAATCTGTATCGGATTATTGAACAGCAGCATGTGTAATCTATTGTGTTGCCTATGAGATACAGCTTGTGGGACACTACCTGGACATGAAGCTTTTCTAGCATCAATGAAGTTTGCAAGTATCTTTTCTTACCACAACTCCCATTGTATGTATCTTGGATAAGACGGATCTGTGTGTCGTTAATAGAAACACGTACACATACACTCTACATAGACTCTCTGTTGTTTGGGTGTGCGTATACAGCAGTCATTTCCCACCAAAGTCATCTGAGTTTCATGCTGCTGGGATGAGCTTACTTCTTCTACAGCTGGCTTGGGTATTTCTGTGTTAGACCACAGTTGTTTCTGAGAATTGCAGAGTAGGTGCAACCTTTATTTTGTAGTCTGGGATTTTGGAACTACAGCCATCACTCCCTATGACAACTATGGAAACAATGTTGTTGGTTAGCACTGTCTGTCACATGGCACAAAATAGATTACATTATAGTAGTGAATGGGATAAGATTATTATTTCTCAACTGTTGCTGCATATTGTAGTGTGTATAGCATGCCTTGTGCTCACAAAGAGGAAACATATTTGTAGTAGGAGCCTGATTCTCTATTGGTGAGTGGGTGACTGTTATGGGACTATTTCAGTCTCTTTTGTCCCAGGGAAAGAAAAATGTCATGTAAGGAAGTAGGGAGGAGATTGGTATTGCAGTTGTGTTTAATCTGTCTCTTGGCTCACCTGAGTTCTATTAGTACCCCTGCGACCTTGCTTTTGCAAGTTGCCTGCTTCTGCCATCAGCCTCCAGGGGTAAATAATATTCAACTACATATCCCAGGAATTGTGATACTGCCTCAACAACCCATAGTTTTTGTTGTGGTTTTTGTGGTTAAAGCTGGGATACCTAAGACAGAAATTTAAAAAGGACTTGGTATTAGTCTAGCTTTACTACTACTGAAATCAGTGGTAAGAGTTGCATGGGAACAAAGTTAGGCCTGTTTTCAGCACTTCAAAAACCTCTCTGTAAAATATTTTATTCTTTTCATTCATTGTACATATTTGCTTGTCCTGGCTTCATAGACAATGCTGTAGCGAAAAGATTGTCTTTCAGCATTGTTCTCTGAAGACCCAAAATCAACATTTCTGCAACTCTCCTTCTTTAAATCCCCTCCGATAAGGTCTGCTTTAGCATTTGAATGTGTGAAAATGAAATGGATTCATGCCCCCAATTACATTTGTCTTGTACATGAACAAACAGTAGGATTAGAAATTTAAAGGATAAAACCTGTGTCAGTGGCTTTATCAGTTTTGTGAATATAAGCACTTTAAACACTACACTTTATTGGTACAAATGGATGTAGAAGAGAAACCAGAACCATAGAAGGCAGGTGTACTGCTAAACGGTCAGGAGGGCAAATGCAGGAGTGTAAAATTGTAAGTAGTATACAAATTAGATTCTTCAGGTCTTTCCAAACACTTCTTAAATTGTATTTTGTAGGAGAAAAAGATGTATTCATATCATATCATTGAAAAATGAAGCAAAGCAATGTTTGCTGGGGTCTTCTGTTTGTTTAGATTTAATATAGGGCTGACGTAGGCTGTGGGACATCAAAAGGGAGAATGGAGGATGCTGCTAGAAGGATAACAGACACACAATGTTATTCTGAGACTTGTGTCCCTAAAATAATATTATGCAGATAAAACATTGGAATAAAGGCCTGTGTGAAAATCTGGAAAGAATGAATAGGGTTTTGTACCATATTAATACACATAAAATCCTAGGGTAAAATAGTAAGTTGGAAGAAAATGTGTTTTTCCACTCAGCCTTCTAAAAGTAAATTATTATTGCTTTCATATCCATGCTTATGTAGAGACTACAGTTTCAATAATTTATTCAGCTTCTCTGCRGAAAGCTATCCTCAAGCTGTAAAAAAAAATATCTCTTTAACTCTGGTCTTTAGGTGGGTAGTGCATCCATACCAGATCAGTCCACTTCTGTCATTTTACAGAAATATCCATCTCAGAATGGGAAGACTCTGAACTTCGACATAACAGAAGGAAAGCTCTTTCATACACTACCCAGGAGCTGGGACAGAGAACTAAACATCTTTAGAAGATTGTTTCTGTGAGATTTTTTTTTTTCAACCTTATGGTTAAGCAGGGAGACAAAGTTGGAGGTGTTCCAAACTCAGGAATATGTAACATAAATTACTAAGGCATATGAAGAACATATTTGAAAGAGAGAGCAAGAGATGGGAGCAAATAATGAGAAAACCTAAAATTTTTAAAGGTCATATTGACAAGGAAAGATCACAATTGAAGAAGGCCAGGCGTATAATACTTCTTTGCAGTTTAAGCAAATGTTTTAGTGAGTTCTTCCATCAGTCTGTGAAGTATACACGAAGTATTTTGGGAAGACCCCTGGTCARTCGTCTGGTAGAATCCCAATGCAAAGATGGCAGAGATAAATGGATCAGGACAAGATTGCAAGGCCTGTGGATAAGRAAGTCTCTGCTGAATTGCACCTCAGCTATGTGCAATTGCAATGCAGAAATCTCTGTTACAAAAGGTTTGGTTTTTCTGGAGGGTTATTTGGTAAGATTGAACACAGCAGCCTGACTACCTTGCCTCTGTTGTGATGGTTAGTGTGTTCACAGTTTGTTGTATCAGACTGTGACTGTAAACAAGCTTTTTCATGGGGTGCCATCTACATAAACAGTAATATTCATGTGAAGCTTTGGTGCCTGAAAATGCTACCCTTGCTTGCTAGCATTTAAATACTAGCATTTAGCTAGAAAGTGTTCTTTGCGACCAGGTATTTTTGTCATATCAAAACCTACCAAAATTCCTTTAACTGGAAGATTTATTCATGATTGAAAATTTGTTATTTAATCTAGAGTTTAAATGTAGTTACATATGCCAACTTAATGCCACAAAATAGCTTAAGAATATTCTTAAGCAGTATGTCAGCTAAATTTTATTGCAGGTCCATTAGTATTACCATTAAGCAGCTGACTAAAGGTCATAATGAATACTTACTATTTTATATCACCCAGGAGGTACTAAGCACAGCTGGAGTCTATTTCACTACTTGAACACATATAATACTCGACAAATTGTCGATCAGTGGATATGTCCATCTTATCAAGGTACTTTGTCTGCCCAAGTAGGTAGCAATTCTTCTAGTGTGCGTTGCATAATAGACTGTGGGATTTTTTTAAAAAGAAAGTTCTTACTAAATGGCTAGTTGTTACAGTTCTATTTTAGGTACTGCCTATAATTTTGTGTTTGCACTGACATTTCAGAAACCCAGTCAGGTCTTACATGATTCTTGCTAACCAGTTTAACAAGTGGGAAAAYAACTATTGAGATGTCTGATGATCAAGATGATGAAAAATTATTCTGGAGATTTTATTTGATACTTTTCCAACCATATAATTGCTCCTACTGATGACAAGTTCTGCTGGAACAGCAAGAAGATTATGCCCTTATAGTAATTTTTTTTAACAGCTGTTGCAAAATAGGCCTTAATCCTTCACAAATCAGTTCTGTGCATTTAGAATGGATTTTTTTTGCGATAGTTTGTGGAAAAATTACCAAAGTAGATGGCTTTATATAATGACTTGTGCTTACTTAACTCTTCTTTCTTGTGAGAAGATAAATATGATAGTAGAGAGTTGTGCGAGCGGGATGGACTTAGGATCCATTCAGCTGTTATTATCCATCTAATGGGTTCTCTGTAGTTTGGCATAATTTGCAATAGGAAAGCCCTGACTTTAAAGTAAAAGTACTTGATTTTTTCAAGTACTAGTTTCTGCTGTTTCCAGTGGATTTTATGAGTACACACAGCTACACAGGACAAAGGGACAACTTCTTTATGAAAAAATATTCCACAATCCTCTTAATCCTATTTCTTTTCACTACAGAAAGTCTATGAAACTTCACACTACATTCAATTTCACATTCATTTCAGCAGCAATGACACTGTAAACCTACTCATTTCCTACAGGGCTTTTGCAATATGTATTTTAGCACAGACATTCAGCAGTGACTGACTTTTGATCTAAAATGAACTAAAAATACTTTATTATCAAAAATCGTGTGTGTGTATGTGAATGAAGGAGAAAGGTTAGCCCTCAGCTGTGTTTTGCTTGAGTGTCTTTTGACATTAACTTGTTCAAAAGAGAATAATTTACACTCAAATACAGTTATATTAACAAGCAAAAATAGGATCCTCATCTAGAAGTTTATGCTGAAAGGCCCTTAGGTGAGTGAATTTCTTCCCTTTTCCTTTTCTTCCTAAACATGAATTTTCTTCTTTTTCTTTTCAGTCGCATCTCTTTCCTCTTTAGTCCATTAGCACTAGGCAATCTCTTACTTTTAGTAGCAAATTGCAAGCAAGAAAGAGTTAAATTTTATAGAAGAATACCTGCTTGGCCTTATCAGTCTAAGTAATCAGGTAATTCAGCAGCCACAGTTCAATGGGACTTGGCGTTTGAATGTTGCTGTTCTCTACACCTCATCCTGGCTGAAGCGAGGAATGTAACTGAGGTCACAGAAGAAAAGGGATGCCTCAGAGGTGTCCTAAATCTCATAGTTAATGCCAAAGTATGTGGTTGTCAGGTGGTCAACATCTCTGGTGGTGCATAGCACAGCTACAAGTTGAAATGTTGCCTTCCCGTAAAAGGACAAAATAGATGCTTCTTAGACTTAAATCTTACTTCCTTGTCAGGATACTCTAAACTGGAATATCTTAATCTGGGGAGAATGGTGAAGCCTCACTGAGATGCAATGGAAATTGAAAAATGCAGGCAGAAAAATGGGAATGAAAATTGAGAGTTATTTTAAGAGTACCAGAGACTGAAAAAGCCAGAAGTTCTGTTCTGTATCAGAGAGAAATAGAAGCCACACATCAATAAATGACTATTATGCTATATATACACTTACATATCAATTGATATCTCCATAAAGTTCTTACAAACTAGAAGTAATGAAGTACAAAAATTGAAAAGGGAAGCTAAGACATGAGGGAACCTGCTGACAGGATCAAGGACAATGGGTTTTGTAGCATATTTAGGGAAAAAAAAATCGCCAAACTATCCACAAACCCAAAGAATTGTATAGATCGTTTACTAGATGGAAACTTCCAAATTCTTAATGCTGCAGAAAAATCCCAGATATGATTAAATAAATACTTATGCTGCATTTGGAAAGAAACATGGTATTCTGTTTAAATACCATATCAATGCAATGAACAACTTTAAAACTCATTAGTAGCTTAGTTAGAGAAGGTCTTTTAAAAAGAATATTTTTTTTTTTTTTTTTAGTTCAAGCAGGCTTAGGTGACCTCAGTGCAAGAGTCCTAAAGGACTTTGCTGAGATGGTTTCTGGTCAACCTGTTTATTTTTATTAAAGCATGTGACTTTGTGCATATTTTAAAACTCAAGTGATAATATTGTGCTAGTGTTCAAAACTGCAAGCAGAATGGTTTTCATTTGTGTAGATTAGTCAGCTTGCTATTGATTGCAGGTAAACTAATGGAAAAGCTGATAGTGAATTCAATAGACAAAGAATTACAGAATGGAAGCCGAGTTAATGGCTGTCAACATAGTTTTACGATGAAAAGACCTCGTCAAAGAAGCTTTCAGTTTTCTCATGTGATTACAAGTCTAATGGATGTACTGT
This sequence comes from Oceanodroma leucorhoa, assembly GCA_030449065.1. Classification (NCBI taxonomy): domain Eukaryota; kingdom Metazoa; phylum Chordata; class Aves; order Procellariiformes; genus Oceanodroma; species Oceanodroma leucorhoa. Next base: position 103,504 of record JASVER010000028.1, on the reverse strand, counting down.
GCAGACATAGAGTATTTAGGCTTCAAAAAACTCTTGATGCCATGTTGGAGTTAAGAGGAACAGTAGCACTTCACACTGTCACTGCAGTATCTAACAAAGAAAGTGAAAATGGCCTCACTGGCAGATGCCAAAGAGTAGTTTTCAGTGAAGAGTCCTTACTGCATGGGATGTTTCCAATGGCATTCTGCTAGGACTGATTCTGGCAGTGTTTGGTGTCATCTTCAGTAACTGGACACCAAGACACAACAACTTGGTCAAGAACATTTTTGRACAAAGATTGGTGGCAAATTATGAGGGAGGGCATCCTCAAGTTTTTACCACTTTATATCACATAGACTCTTCCTTCTTGGAATAAAATGCATTTTGACACACCCAAGTATAAAATTGTACAAAGGAGACAAGTGTCAACAGAAATGGCAACTGCATCCTGTGAAATAGTCGTTGCCTTAAAAGATTTTGAGGTCACAGTGGCAAGAGTGCTGAACTGGAGCTCTTAGGGAAATGTGCTCAGAAAGGCCAGTGGGATCCCTGGATGTGGCAGTAGTGGGCTGGGAAGTGATTTTTACCTCCTACAACTGAGTAACTAAGTGTTTCCCAATCAATACTTTGCTAACTGTTCTCTTACAGACCCTTTGTATTATCTGTGGAGGCATCTTGTCTTTGTCATTGTCTTTCATGCTTCTTTAGCTCAATGTTACAGGCAGAGCGTTATGAAGCGGAAAAACTAAGGTACACAAGCAATTTTTTGGAAAAAAATAATAAGTACAGAAGCATTCATTCCCCTGAGATGGTCTGTGGTCAAGGCAGTAAAGGAAGACTCATATCCTGGAGCTGTTACTGATTTCATGCAGCTTTTCTGCATGACTTTGAGCAGTTTTTAACATCCTGGAAGGTGCAGTGGTGGTGAGGGAGAGGAGGTTCTGATCTCTACTCTTGAGGTGGATTTCCTCTGGGACATTGTTGAAATCATACTCTGTGCATTGGTTTCCCATTTGTAAAGTAAGGCCAGTGCCTCTTCCCAGTCCTGGAGGCACTCTGAAGGTGAACACGTTAATGACAGTGTAAGCATACTGCAGCAGTGAGCACCTTGGGGAAACCTTTTGAATAAATGAGACAAATGTGTTATGTAGGGGAATATAAATGAATCTGCTGAGAGGAACCTCTTCCTCACAGGCACTGCAGACAAATACCAGTCTACCTGAAACCTGACTGCAAGTTTGTTTTAAAGATATTTTTAAATGCTTAAGACTTAATATGAATGTGTTGGCATTTGTGTATTCGTAGAAGTGCTTCAGTTCTGTTTTAGCATTGGATATCCATTTACATTCGAGAATGTATCACTCCTTTATTAAATATATACTCCAAGGTTCCTAACATACTGGCTCCAAGTAGCAGTTCTACATTCATGTATACTTTATCCCTTCTAAAACATTTAGTTCTGTGTAAAACATTTAAGTCCCTTGCTATCTGTAAGTACTGTGGTAGCCATGTGCATGGCCAGAGAAGACAAAGATTAGCTGTTTATTAACATGTTAGTTAATGTTTTAAAACTCAGCAAGTCTTTTTAAGTGACATAGATGCAAAGACAACTTCATATAAAAATGGTTTGGGACTAAATATAGTTTACTGAAAGACAGTAAGTCTACATATGTGGGAAAATGAGAATAATGCTCAAACTGGTCAAAATAAGGTATGTATTTGTCTTAAAAATTGTTTACTTGTAAAAATTCTAATGTTCGTTTCTTGCGTTTAGGTAGCCAGAACTTCTTATTAACATTTTTCCCAAATTCTTTGCAAGGTGTACCAGCTAAGTTATTCGATAGCTAACTGACAATAATTAGCCTATTATGATGATTAATGCTTATTCAGGACATTTAATTTGCATGCTATAAGCACGGTGAGACAGCTAATTTGAAGTTATGCCAAGTGCAGTATTTAGTTTTTATATACAACATTTGTTTGGCTTTCCAAATGTAAAATAATTGACAAGAATAATCATAGCTGTGGATGTTAGGTCAGCAAGTTTTCATTTCTCCTTTTAATAACAATGATGTGTTACTTAGTGAAACAATTAGCAAGGTAAACTTTACTTGCATTAAAAAATGCGTGAGGCTAAGGAAGAATTTCTAAATCGTAGTTAATGGAATGTCAACCAAGATGCATATTCTGTCATTTGCGCCCAGGTGAAAACCATCTGTCCTAGATAGATAGCATTTCTCCAACTTTTCACAAGGAAGAAGGATACAAGGTCATTTTTATGCACCTTGTGATCAGGATTGACTTTATATATTTATTTTTTTGATTTATGAAAGTCAATTAAACTACTAGGCCTGAGCCACAGGTTCAAATAAATAGACAGTGAAAGAATAAATTTCTTTAATCATGGCTACAACAAGCCCTCACTTTTTTTCCTCAGGAAAAGCCTACAAATTCATGCGGATCTTGCATCTTGTTCAGCATATTTAGAGGGGCAAAATTTCTTTACTGCTTCTGATTGCCCACGTTCTTTGACCCAGGTAGCAGAGCACATTTTAAAATGTGATGCTCTTCACCAAAAATTTCAGTGTCCCTGCAGGGATTTGAAACTGAAGTCTCCCTAAGTGTGCTTCAGAAGAATAAGCCAATAGGGGAAACATGGAGGGGCTTGTAGGGGAAAGAAAATGTCTGCAGTTGTGTCTGGAAAGCAATCTGATGCCTTTAGAACAGTGAAACCTGTAGTCTAATCATCTCTGCTTAATAAACATTTCTGCTTGTTTTCTACAAAAGGTGTTTCTGGCTGTTCTCTCCAGCTAAGCAAACGGCAATGGCTACACTGTGGGTCACTGATGGGAAACAGAAGAAAATCTATCTTTTGTGAAGTGCCCTAATATTTTTTTTTTTTACCATCTATCAACCTCAAATTTGAAATACCTGGGATATGTTGCAGGATATTTGTTCTTGTTCATGCCATTGTTTTCCTCAAACTGCTGAGAAAGCAAAGTGTCTGGATGCTTTCTGACTCTGAGGATTAAGAGGAGGAAGAGGCAATTGTTCTCCTAGAGGTGATGACAAAACCCAAAGTCTCTGTYACTTGCCCAGGGTCCTTTTAACCTTTTGTTATTTGGAGGAAGCTGGCAGTCTGTATTAATCTGTATAAAAATAGTGGACCTATTTCTGTCCACTTGATCTCCCCTACCCTGAAATGATCACAAGCTAGTAGTGCAGGTTATAGCCAGCATTTATCCCAGCACTCCCACTTTCTTGCTGAAGCACAGTCATAGCATTTACCACTCTCTTGCAAGGAGCCAATTAGTGTGTCCTGAATCCAGTTAAAGTAGAATAGAGTAGCTACGTCTGCACTAGTAAACTAAGCAAGACMAGGCATGGACTCAAATACAGCACTACAAGCGTTCATAGGGCTTCGCTGCTGTCACATTTATGGCATGGTTTTTGTCGATGCCAACTAACCTTCTCCTCCATGATACCCGGGTATGGGTCAGGGGTTTGCCTAGGCCAGAGACTGTTTCTAATAAGCAGGATGAATGAGGGCTGCCCCCATGGTGGGGTTGGGAAGAAAYTGGCCCACAGATGGGAGCCATGCCACACCACTGAGGCCTTTGTCCCTTTTTGTTTACAATTACAGCCATAGACAAATGAGAAACTGTTCACTCTTTCTCAGTGAGAACATGGGGAATCACTGGTTATCCACCACCTACTTAGATCCTCTTTATTTTATTTTTCTGTTAGCACCTCCCAGTACTTCATTACCACCTTTGTAACTTAGAGRAGTGCGGGGACCAATTTAAAATCCATTGAAAGAGCCTTGGCTTTCTGTAGTGGATCCTGGATCAGGGCCAGGGGGTATAAACTACTAGTGGCAAGTTTACAACAGTGCTCCCATTGTGGGTGCCACTGCTGGGGCTTACTGAGGTGGCTGAAGATTTTAACAAAAGTGATTTTGCAGAATAACCCAGTGACAAGCTGTGTGTTCTCAGTGGGAACTGTTCCCAATTTTTAAAAACAATTATAGTTCCCTATCCATGTCTGCTGGACTAACGTATACTTCCAACACAGGGAAGCTTGAGAGAGAATTTTTTTTGGCTCTGCTGAAGCTCCCTCTAGTCTTTCTACTCTAGCTAATCTAATCAGACATTAATTTGCCTCTTACTCTATTAGCTCCGTATTCAAACATACACAATGTAGGTATTTTGTGATCTTGCTTCTGAAATAGATTATAGCAAGGTTAAAAAAAATCAGCCTCCTAGCAGTGCATATATCTCCACTTAGTACTACACTAGTCATGCATGAAAAATACTTCTGATCTGGTATTACTGGGGAAAATTAACTGTAAACTGAAAGGAAAAGTGGCGCATCACACTTCAGTCTCAATCCTACTCTTTCAGTCGTGGATTTATTCAGATCTAGTGGGTGAGTAATTTAAGTACATTAGTCAGTAATTTGGTTATTACTCATTCACAGGCAAAAATCATTGTTTTCTTAGTTTGATAAAAACTGTTCTGATGGAAATGCAGATCTTTAGGGAAAGCACTGACATGGTTTAAATAGTCCATTGCATATTTCTGATCACTTACATGGGGCCAACGACTACCATATTTGAAGCAAAGCTCTCAGTTAAACCAAAACATGAATCGTGCTCCTGGGAGAGCAGCTGTCTAAGAAAACTTAGTATTATATTAAATTCTACCTATGCGAGTAGTTGGAAAGCAGTAAGGTTGCATTACTAATGGATAAATCAAACTGATGAATTATTGCAACAAATTAATTTTTTTAAAATTGAAACAGTTCATATTTGAAACATGTTGAAGCTTAGGGAGTAGGGTTCACAGTAGGCTTTCCAATGAAGGATTTTTTAAAWTTTTTTTTTTTGTTACAGATGTGATCATTTGTAGTTGGATTTCATTGTTGTTGTTGAAAACTTAGCTTAAACTTGCCCTCGTGAAACTTGGAAGCGTTTGATGTAGTTGTGCCTTGAATTCACCATGCACAAGCTAAAAATCCAGTGATGTGAAAGTTGCAGTGATGATTTGCCAGTAACCAGTGGCTTGTGGCTTACAAAACATTTTTTTACTATTTCAGTTGTGATTTGCCACATTCTGCTCTCCTCTTTTTAAATAACATGTAAAGGTCCCTTGTTGTTTGTGTATCACTGATACAATTCTTTTGCAACAAAAAACAAAAGAAGGCACTAGTGCTTTGAATAGAGGGTGTCTGATTGATAAGCTAGTTGCAGCCAAACCTGCTCTGGCTAATTGTCTTTCAAATGCCCTCATTAATCAAACAGAGGAGTAACTCTGACAGGAGGGCTGTCACTGTTTTCATGATTTCCTACCACTCACCTCACAGTGTGACACCTGGCTGCGTACCCAAATCATGGCCTTTAAAGCAGTTTTAATGCCTGCTCGCTGCAGAGCACACCTGGCTTTGGTGGGATGGGGGCCTGCCCAACTCTGAGGCATGATCTATCCCAGGAGACCAATTTAGCAGTTATTTAATGATTCATAGCTTGATGTCTGGAAATGAGTGCTCCACACGATAACATACATAAACAAATTTAATTAGTTTTTGCCTTTTTTGCATAAGTAGCCACCAGTGTATTAAAGCTGCAAACGAACCAGGTAGGCTGCCTGGAAAGTCATTGAAGCTGGTTAACAGCCGATCTTTGAAAAAGACTATGGTGATTTCTTTCATCTGCTGATAGTCACTGATGCTGGTTTGGTCAGGTCCTGGAGTTGCTGGGTTTGCTTATTAAGAGAGAGGGAAGCAGCTATCTCAATTATCTTCTACCTAGATGTTAGAATTACATACCTACAGGAAAAACCGTCAGTCTCTTGTCCACTTCCATTCAAAAGCTACAGGATATAGTGTTTTCTTGGAATTGTTTTAAAAATACGTGCTTCATATATTTCCTGTTTGTGGTCTATTCCAAGTATTATTCAGTAAACATCAACCTGAGTTATTGTTCAGATATAGGGATTTTATATTTTTATTGAACATACATGAAAACATTGTAAAATTATTTCTAGTTGTGCATGCTAAAAAATAGGGCGAAATACTTAATGCATAAGAAAGCAAATTGAAAGCTTAACGGACAGAAAGTTTTTTGGTTTTTTTTTTGTTACCTTCTTTTGCAACATTGCATAATTAACACTGGTGATATATGAAGTGTATGGGGGTTTTGTTTCTCTGCTGTTAAGTGTTTCGTATACTCTGTGGAGCAGAATTCTAGACTTGATAGTCCAGAATAATATATTGTCATTCTCCTAAGCAATATAAGTGAATATATGTTGCTTGAAAAAATGTTGTATTTTGCATATATTCATATTAAGTGAAATTCTTACTTTAATAACATTTCATAGGGCTGAAAATTATTCAGTGAAACACATAGAAACATTTTATATTGGAGGGTTCTTATGAATTCTAGACAGCAGAACAATATAGCTGGTCTTTTCTTCTTTATTTGGGAACAGCTTCCACCTCCCAAGTGCAATATTCACTCCTATGAGAGGTGCCTTTTTCTTTAATAGGGCAGTTTGGTCATAAATTTTTGCAGAACTTGGTTTTAGATTGCAAACTGCCTAAAACAGACACCTTGCTTTCCTGAGCATGCACAGGAAAATCATAGCATGGAACATGTCAGTTCCAGGTATCCTGCAGTCATCACTTTATAAACGTGCTTGATCTCAGACTTGGACAAGGGGGACCAAACCTTGATTTAAGATGATATTTTACTCTCCACAAGTGAAATCCTGTCTCCAGCAAGTTCAGTGGAAACTTCGTTATTGATCTCAGTGGAGCCAAGTTTTATTTCACATCTTTACTTTTGTTGAGGTATTGCCAACATGAAAGCAATTTGGACTGGGGGAGGAGGTGGGGACTGGGGAAAAATTGCTTTTGACCTTTTCCTTTTAGAAATTTAACAGAGACCATCATCTCATTTGTGCCAATACCTCCCAACACCCATCAGAAGAAGTATTTTCTCCGAGTCACTATTAATTTTATATCAAGGTATTTTATTTTACTATGAGAGCCAGGGTTCCAAGTGGTGTGATTTATAGGACATGTATACCTGGGCAGATACTGCCTCCTCTTTTCTCTCCTCAGTAACCCAAAACAAAGAGCTTTACAGGGATATATTAAAAACTAGGTACCTGCTCCTAAAATTTGACTGACTTTAACCAAACCAGTAGCATGTGGGTAAACATTTCCAAATGCCCATGATTAATTTTGTGGACTCATTCAATGCCTTTAAGTTGTGTGCTCTATGGACACTCATAAGGATTTCTAATTAGTGTCGCCATGCCCCCTATAAATCTACTTTCCCAGGAGTTTAAATCTTGGTAATAAAAATTTGTCCTGCTGTGAAAGGTCTCAGCATAATGGCAGAATTATTATTATTTTCAYTGCATTGGAAAAGCAATTCTTGCATCTTGCCCTCATCCTCCAGAAACATAGTCTTTATTTTTTTGCTGTGTATAATACAAACACAATACATTTGTGGGTTTTTTTAATTGAAATTTGTAGGCCATTAGCTACTCTTGTATTGAGAGTGTGAAGGGGAATCAAACCTAAACTTATCTATAAAAAGAAAGCTATGAACAAAATAGTTGCTGCTTTTCTTAAGAAAAATATTTGATGGTGCATTAGTGCTCAGAGAATATAATACCTTCTTCAAGAGACAGAACAGAGCTGAGCGATTTGAGAATGTGTAGGAATGAGAGACCTTCAGACAAACGAGCAATTTTGTCAAGTTCAGTTGTTAAGTTTAATTAGGCAATCTTCATCAGTATACACTTCCTTTCTACTATAGCTTATTGTGGGCTGTACAGTTACAACCTAGTAACTGTTATCTGGCTGCTTGTGCTGACCCCTGGCAGACTTAGCCTATAGGGCCCTTGCTGGGGAAGACCTGTCTGCTTCTGCCTCTATTCTTGTTGGCTTTTTCAGTCTTGGGCTCCCAAAATTGGGATGGCTCTTTAAGATACAGTGAAGAATCAAACTTTCTGTTTAAGTGTTTTTTCAAGAGCTATGACAGCTCACACCATTTTAAGACTTCAGGTATGGGTTCTTCAGACCTTAGTCTGATGTGAACAGGAGCCCTTTCAGGCTTGGTCATCTGAAGTTTTGTGTATGTTGAATTCAGCCGATAGGTCTGCTAAGGAGCACAGAAATCATTATTGTACAGGATCCGCTAAATAGGCAATACAGTGCCTAATTGCTTTTGCGACTGGTCAGAGCCTGATGCTCAGAGTCAGTACAGGTACCACCTTGACAATTAGAGGTTGCTGTATCTGCTCCTCAGGGGGGTTTCTGCCTGCTTTGAAGGCCGTGCTGTGAAACGGTGCTTGACAGTGCTGCCTTCTATGTAACAGGTGATGTTTTCACTGTCCAGGTAAATGAAGAGTTTATTTTTGTTCTGTCTAGTCTCCTAACTTCAGCATGTAGTGGTAATGATTCCTCATGATAACTATGCAGCCAGCTAAATAAAACATTTGCTTGGGAAAGAAATTGTTAGTAATTTATGCTTTAGATCTGTCTGTAGAGTATTTGCTCTATTTGTTGTTGAGAAAAACACCATGCTGTTCCCATTTGAGATCAGCCATGGGCTTTCAGCTAAGCCTATGCTTAACTACATTCCTTTGTGGGACTGTTGTTATGAATCATGGCAAAAAAATTGCAGAGTGCTTCCCTAAAAGTACGGTTAAGTGTAGCATCTGATCGTAGGTAGTTAGGCACAACAGTGTATAAAATGTGCTAAAATTCAGGAAGTGAATAGGAATTGGTAGATGACAGTTCCAATTTCAGTTAGACGTCTAGAGCTAGCATTACTCACAGCTTTGTGCACACTGGGGTCCTGATTCTGCTTTTGCGTGAGCAGGAGAGGAGAATCTGCCACAGGGTAACTGCAAGAAGATCAGTAATCAGATACCTAATAACTTGACTGACTGCTGTAGGCACATTTTTGAGCAAATAGATTGCACTGTAGCAACACAGAATAAGGCGATATTGTAGGCTAGGCAGACGGAAATAAATGGATAGAATTGAATGAAACTGATTCATTTTTTTATTGTTTTAGCTGGTCATGTACCAAAACTTATTTTGTTTTATTTAGCGATAATAGTTGTGATATATTAAAAATGAACAAGATTATAAAGGAGCCCTCATTAGTAGTAAATAGAGTATTTCATCTTAGTTTTCCTTTTGTTTTTCCCATTTTGTTTTTCTCATATATAATTTTAACTACTATTCTAACAGTTGTTTTATTAGCTACCACTTTTTTAAAAACAAGAAAAAACATCCAAAACACATGTAAAGTAAACAAGGTGTTAATATTATACTTAAAGGAACATTTTATGTTTATGTATTACAGAAACAATGTTGCTAGTTCAGATCCTGTGAGAGAGATGGGAATACATTGGTGGAAAAAGACATATATGGTAAGGATTTGTCATTAAAGGAAAAACATATAGGACTGTCATTTAGGTTAAATGCTGATGGATCATGGATTAGGTTCTATCTGAGGGCTCATTTAGCCTTAAGGTATAGAATATATCCATGAGTACAGTGCTGATGGTGAGTGTTGCTCTAATGGATCATCTGTCCAAAAAAAATAATTGAAAGAACCTTTCTGAATTTGTAACATTAGCTTATCCCATGGGAAAAATGCATAGCTGGAAGACCTCTGTTATGAAAGGGAGATGCATGGAACAATTTCTCTCTCTTTCAGTGGTTCCCTGTACTTAATTTGTATGTTGCTATGGAGTTACAAAGGCTTAAAACTAAAAAACAAAATTTCATGTCAGACTGTTGGGCAGAGAAATGTAGTTACTGGTGAAAGATGCTTGTTGCATTTTGGTTTATAACAACAGAAGTATCTGTACTGAAAGTGCTTCTCTGATGGATTCAGAAAAGTTATCTTGTGGAAGACAGCTCTGAATAGGACATAAGAAACCAAAGCATTATTATTGCAGCAGAGTTAAACTCATTTTTGCCTTTTAATTTTTTTTAGTGTGTCAACTTATTGGCTTGAAACTATGATTAAAACAAAGGCAGTGTTTTTATAAGGGACAGGATTGTGAAAGTCAACTGAAATATTATCTGGGAGTTTGGTGTGAAAATTTCAGCTTCAAGGAACAGATACTTAACACTGCTAATTTGTCAGAGATGCTGGGTTTTAGCTCTAAAAATTGTAGGTGACGTTCAGATGGCTTCACCAAGATATCAGAAATGTAGATATTGAAGTCTAGGGAAGTCACCCTAGATTCACTTTACAGTCAATTGAGAAAAAATGGGCACCTTCAGAGAGTGATTCATCTCAGCCTAAAATAGGCAGGCCGGATGACTTGCCCCCTGGAGATGCCTGTTTCTCTCCATTGACTGTAGAAAAGCCTACAGTGACAAACTCAGAATTAAATGTCTAGCATTTTGATGTCTAAAGCTAGGTTAGATGAATCTCACCATGTGTTACTAAGGACAGGCTCTGCCAGCCGTGCTAGTGTTGAATAACAGTTCCCTCAGGGGTACTCTGGTGTGGCTGTCCAGTGGAGGGAATTGAGGTCTGACTGAGAAATTCTGGGGGTCCCCAAGCAGAATGATCCTAATGATGATTTCAGGTTTTTGTTTCCTTTTTAGATTCATTGGTAGTAGGTGATTTTATTTTAATTGGAAAAAGAAAAACCTGATTTTTTTTTTCCCCATGGAATCTTAAAAATGAAGGTTTATTTTTTTCTTTTGAGTGTTAAAAGTTGCTGTGGGACTTTTTCAAAAGCAGATGATTGTCTGTGATGTGTTGCCCAAATCTCCTTTCCCCATTTGTTGTGTTGCAGGGTGTAGATAGATAGCGGCTACCCTATTAGTCTGGTAAGCATAGCGGAACTGAGTGGGAGAAGAGGGTTTTTTTTAAAGGCTGGCAAASTATGCTGGTCTTGGAGACTGTCTGTGAAGTTGAACACCTAGCTACATTTGTAATCAAAATCCTTGCCGTATTTCAGAAAACACATCTGTTTAGAAAAAAACATAAAAAAATTGAGAAGGATATGAGAATGAATGGTGGTGCTGTTTTATATAACACTTGCTATTAACAGAGTTAATCCAGAAAGGTTATATAATGTTACGAAAATATTTAGAGGAAAGTTGTGGTTGTGTGTAGCTTACAAATTAGAAAACCAAGAATGATCAGAAGATCTTTGCTTAAAAAGGAAATGGCCTTAGCATTCAGCTACGCTGTGATAGAATATTTTCAACCTTTTAGGTCACAGGATACTTTTCATGCTAAACTACTGTAAATACAAACCAATTTGAACATAACAGGAGCAAGAGGACTTTTTGCTTCTGCCAGAAATCCCCAGATGTGGGAGGACGGAAGAAGTCCCAGTAGTACCTATGACTTCTTTTATATTTTCTGTTGTTCAGAGAACCTGCCGAGCATATAATAATTAGAACTTTGTGCTTGAGGGCATACTGGTTCAGTGAATTTATACCTGAGCTGATGTTTTCAGTTACAGACTGTTCTGAATTTTCTGACAGTCATAGATGGGGCAAAGTGGCTCAATGGTTCAACATACTTGTAACTCTCCTTCATCCATTTTTTATTATTTTTGCACATTTTGACAAATTCTAAAAATAGAACATAGATTGTCCCAGCATCTTGAATGTACCAGAGGATTTTTTTTTTTTTTTTTTTTTTTTTTAAAAAAAAGTTCAAGCAGACATATAGGAAGAAAGCTTAAACTTTTACAACTCTGGAAGATACAAATTTGCACCTTCTCTTGCTCATATGTCCACAAACTAAGTCCCTTATTATGTAAACTTTGCCCAATATTACCTACCATGTCAAATAGTCTTTTATGGAGAAATATGTGTATGAGTTTAGCGGCTTGTAATTTACCAAGAAAACAAGAGGAAAATGCATAGAAGGCAGGCTTCATGCTTTGAACTGGATTTGTGCGCTGACTTCAGTAATAGTGATAGGATCTCTAAACAGACAACATCAATAAACCTTGTATAACTTAAATTCAACCCGGCATGTTGTATAATACTCTGTATCCCTCTTTGAACAATTCAGACATTAGGTAGTTTTGAGCACGTGCCAGGAGTTGCATACATGTTGCTAATCGATCTTGTGTGTACAACCATGTTGATAAAGGAGGTCCCGGACTTCAGTGAGGAAGTCTTGCATTAGTAAAAATGCTCAAGAGAATCATCTCCATGCAGTGGCCTGCTTCACCTACATTTGCTTTTCAATTAGCCTTGTGTTAAATCTTCAAAATAACCTTTGAAGACTGCTTCTCACTCCTGTCATCTCTCTTCATTGTAAATGAGTGGCCACAAAGAGAACTAGAATAGAATTCAGTCTCTTCTGTGTAAGAGCTTTAAGAACTGATAAAAGCTTGACTTTAATACAGGTATGTGATAATACTGCTGTTATAAGGCACTTTTTGACCACATAGAAAAACACCTGAAATATAGTCTGGCTCTTTAATTTCTGTTATTGAATCTATTTCTTATCATACAAGGCCTTCTTAATTAATGGGGAAAATCCTTCATCAGAAAGATGAACAAAACTGAATATATTAATCTTGTGAAAGGGCAAACTTCCCCTTCCCTGTAATTCTGTGGTCATTACTGTTTGCAGTCTGAAGGCAGGTAAGACTGTTGAAATAGGAACATTACTTTTAATGCAAGTGAAAACTGGGGGAGTGGGATAATTCTTTCAAGAGCAGAGAAAAGCATTTTACCTTAACTAAAAATCAGAGATTGTCTTCCCTAGATTGGGATGGCTGGCAAGTAATTTTATATACCTATTTTTGACTCGGTTCACTTGGAGTGTAACTTATTTACTTGGAAAATGTTTATATGGAAACATATAGTGAGGCCTTTCTAGCTACTCTGAATTTCAACACAGTAGCAATCTTCCAGGACTGCCATGATCAGAATAGGTCTATATTCTGAGTTTTACTGAGCGTCTTCTTGAATTCAATTCCAGAATAATTACAGCGCTGTTATGCTTTGAAAATAATAAGTATTTGCATGGGGTTTAAGAGGTGTTTCAGGGCCTGACATCCGGTGAAATTTCTCAGGCTGTTGAAAGGATAGTTTGAGTAAGCCTTTTAGAAGCTCACTTAATGCAAGGACATGGTAATTTTTGCCCTCACAGGAATGATGACATGATTAGCCTGTTAAAAAGGCTGTGACATCACTAGGCAGGTATTTCTTTGTTGTGGACCCTCCAAGAGTTAGAATATTCATCATTTTGAGAAAATACTCATCACTGTTGGATTCGCCAGAAAGTTTGGTCTTTTTTTTGGTGTTATCCCAACGTTCTGTTGATGGAAATTCTTTCTAATTCTTCTGTATTGATTCAGTGACTGTATGTGATTATTTTCCCATAAATTCCTTTTAAAATCCCTTTCTTATTTAAGTGGATTTATCTTCATCAGTTATAGCAAAGAATAATGCCTTATGTTTAGAAGTAAGGATATTTTGGGTGTAGAAATTGAATGCTCAGACTTGACAAGGTTACCCTGTAAAAATTGGATACAGCAAGGCTGCTGGCCTAATCACCTTGTTCTTCTTGAATCCAAATTCTATCATTAGTAACAGACAGTGACTCAAGCAAACACAATGGAAATTTTCTTGGAGAAACAAGACAAGTGAAATGGAAGGACGTATAGCAGCTTATGTTAGTCGTTCTAGTGAAGGCAGTATTTAAATGGTGGCAGTCTTCCTGCTAAGTCTCATAATTTTCTCTAAGAGTACATTTACATTAGTGTTTTACTTCAGGTGAAAAGTGTACTTCGTTCTCACTTGCCCTGCTTTGGTAGTCATAAGGAAGTTGTGGAAGTGAAAGGCCCAACACACCCACGTGGGTATCAGGTCTTCAGAACAAAGCCTAGGAGGCCAAGGTGGATTTATAAGGAGAAATAAGTCACCTTGCTGCATGGGTACTAACTGTCATATTTCATTCTCTCTGTGCTTAGCAAATAACCTCTTTGAAAGACAGACATCTTTGTCAGTACGCTTGGTTATCTTTACCCAGAATGCTCTTCAAAACTCACACTGCCGGCTGGGATGGATTGATGTTCTCTGTATAGTATTCCCTTTTGTGCCTCATAAAGGGAATGCAGTATAAAGTGAACTTCTAGTATTATTAACTTACCAAACATGTTTTGTTTTGCTTCAAACACCACCTACCTTGTTTTTACTTTATTTCCTTTTCCCCACCTTATCAGATTTGTCTTTCATTAATATGTGTCTAAAATATATTTCCAAGTGAGCTTTGAAAAAAACCAACAGCATACTATGGGAAAAACTGCAAAGTTGATTTATTGCAACATTTTTCTTGAACATCATTGCCTAATTTCTGTGTAAGGTTGCTGCTGCAGTACTGCAAAATTTTGCTGTACATTGCTATGATGTTAAATGAAGAACTCAATAGCTGAAATGTAATATAACTGCATATAACGACAGAAATGGAAATGGGCAAACACTGGCAATACAGAACAGAAACAAGTTTTTGTCTGGGAAGAGCAGTAAATCCTTTAAAAATAGATGGTTTAGGCCTTTAATGACCTCTAACTGCTGTCTACCTGACCAATATAATCTAGTGCTGGCTAGAGCTCTTGACCACCTTTGCTATTTGTAATAAGGGAGGATCAATTCCCTCATCCATAGGCACAGCGTGAGTTGTGAAACATGTTGGTGTCATTTGGGAAGCCCTGGCGATAAACACTTTGACTCGTAACTGGGGTGGTTGGGTGTAGAGTATCTTACCACTGAAATGTGTCTATCGCCTTTACTGCGAAGCAGAAAAGTTTGCTTACATTACATGAGTGTTAAGAATATTTACAATTTGTTGGGCTTTTCTGAGAATAATGGTGAGAGGTGAGCAGAATCGCTGTGCTCTCCAGGAAAATGGTCAGTCTCTTTTTCTTGTCTAGCAAGGCCAAAGTGTGACCCGCCTAGTGGATGAGGGGAAGGCTGTGGATGTGGTCCACCTAGACTTTAGTAAAGCCTTTGACACTGTCTCCCACAGCATTCTCCTGGCGAAGCTGGCGGCTCATGGCTTAGACAGGTGTACTCTTTGCTGGGTAAAAAACTGGCTGGACGGCCGAGCCCAGAGAGTTGTGTTGAACGGAGTTAAATCCAGTTGGCGGCCGGTCACAAGCGGTGTTCCCCAGGGCTCTGTTTTGGGGCTGGTCTTGTTTAATATCTTTATCAATGATCTGGATGAGGGGATTGAGTGCACCCTCAGTAAGTTTGCAGATGACACCAAGTTGGGCGGGAGTGTTGATCTGCCTGAGGGTAGGAAGCCTCTGCAGAAGGATCTGGACAGGCTGGATCGATGGGCCGAGGCCAATTGTATGAGGTTCAACAAGGCTCGGTGTCAGGTCCTGCACTTGGGTCACAACAACCCCAGGCAACGCTACAGGCTTGGGGAAGAGTGGCTGGAAAGCTGCCTGGCGGAAAAGGACCTGGGGATGCTGGTCGACGGCCGGCTGAACATGAGCCGGCAGTGTGCCCAGGTGGCCAAGAAGGCCAACGGCATCCTGGCCTGTGTCAGGAATAGTGTGGCCAGCAGGAGTAGGGAGGTGATCGTGCCCCTGTACTCGGCACTGGTGAGGCCACACCTCGAATACTGTGTTCAGTTTTGGGCCCCTCACTACAAGAAGGACATTGAGGTGCTGGAGCGTGTCCAGAGAAGGGCGACGAGGCTGGTGAAGGGTCTGGAGAACGTGTCTTGTGAGGAGTGGCTGARGGAGCTGGGGTTGTTTAGCCTGGAGAAGAGGAGGCTGAGGGGAGACCTTATCGCTCTCTACAACTACCTGAAAGGAGGCTGTAGCGAGGTGGGTGTCGGCCTCTTCTCCCAAGTAACTAGCGATAGGACAAGAGGAAGCGGCCTCAAGTTGTGCCAGGGTAGGTTTAGACTGGACATTAAGAAAAATTTCTTCACCGGAAGGGTTGTCAAGCATTGGAACAGGCTGCCCAGGGAAGTGGTGGAGTCACCATCACTGGAGGCGTTCAAAGAACATGTAGATGTGGCACTTCGGGACATGGTTTAGTGGGCATGGTGGTGTTGGGTTGACGGTTGGACTTGATGATCTTAGAGGTCTTTTCCAACCTTAATGATTCTATGATTCTAAGTTAGGTGCTTTTTACTGGAGTGGTCTTCATCAAACACAAGTCAGCAAAAGCCCAAGCTATCAGTCCTTTAACACAGAAACTTTTTGTAGGACGTCACTGCATATTTCAAAAGGTTTAAGTATGTATTCATATAGTCATGCATACTATTCTGTATACATAATGTTTCACCTTGGACTGGAGAAAATGAGCCCATAGCCACCTATAGTACAAACAGGACAGATTTTAAGACCAAGACTTTATAAAATTGCAGTATCCTTTTACAGTCAGAATTGCCACAGGCAGAAGTGTCTCCCTTTGCTTTAGCTGAGGCCTTTGTGGTCCATCATCTTAAAGAAAACACTGCTGGGCCTTGGAAATAGTCTGTCTGAACCAGTTATTTATCCACTAATGTGCTAGGATAGCTGAAAAATAGTGTTGGTGATATTTTTTTAGGTAGTGCTGATTCGTGATAGGAAATGAGATGCCAGTTAAGCTATGTCATTCAAGTCTTTATAACACTTCTTTCTTGCCTGCATTGATCAAGCAATGAACTGACTGAACTGGCATTTAAGATACCAGTATTAGAATTCATGGCTAAGTCTCTTCTGAGATCAAGGAGTCATGCCAGCCATTCCGCTATTCTGGGTGTGTGCAGACTAAGTTTGTTTAGGAAATTTTTTTCCCAACCAGCTGTAGAAGTTCTTTGGAAAAGGGAGATACAATATTAGACTCTAAAACGATCATAAGGATTGAAAGCATACAGACCAGACTCTCACAAAAATACCAAATTTGAAGGTTTGATAAATAATATTCTAGGTTTATTGATGCCAGCAATATATAGTTTTATATTTTCATAATTGAAAAGCTAGTACTTCATTCAGATTTGGGTTTGAAAATTCAGTTTGGACCTAATATTGATTTTTTTTCTTTTCTTTAATGTTACCATATTTAGCTGCAGTTCTAAATCACTGCATGCTCTGGGTTTGTCAGTGAAATGCTAAGTGTCATATTTTGTTCCTAGTGAAACTCTTGTATGTGTTTGTGTGTAGCCTGCAGTTTAACATTCTGTCCGGAGGTGGAAGCTGCTTGCTTTGACAAGGTCAGATCGGAAAGGTGGCCACATTCCCTGAATAAGAAAGCCAGAAGGCCAGAGCATGCCATTTCATTAGACAGCCCAGGACTCTCTTCTCACAGAAAAGGAGGGAGAATGAATGCTATGGAATTTAAAATAACTATTTCAGCTCTTCTGTAGCCTGGAAAATGTTACTCTTGGGCAATATTCTGTTAATGACCACTATTGGGCCAGATGTTCAGCACATGTAAATTAGTGTATTTCCATCGACTTCAGTGGAACTAGGCCAGCTTACGCCATCTGAGGATCTGTCCCCTCAGCTTTCTTTCTAAACCAGTAGTGATTTTAGATAAGGATATGCAGTATTATCTGTCATAGTTCCAGTTTCCAGCAGAGGAGAAAAAGAAAATTAATATTCGTATGTATCTCATCAATGTGAGAACAGATTAAACTGTGACAAAGAATCAAAGTAATTCAAATAATCAAATTTAAGAACATTAAATGTAATGGACTTGCTTTGTTTTGCAGTGGGTGTTTTCTTCGTCAAAACAAAACTTCATAATTTCTAGATGGCCGGCTAGCTCTCAAAGCTTCTGATATCACTTAGGCCAGTGGAGTGGAATAAATTGAACATATTAACCTGAAAAAGATCCCAGATTTTTGTTGTTTGTTGCTGAGCTTTTTTTTTTTTTTTAATTAAGACAGACTCATGCAGGAGCTCTAAGAAATGGGCTCTGTGAACTGGGTGCATTCCTTTTGCCTTTCTATTCTGCTCCCATTCAGCATTTATAATGGTAATGAAGTCTAATTACAAATGCATGTGACTGCCTGTTGTAATCTGTCAGTGTGTTTCTGAAAAACCTTGTGCCAGTTCAGTATTGGTCATTAGATAATAAGGATTGATAAAACGTAAGGGGCAAAATGTTAAAAATGCTACTATCGATTAGAACGCACCTTAATAATGAAACCATGGGCCTGGGGACGAAAGCCATGGATCATTTTGACAATTCGGCCTTAGATTGTGGATGAGACAGAGTGGGGACAATTAATCCCTCAGAGCCACAAATCACAAATAAAGTAGTTGCAGCTCATTACAACCTGACCTTGCTAAACGGCCTTGAAAACATAAGTGACCTTCTAGTATTTGAAAAGATTACAAAGCTCTATTGAGAAATATCTATTTTTTTTTTTTTTTAGTGTTTGGGAACCACACGACTTAATTTTAACAGAACTATCTTGATGAAAGAAGCTTTTAACTTCACCATCTTTCATGAGCCAAATTGCTAGCATCTCATGGAACTGATGGCAATACTGTAGGGGAATGTTCGGGAAAGATCTTAAAAGTCAGAAGTCTTGCTCTGTGCAATTAATCAGTAGAAGATTGTGCTACAATAGCTTTGAAGAGACAATAGTTTCAATGAACTATCTAGCAATTCCAGTTAGGGCTTTTATAAATGATCTGGCATTRTTGGAGCACTGCATAATTACAGCAAAACATACTCCTTTGTGCATTGCAGCCAAGTCCGATCCCAAGACTTGGGAATGTGTTCAGTAAAGTATTTCATGAACTCTCCTCATGTTCCCACCTTAAGTGGGAATAAGGAGAGGGCATGTATTTTGCATTTCTGTCCATTCACATGCACTGCAGATGTTCTTTGGCTAAGTGGAGTCACGACTTGAATGCCTTGTCATGGGCTAGTGCGTATGGAAATCACAAAGTATTAAGCTAGCTTATTGCATGATTAATCAAAGATCCCATGATAAATAGCTAGATTCACATCCCTAAATATTCTGTTTAGAACTGTACACAAAGAACCGAGTTTCTAATGAAATAGTCTACCTTAATGTGGTCCTTAACATTGAGTCAGGCTCAGCTCTTACATCTTCTTCCTACTGACTGTGGTAGAAGGAGACATTCTTTCAGCTCATTCCTGAGAAGAGGTAATGACCACAATCCCTGATGTTGTCTTAACTGTGCAATGAGTTTGCAGTGCCAGCTGATTGTATTGTGCTTTGAACTAGGCCCATGTGTGACTCTTTGCTTGTTACTCCTTCCTTTCAATGTATCTGAATGAGATGCTTCTAAATATCCTCATTATACATGAATTTAAGCCTCTCCCTGAGTACTGCATCCCCTCCACCAGATAAATGCAATTTCCCTCAAAACCCCACTTCTCTGTAAATACAAGAGACTTGTAGCTTTCGGTGAGGGTCAATGATCTTTGCCTATTCTAGACAAGAGATAGGGCCTGCTATAGCCCTGAGGGCTAAACATGCAGAATGCTCTACCCGCACACCTCATGGCTGTGGTAAGAGAGATGCAACTAGCGTGACTTCAGTGATGGCTATGTGGCTGCGGGGAATGGAGAGAACAGGTCCAAGTGCTCCAGTTCTTCGGTGTTTAGGCAAAAGCATCAAGTATCTCATGGTGGTGTGGAACCACTACAATAGATCGTAGATCTACTGAAGCGTGCTGAGTCTGAGAAATGGCACCTGATAAGTAGTATTTGCTGCAGAAGTGGAGTTTTCAAGATAGCCCTAAAATGCAGCCCCATGTAGAGGACGTTGCAAAAAAACTCTGCCGAATGTATCATGAGCACAAATGAGCACCAAGCATGAAGTAAATGATTTCAGTCCGCTGGCTTTGTAGGGAGCGAGATGAAGGAATCTCCATGCTGCTGCTTGAGGAACTGTGAGAGCCTACTCCCACAGCAGCTAGATTTGGGTACAGCTTCCAGGTTGTTTCACCCTGGCATTACCAGGACTGAGCTTCAGCTGTGGTAGAGCTCTCTCCTTGACACCGGGCTTGGATGACAGTGCTTTCTGCACTGGGAGTAACAGAGAGAAGGCTGTGTGGTATCACCATATGTCATACATAGTTATCAGGTCTCTGCCTCTCTTATCAGCCTGGAAGATAGATGAACAAAATGAATTCCTCTGAAGCTCCATTTGATAATTTCACAGTGACAGCCAGGGAAAAACTTAGCCTATCCCCTAGATGTAGCAGTTACTAGTCCTGGTCAGAAAGCATTGTGGCATTTTCAACACCTCAATGGCTGAGCAGTCCCACTTTTGGAGCTAACACTTCATCTCCTGACCTTCCAGTGAGCAACCCCAACTGCTTTCCAGAGACTTCTCCTCAAGAGCTTCAGCTGTAGTAAAGTTCTCATAACAGTGATAGTCATGGTCATGCACTTGTAGGTAGACACAGCGGGGTGCGGCACAACTCAATTACTGGAAGTAGGATTGGGAATCAACTAGAATAAAATGATTCCTTGTGAGATAAAATCATTCAACCATTTATTAAGTCCAGCAAGACACTGCAGGTAATCCAGTGTAGAAGTGTGTGACCAGGACAACTAGAGCTATTGCTTTGACACTTCAAACTTTTTCTTTTTCAGTGGGGATTTAAACAACGTTTCCAATAGCATCAAAAGTGATTTAAGAATCAAAACAAAAGTTTCCTTTACCTTTCTTACTTAGTAGCTCCACTTAGTGGCTAGCCGGATAAAACACCATTTCCTTTAGCATCTATGTTACCTGGTGCTATTGTGCACATTGCTCTTTCCCACAACCCTCCTGTCTTCTGCAGGCACACTGGCGCTGCTGAACATTGCAGTAGTGTTAAAGACTGAGAAGTGCACTAACTGCAGAGTGGAAAAAAATCCCTGCTGATTCTCTGCTGAACTGTGTTATCCTCTTATCAAACTTTACGTCTATGAATGTATCTGTATCAAGTTCTTGTGTAGTTCTAGTTTCCTTTGCAAATTCGTAGGTCATATGGAGCACTGAATCATAGCAACTCAGCACGCAGCCTTCCACCTTCATGGACGACACTCTTTCTGCTTGGATTCAGTCTGGCCTCCTCTGCAGGCTTTCTGCTGTTTGAATCCTCATTGTGCTTCATTTGATTTCTGGCTTCTGGGGATGAACTTGTGTCCTGGTTTTGCCTAGGGTGGAATTAATTTTCTTTCTAGTAGTTGGTATAGTGCTATGTTTTGGATTTAGTGTAAGAAGAATGTTGATAACACACTAATGTTTTTAGTTGTTGCTAGGTAGTCTACTTTCTCAAGGACTTTTCAGCTCACATGCTCTGTGAGGTGCACAAGAAGCTGGGAGGGAGCATAGCCGGGACAGCTAGGCCAGCTGGCCAATGGGGTATTCCATACCATATGATG